>JBAMJR010000051.1:14450000-14760000 GCA_038501785.1 Myoxocephalus aenaeus | reverse complement strand
ACATTCAGTGTGAAACTTTAATCTATCCATTAGTTGTTGAGATATTGAAGTCTGGACCAAAGTGTTGGACCCATCGACTGCAACAGACAACGCCATCCCTAGAGCCTAGCTAGCTGCACTTTTTTTTTTAAGTATCAACTCGCCTCAAAATCTCATTAAAAATGAACATGTATGCATTTTTTTGTGCTCAAAAGATCTTCTTGAGATCACGTTGTGGTCCACACAGTGAAAAACAAGCTTAAAGGCAAGCGTATGCATTGGCTTCAGAGAATAACACTCTCCTGTATTTTACCTTTTTATATAACCTGAGGCCCAAACATATGTTTGGAATTCAGATAAAACACACGTTCTTCTCTTTTGTCTTTGTGTTCCCTTTTTAGTGAGGCTGCAAAATTAGAGCATAAACAGGTTTTTATTACCTGTTAAAAATATATATATATATATATATAATGTGATGATACCACTACAGTCTGGCAGAGAAGCGTACGCGTCTTCATGAAACTGTAGCTGTGATAACTTTAGCCATAGAGGAGGAATAAAAAAAAAAAAAACCTTGGGAATAAAAAACTGGTGGAAAAAATTGTGGAGGGCAAACAAAATTAGTTTCAGAAGACTTGTAAGTAGCTTATGGTAAATGATATTTGCTGGAGTCTGTCTCCTCTAATAGGCGCTGGATTGTAGTGGCGAACACAGAGGCTGTATTGTGAAAGCAGAGCAGCCTCCGAAATAAAAGATGGAATGAGGAAATTGAGGAATGAGCCGAGACAAAAGGTCTGACCTGTGCAGTGTTGTCCCTTGACAACACTGCAAGGGACAAGATGATGATGTGTTTCGCATTCATGCCTTCCTCCAAATGAATTGTAACAACTTTTAGTAAACGGAGTACCTGGGAACAGCTTGTTAGACTGTATATAAGAAGTGGGTGTGGTCATCGTGACGTCTTTACGGTCATGCATTTGAAGCAGGAACATTTTGAGTGTTCCTGCTTCAAATGCATGAACAAAAAAATAAAAAATAAAATGTAAATCTATCCATATATTTTTTAAGAGCACATCATTGTCAATTCCAGGTCTTACTTGGAAAACTGCACACACATTGTGTATTTGTGATGTTTCGACGTGTCAACATATTTCTTATAGCATAACGTTTCACAATTAAAAGCTTTCCTGTGACGGTCTTTATCTTCTCCAAAATGCCACCTTCAGATTTTGAGAAAAATGGTTTTCGAGCAGAAAACAGAAAATGAATTATTGTTCAATCCTTTTTATTTGTTGGCGCAAAAGCCAACCGTTCACATGTTGTGTCACCGTGTGTCTGTTTCTGACTGTGGCTTCTCCCTCTGCACCTCCAGCTCTCTGATGCTTCCACTGATGTCCCGCCCACCGTGCTCCGCTCAGCCAACCGCTGCCCAGATTCTCAGATGGCTGTCTGTTGAAGGGGCCGCCGGCGAATGCTGAGCAGGCTGGCGAGGTCCGCCTCATTGTCCTGTGATTGGCTGCCGGACGGGACCGAGCCTACATGGAGCCAATGTCCAACAAGCAGGATAGCAACTCATCAGAGGGAGACGAGAAAGGGTGAGACAGAGAGTGAGTGTGTGTGTGTGTGTGTGTGTGTGTGTGTGTGTGTGTGTGTGTGTGTGTGTGTGTGTGTGTGTGTGTGTGTGTGTGTGTGTGTGTGTGTGTGTGTGTGTGTGTGTGTGTTGACCAAACCGTGATGGATGCTACATCTGGTTGTGTGTGTCATTCATCTTTGATGTAAACTTGAAAGGAAAGCAGAGATTAATAATGGATTGGACTGGAGTGAGGGATGAAAGAATAGATGCAAGCATGGACGGATGGATGAAGGGAGGGATGCATGCATGGATGGATGGATGGATGCATGAATGGATGGAGGGATGGATGCATGCATGGAATGGTTGGATGGAGGGATGCATGCATGGATGGAGGGGTGGGTGGGTGGATCAATAGAGTGATGGATGTACGGACAGATGGATCAATAGATGGGTGGCTGTACGGATGGATGGATGGATGGATGGATGGAGGAAGTTCACATCATTTGAATCCTCACAGTGCGGATGCAAGCAAATCCCAGAACAATTGCATATACTTTTTTTTAAAGGTACAAATGCATCAGAGACTTGATGCTTTAATCAAAGGGAGGAAAGAAACAGAAGAAACGCTCAATAACAGACGAGCGCTTGTGCAGCGGGAGCTTTATAAATAGATAGAGAAACCGGCTGGATGGGGGGGCTGCAGTGTATTTAGTGTATTTTTTGGAGATGTAAGACGGAACACTCTGTCACGCTGCCATCTGTGCTCTCTCCATTTCTCCGGCACGTGTAGTCACACACACACACACACGCACACACACACACGCACGCTAGCCTTGCCGCTGCATTGAATAAATACACACAAACCGAGTTTAGACGTGAGCACAAACACTGAACAAGTTGAAGTAAGGAGACAAAATAATAACATGATAATATAAGAAAAACATTCAAACTCAACTTAGTATTATGTTGTTTTATTTCATAATACGCTTAGTTTGTTTATTAGTTTTCATTTTTATTTCATAGCAAGCATTTTTATGTCAACATTTTTTGTTTTGCTAAGGCACATTTTCCCCCAATAACCCCTTTTATTTCAAGTCTTTTCGCTCCACAACCGCTGCCAGAGTTCGCCAGTCAGCTCCTGTTAGCTAGAGCGCCGCCGTTGCCCAAAATAGTCTGAGTGGAACCGATCGATTAGCTGCTGCTGCGAGTGAAGGCCGTTTCCCCTCATCTACAGTAAAAGTATGTTAACACTGAAAGGTTCGGTCTGAAGGTCCACCCACCACAGTCTCACGAAACCCTGAGTTTTGGTGACCCCATTTTTTTATTTGTTGGTACTGTATATGTACTATATAAATATATACCATATATGCCATGTGGAGCTACGAAGCCTCTTGAGGATTCAGTGCGTTCCATTCGCGTCCTCGCGTGGGCAGACGGTGTTTGCGTTAATGAACATGTATGCAGATGATGCACATGAAGACATATCAATCTTTTTCTGCCTGCAGAATGCAGGTAGTGTGTGTGTGTGTGTGTGTGTGTGTGTGTGTGCGTGTGTGTGGTGGATTAGTGGAGTGCAGGGAGTCGGATTAGGAGCAGCTAGGGCAGATGGAGGCACAGAGAGCAGAGAACAGCTCAGGACGCCTCGATATGTGACATCAACAGGGGGATTGTCACTTTTGTTTTGGTGCGCATGTGTGTGTGTGTGTGATTGTGTGTGTGTGTCTCTCTCTCTCTCTCTCTCTCTCTCTCAGTGTCATTGAGCACGCACGTGTTCTTGAGAGGGGGGCTGCCTCATGCCCTAAACCCTCACCCTCTGTGATTTCTGAGTCACGGAGCGCTACACACACACTCATACTCATGAACACGTTCACACACACAGAAATGTTGACGCAGAACTTCACACAGCCCGGAGTGGAGGATGCTGAAATAGAATTGTGTGTGTGTCGGTGTGGAGCCTCTGATTATTTCAGGTGGCAGTCGGCTTCCACCATTGCAATTCAATTAGCTTTGAGATAGAATGTGTGTGTGTGTGTGTGTGTGTGTGTGTGTGTGTGTGTGTGTGTGTGTGTGTGTGTGTGTGTGTGTGTGTGTGTGTGTGTGTGTGTGTGTGTGTGTGTGTGCGTCTGCTGAAGTGCTTTTAGGGGCTTTATTTTACGATGCAAATGAGACGAGTTGTTGTCTCCTTCGTGGTTGGAGCGTCTCTGTATTTTAGAATATTAATCAGCAGGGTGTTATTTTTTCAGAGCTTGTTTCAAAATAGCACCTTTTATTTAATTCATTGGAAGGAATATATTATTTTGGTGCGGGGTGGTTTAATTGATTTATTAATCAAATGTTCAATCCGAGTCCTTCAACAAGCCACAGTCGCTTTGGCTGTTGCGATGTCGGAGTGAAATGGGTGCGCTTGGTTCGTTATTCTTTCGGTCATGACTGGTTTCACATTGCACAAATTAAAGGAGAGCAAATGTAAAAAAATAAAAATAAATGGAATCGAAATGGACCAATCGGGTCGATCCGCTCCCATTCAAAGGCCATTCTTCCCCCTGCCTCTTACGGAGGCCTTGTCCTCAGGTGACCTCCTCCGTGGTCGCGCATTGAGTTGATCAGCTCAGGCGACGCAAGCGAGCGCCACAACAGCTGTGTATTAGTTCACAAGCCTCTTGGCCGTTTGACCCGCTCTTGCGTGACACGGGCAAATCACGAAGGAGGTGAGGCATTTCTGATGCGAGGCGTCTTTTGATAATGTGGTTTTCTACCTTTATCGTAAAAAATGAAAAATGTGAAAGACGACATGGTGAACAGACGAAGTCTAAAATAATGTGCTAGTTTTTATTAATTCAGATTGTTCTGATTTAATGTCCCGATAAAATATTGTTGGACTCGTGACGGACACTTTAAAAATCTGAATTGAGGCAGTCGGCAGGATTCCGCGCATTCCTCTTCCTTTGTCAAAAAACATATGGCGCCTTCCTTACCCACAATGCAACTGGAATGCCGACAGTTCAGTCGGACATTTGTGTTTTATGCTAGTAGCGGCTAATGTAGCCTCAAGGAGAGCTGAGCAGCGGCAGTAACTTCTTTCTAACTCCACACCACCAGATTATTATTAATATTTATTGTGTTCATCGTCAAACAAACACTGGCTCACATGGGGCAATTTATCGGATTTTGCCCGGCAGATCATGTGTCACACGGCTGCAGGCAGGATCTCTCCTATTGAATTTAACGCTAGGATGACATTTCCTTTCAGCGTGACGATTATCCATCACAAGGGAGCGATGTGTACTTTTTAAATATATATTTTTTTAACCAAATCAACTAGAAAAAGCAACAACTGTCGGCTCTTATGTTCCCTCTGGTGCTCTTTGTCCTCTCTTTGGGACCCGTGACTTAGAGGAATGCCACGAAGTCACGGGCGGCGCCGGCCCCGGAGTTCACCGTCAGCACCAACAGTCGTCGGCCTGACAGCCAGACGTAAAGAGATCCGCCGCGTAACCTCTCCCTTCACATCAGTGAGACCGAGCAGGTGGTGGGGGATTACAAGGCCGAGCGTTCCTCCATTAACAGAGGCAGAAAGACAAAGTCAGCGCTTTAATCTCGCCACGAGATCAACCGTGGTTCGGATGACACGGCTGATGATTTCATGCAGCTCGGGCCAAAACGAGTCTCCCGGAAGTTCTACAACTGTGTAATGGAGACCATCCCTTGTGGCTGCAACACGACCTTCTAGCACGGCATCACGGTCTAAAACCACGAGCCCCTAGAGGTTCAATGGTGCACAAATGTTCACAAGGATGTTAAAAATGTCCGGGGATGCAGAACAAACCGTATCGTTCCTGAAAACATCGGCCTCTGGCGCACCGGTAATTTCCGTTCGCAAACTGTCACTGAACCGCTGCTCGATCACTCGCCATAAGAGCATCTCCCAAACACAACGCCATCTAGATGTAAAAGCAGTGGCTTTCTTTTAAAAAATCTAAAAAATGTCAGTGCTTTTTCCTGCTCCTCAGCCAGCCAGGAATTCACCTCTGAAACAAAGTAGTGGTAGGAAAGGAGACAAGGAAGGGAGAGAAGATAAATCCACAGTCAAATATTCACCCTTTGAATATAATTTTTTTTTAAATCTCTGACGTTTAAACTAGATATTTATAAGATATTTCAGTGTGAACCAGACATTCATGATCCCCAGAGGATCTACGGTCTGCTGATCCTCTGGTTGCTCTCGTTGAGTCACCATGAAGCTCAGGATGTCTTGAATTATATCGGATGGGTTGCAATGAAATTTGGTTCAGATATTCATGTTCCCCTGAAGATAGTTTTTTTTTATAAAAAATGTTTTTAATAAATCCAGCGCCATCATGAGATCAAATATGTTGTTTGTCCAATACCAAATACCTGCAAAGCTAAAGGCTAAATCTGCGTTTAGTGCTAAGTGGCAAAGCTAGCATTGTCTTTGGGAGCATGTTAGCACTCTTTTAAAAAAAATGTTGCATACATCTCTCTTCTTTCTCTTTTTAACAGCAATGCTGTTCCTTTTTCATATTGATTGCTTCTTCTTTTTCATTTATCTTTTATCTATGTTAAGCTACCGCTAATGAAGCAAAACACCTCCATAACAAATATGGTACACTTTTAACGTGAAACGCCAGCAGGAAGTCACAAGCGTCATTGACGGCAGCTTAACATGAACTCGATTGGGGGGGAAACCAGCAAAGTAGACACGAAGATGTAATTTATTTTATTGCTTTATTATAATTTTTTGCAAAAGTGCATTTTTGTTGGCGGCAACGCCCCTGGCAGTTATTAGAATACTTTTACTTGGAGAATTTACCGTATTTTATTCGCGGGCTGTGTAGCTTGTGAGCCCTTTTAGTGTTCACGCTGTTCATGGCAGCTTTAAAAAACGTCCGTAAACGTGTCTCACGATAACTGGCAGTGATTACACTTGGAGGAAAAAAGAAGTCACAGTGCACTCTAATTCAATTAATGAGATATCAAGCGTCTCCTGTGTCCTCAAAAGACCTCACTCAGCCGTAGTGGAGGGACTGCATCAGCCTGCCGTTATGTAATCTAGTTAACCTCAAAGCTTAAGTGAGTTTGGACGCGGAGAGGACAGGAACCTTTTTTGTTTTGTTGTCGTTTTGTTTCCTCCCTGGGGACTAAACGACAAGAATAGAAGGGAGAAAGTGACAGAAGTAAGATTGTAAAAAAAAAAAAGTGACAATAAGACTGAGAGATAGAAGAATAGAGAAAGGACAGGAAGTGATGGAGAGCGAGAGGGGTTGTACGAGATAGATAGACCAGAGCATGAAAAGGTGTGTTGTGATGACACCAGGGGACAGACAGAGAGAGAGACAGATGACAGAAAGAGAGACAGACAGACAGAGAGGGTGGGGGTGAGCCGGGGGGAGGCTTGGGGAGAGCAACGAGAAGGGAGGGAGAGAGCGAGTGAGATGGAGGGGGGATAAACAGAGTAGTCGTTCCTCTCAGCAGCCAGTCTGAGGCGGAGCGCCACTACTGTCTCAGATATCTCAGCTATTAGCAACACTCTACTGTACTTCTTCTTGAGCGCTCGGGTCACCGGGAGGTGGGTTCAGCGAGGCATCATTTAAGGACCACCTCCTCTTCCTCCTCCTCCTCCTCCTCCTCCTCCTCAGTGGTTCATGGATCAAGGAAAGCTTCAGTTAGCCGTGCACACTCAGGCTTCTGCTTTTGAAGAAGCGGAACTGTTGCAATACTAAACAAACGGAGCCACGTGACCGCACACGTGCACTGACTCAGCTCGGCCGTTTGGGAGGCTGAAGCGGTAGAAAAAGAGCCACTGGGGCGACATTCTTCTTCTTCTCCTTCTGGTAGCTCTGCAAACCCGGGCAGCATGCACATCTTACAGCCGTACTGCATCAACAGGTTGGTGCGTTTGCACGAATGTATTTGCGAATGTATTACGTGTGTTAGCAGTGGGTCTGTGCGGCCGCTGGCGTCCTTATGCTGCGGCGCATGTTTAGAGCAGATAACGTGAGGAGCGTGTCTGTGTGTTGAGTTAAGACAGGCCGGCCTCTGTGTCGGTTTGTGTTGTTGTGCCTGCTGACAAATGCAACAGTAGTACGTACACAAATTGGATTTCCAAAAGATTATCACATTGATGTATTTTAATAAAGAAATCTCTGGAATTCTCAAATAAAACATGAACTTATTATTATTTTTACTTTTCATGAACACATTTTGGTTGCGCTTGTTTTTGTTGTTGTTTTTGTTTGTAATTCAGATGAAGAAACTCCCTCAAAGTAGTACATTGTGTTCGTTTGGTGAGATTAGTGAAACAGAACGTGACGCCTTACCAGGAGAGTGGGAGGGTCTGTAGCGATCAACTTATGTAAATGTGCCCGTCTAGCCTTTCTTTGTATTGTGTGGGAGGTGATATCCGTTGTTAATGCATGTGATTCTATAAACCATGCCAACTTAACACTGACGCTTTTGTTAAAGCCACCGCATCTTCCAGCTGATGCCCTCAGGACGGAGCCTGATTCTGCATTTGTTGCAGCTGTAGTACCATGTGCTCCTCGGGTGGTGTTGTTAAAGCCTCCGTTTGTAAGGTTAATGAAATGATGATTCAAAGCTTTGTAGCTGCATTTATTGCTGTCTGTTACAAAGTCTTTTTTTGTTGCTGCTCCTGCGGCGGCAAAGTTTGACATCTTCAAAGTGAATGCACATTGGCTTTGAAGCTTTACTTAGCGATGTGTTTAACGGCAATGGATCAGTTAACTGTATTTTTATATGAAAGAATGTCCAGTTTGTACCCTCGTAAGAGGTGTATAATACGAATTAAGCGCGTTTGGAGGCTATTGCCTCTCCGCGGCTCTCAACATGGCGACACGGTGTGCTGACAGAGCTAACAGTGTTTAGCTGCGGGGGAACCGAAGGGTCGGTGCGCAACTGCGACTGTAAGCTAGCCAGGTGGGTTCCTGCGCTCATGCACTAAAATGCACGTGTGATTGGCCCAGGTAAACAAAGAACGGAGACATTACGTTGAGGACACACACGGAGGAAGAATGACTTCATTCTCTGCTCAGATTACCCCACTAAATCAAATAGTTGTTTGGTGCTATATTGATGCTCCGAATGTCGTATGTTGCTCCATTCAAATAAAAAATACAAGAACAAAAGTGTACATAATTCATGTGACGTGTGTCTATCTGCACTAACGGGAGCTCCAAAACGATAGCATGTCCTCTGACTAGCTCAGAAAGATTCTGCCAGAAATGGTGTTTTCAGCGAACGTTAGCTTAATTAGCGAGCTAAACTCCGCTAGCTACACTTGTCATTTCACCCAACAAAATCAACCGTTTACGGATCGTAACATGGGGACGGCTTTCGTCAACCGTCTGAATTTAAGGGCCCATTTTGAAAATTGCTGTGATTTTAAGTGGTATCACGTTTTTCAAATCGTCCGTCGTTGTCGTCGTAAACTGCCTGCGCTGTGCAAGAAAGTAAAGCTTGAGAAGTGAGGCAAAAGTGAGAGAACAGGACTCAGAAAAAGGAGCACTTAGGCTTCTTTTAATTCATCGTTTCGGTTATCCAGGCCCGGATTTGCTCGACAAACACACTGAAAACAAAACATCAGACAGACAAAGTTAGCAACCAGCTGGTGAACATAGCGGAGCATTCAGCAGCTGGAGAATAAGAGATTTAGTTGGTGGAGGCCAAAACAAAGCAAATAATGAATGCAGCTTTTAATTGCACAGAGCAGTTTTTAAAGATGTCTACGTCTTTTCAATGTAGACCGTAGTAGACTTCTTTATTTTACTCACAATATGTCTACTTTGACACAGAGATTTATTTCGATTGGCATCTTCTTTGCAGAAATGGACACCTCCAACATTTACAGGCCCACCACATCCGCTGAATTTAATTAATTGCCTCATGTTGTGGAAACACTGACCACACTGTCAACACTGTCACAAGCTCCATAAACTATTGAATTAATGGAGGCCGAGATGATAATGTGAGTGTTTCTGTTTTGGTAGTGCAGCTCACAGTGATCAGAGACTGGAGTAGACAGTTTCCCACCATGTTACTGCCTGGCCATGTGCACAGCAATAGAATTAATAAGTCTGCTCGACCGTGAAGAGCAGCAAGAACAGAGAAAGAGATGTCAGAGGATTTTTTGGGGTGGGGGGTGGGGGTGGTTGGAAGAGGAAAGTGGATTTGACAGCCAGAGAGAAACAGAGGGAGGGAGGGGAAGAGGAGAGGAGAGCGGTGTTACCTAATACTGCTGGTGGAAGTTTAGAGAGCAGAGGATAACAGAAATTCCTGGGAGGAGAAAACAAAAAAGGAAAATTGAGGGAGCATACGGTAAGAAATAAGGAGTGGCCAAAGTGTAAGGGACAGAGAAAGAGATTTCATTGAAGAGAGAAGGGAAATGTGGACGGGTGGGCGGAGGAGAGCAAACAGCCCAGGCGTGGGGACGGACAGATAAAAGGGAAGGGAGAGAGGACGGTAATCCAAATCTCCTGCCAGGAGCAAAGGCACACTCCATCCTATGAGAGTGAGAAAAGAGGAAGGACACAGAAGTAGAGAAGGAGATAGGAGGTGGGGAAGAGATGAGTGAAGGAATATCCATATCCTGGTGTGTGTTGGCGTAGGTAGGATTCAGTCATTATACCGAACAGACACTGAAAGCAAAAGATGTGGTAGGCTTTTAATCTACCTCTTACCTCTCTCTCTCTCTCATATATATATATATATATATATATATATATATATATATACAGTATATATATTTTTTATTGGATGTGATTAAAAGTGAAGAAATTATATAGGAAAAGCAAAAATGAATTGAGAAATACAGCAACAGGGAAAGAAAAGATCCTAGAGAGAAGATTGATTCAGACATGCCTCAGGTCTTATCTTATCTTCAGCCAAGCGGACTTTAACGAAAGCAAACATGCACACCAGCACACGTCCACTCCATCGTTTCTGTTGTTGTTTATATTGAAAGGTTGGCTGCCATTGAACTCGTCCATATGCGGCCAGCCGCTGGTCACTAGCATTGTGACGGGTTGAGTGAAAACAAAAACGTTAGCTTGTAATTTTGTAGTGAGGAATCGACAGAGAATTATCGCCCGACTCTGCAGCGGTGCGTCGCGTTATAGCTTCTTTTAGCTCGTTGTTTTTGTTGGCTCGCTCTGCTGCCACCAAGTGGCCAAAATAATCAGTTCATACAGCTTTAAGTGAGTTGTTTTGGCGAGGGATATTGATCGCACACTTTTGTTCTCTGCAATCTGTCATCAAAAAAAAACTAAACAAGAGCAGAGTAGCAAAACATATGTAGATGATTAATGATCCGTTGTAAGATGCTATCAGTTGTACAGTGGAGTGGCTTAAGGGTTGATTGTTTTTCGCATTGTAACATTGCTCTCTCCTTTACTGTCTCCCTCATCCCCTCCCGCCTCCCAGGTGGCCAGATGTGCCGAAGAGAAAGAGCAAGATCAGCCACTGTTCGGTGAAGAGCGTGTCAGGTAAGGAGTTATCCTCTTTGTGTTTCTGTCCCCTCCAAACAAGCCAGCGAACACCACGCTGATGGCTCCCTCTGGCTTTCAATGTCGGCCAAGGTGTGACTACTGTGATAATCTCCTCCTCCTCGTTTTGTAGTTCTGTTATTTTCCTTCAGAGGCTTTGTTGGACTCAAATTAGCTCACCTAGGACACCGAGACCCGAGCTTAATAGATTTGTCTGAGTAGAGCGGCAGACGGGGCTGTTAAGGCACACGGCCAAGTACAGAACTACCAAATTGGGGACCAAAATATATGTGAGTTACAGTTTTAAACTTCATTCAGCACTTATTTTTCCCCATCATTCATGACCAACAACAATATCAAATCTTAATGCTTAAGCACGGACCCCAAAAAATTCATTAAATTACCTTAAACTCATTAAGGTAAAGGACCCATCAGTATTTCTTAACCCTATATAATACAGCACTAAACGAATGTACTGAACATTATAATGGGACCTTGAGTGTCTCACTCGATCACAAGAGCAAACGAGGCATCAGAAAATATCAATACTTTGATTGATTTGTTGTTTAGTGTGTCGTTTGTCGAAGGTTACAACGCAATCACATTTTAATGATGGGGCAATTCTTTTGTTTTTAATCCCATATTGGACTAAAGTACTCACTGACAGGTAAACGTAGTGTTTTCTCTGGTGCTGTACTCGTAGTCCTTCATCGTGCAGTCCTGGGTTTTTTTCTGAGCAGCAATCAACGAAGCAACAGGCATCAGGGCAACAGCATGTGATGCCAGCCACAGACTGTACTGTACAGTTTGACTTGATTTTGATCCCCAAAAAAGTTCTTGTCTTGAAAACTGTGCCTCCAGTATATTTAGCAACGCTCTGGGAATTGCACTTAAGAATGCCCTAAAGAGCCATCTTTAAATGCAAAGGGAAGAAAGGACATATTTATGAAGCAATTTACCCATTTCATGCAGTGATTAGTTTATATTAGGACGAGCAACTCCTGATGATCACTTGATGTATCACATGTGTGAGTAGGCACAAGGGTTTACCCTCAGAACATCAGCCCAGTTGTTCCTTCTTATTCAGTCATTTGTCGTGTGCCTTCACTTAAACAATATGTATTTATATTCCTCTGATTATCTCCAGGAGCAATAACGCATACAATAAGCAACGCACAGTCTTCAACTATTATAAACAGATAGACGATAGAATAACAGACAATTTTTATTTTATTTCACCTTTCTTCTTTGTTTGTGTTGTTTTAATTCAGTTCAGACAAAAAGACAGATTGCAAAGATTACAACAGCAGTCATCAGCACTCCTTATAGTCTGAAGACGATAACTTAAAAGGAAGCTGCAAATGGTCCGTTCGCTTCTGAGCCATCGAAGAGCCCAACAGGCCCGAGATCAAATTGTATCAATATCTTGCATTGTTACGTTTATGTGGATTGTTTACTTTATTTATTTCACTGAGGCCCAAAATTCCACTTTATTCCACTTTATTCCACATCTTTTGAATGTCTAACTCTGCATTGTGGATCCACGTTCACTGTGGCCTCAGTAGCAGGAGAAGAGACTCTCACTACATCCCCTCCACTGGAGCGCTCTCAGCGCTTTGACTTTCAGAAAGCCTCCAAGGATGTGTGTGTTGAGTGAGACACCTGTGATTGGGTGGCTTGGTCTTGTGTGTATCAAGGTGTGTGTGGAGGGGAAAGGGGGCGGTGCTTGGGCATTTCAATGAATGCCTCTAAGGTGGCAGTCGATTTGAGGAGAAAGCACTGAGCAACTCCGCCGCAGCTTAGAGGACAGAGATGCATATTGTGAGTAAAAAAGAATTCAACATAAAGCAGCGGATGAAAAGTCAAGATGAAAAGCATATTTCATAACATTCTGGGAGTGTGTCTGTCGACCTCGTCAGCTGGCGTGATGAGACTCCTGGGTACGTTCTATCCTGGATCACAGCCTCTTGGGGCCCCTATGTGCAGAAGCTTCATTGAGGCCCCGGTGATAACACTCAGTCTCTTCCTCCCTCTCCTCCTCATCGCTCTCCCCTTACCTCATCATCTCCACCCTGTCGTCCTCCTCCTCCTCCTCCTCCTCTCCTGTAGCTCTTAGTGTCGCTGTTCCAGGGTACATCCCCAGCTACCTGGAGAAGGATGAGCCGTGCGTGGTGTGCGGGGACAAGGCGACCGGCTACCACTACCGCTGCATCACCTGCGAGGGTTGCAAGGTACAGTGCAGCATCTCCCTCTTCCTCAATGATCTTTGACTCAGATGAGACTGGAATTGACCGTTCACCAGACCGGCAAGCCGTGATGTCACCTATCGGTTTCTGGGCTACGTTTTGGGCCTTGAGTTTGGCATTTTTCGGCATCTTGTTTTTTTGCCAAGGGACACAAGAGGGTGGAGCTTATTACAACCGAATCCTGAACAAGACGTAGAGAAGCAATTCAAATGTTCTAATAAACTTTCATGAACTGAAGAACGCACTGTATGAAGGGTTAAAGTTCATGGTTATGGCCACATTAGATTGTGAAGGCCTTGAGTCAGCTGACTGACTTAAAGGGAGAGAAGCTGATAAAAAGTGCCCTTCTTGTTGGAACTATGCTACGGTTCATGTATTGTTGCGTCTTAACTTAATTTCCCTGGTTGAATTAACCAATTAAGGGCTCTAACAACAGGCTTTTGTATTCACTAATTTGTTGGTTTGAACAAAACTTTCTGACTTATGTACCCTGTCTGTGGCACCCGGCCTCAGGTCCTTTATTATTTAAAGATAAATCGTGAATTAGTTGGGGATCATTTTCAGTCGTGGATGAATACAGCAAATGACTGCTTGTTGCCTGGAAATAGTTTTGGTACACAACCCTCTATCTCAACAGATGTCAAGTCTTTGGAAGCTAATTTAACTGCAATATATCAACAAGAGAAAACAGCTGCCTAGAAGTTGGTGAAATATATTGTGATCTCTAACGTGATGTTAAGAAGACTAAAGTTTGTCTTAAAAAGTAGAATACCAAATAAGGAATACAGAACTCCAGTGATTAATTGAATGCAAGCTTTGCTGTTTATCATCCATAATATAAGGCCTAAAGCAAATTTAACTTAATTTTCCTGTTTTTTTTTTATTGATTAATTCATACTTATTACACTGTACCGTTCTGACTTGACTGGAGGCCTCTTGATTGCAGTAGTCGGTGTCCGCTGGGCCGAGCTTTATTATCCAATTAATGGCATCCCGCAGAGCAGACGGGACGCAGTCTCTAAAAACGACTTCTCCCGTCCTCGCACAGGAAATGAGGCGCACTGGAATCCTGCTGCGCCGTTAAAAAGAAGAAATTAACTTCAGGGGGTTCACAAACCCATGAGAGTCTTAATGTATTCAGAATCCGCATCATTTCCCATGTAGCTTTTCACATAACAGGAATGTGCACTGGTGCATAACAGAAACATGGTAAGAGGAAATTCAGTTTAAAAAGTATTTAAGTATTAGAAAAATGATATCTGAATCCAAATGAAAGAGGGCACTTGGAGGTTGTTGGTTGGTGTGCAAAAATTGTTCACGGAATGTGGAAAGGTCTGGAAGATGTGCGTTAATGTAATGCTTATAGACGGATATGAAGACGTTGATGTAACGCGTAGTGTCAGGGCTCAGCACTTCCTTTGAGAATCGGCTTCCAGGCTGGCTTCTGGTTCTCGATCAGTTGAATCAATTTGATGTTGACAGGTTCGTCAAGCTTTAAACCCTTCAGTCAAACAACTTGATCTGCTTCGTCATTGTCTCTAAAACAAATACCTGTGTGTACGCAAGTAGCAAAGGCCAAAGAAAAGGTAAATGTCAAGTTGTTCTGACAGATGGTCAGTCTCCCACCTGTAGACGGACTCGCCTACCAGAGATGAGTGCATTGAGGGTGTCGTCCGATAACTTTAGGAGCTTGACGGACTGGCGACTGGAGGTGCAGCTGTTGGTCTACAGGAAGCAGAGCAGAGGGGAATCGCTGCTGAGAGTCAGAGACGTGTTTCCTCAGCTTCAGACAGAAAGCCTGAGATCCGCCTGCAGGTGGAGTTGGGAGAGCTCGTCCTTCAGCAGAGCCAGGATGATGGTATTGAAGGCAGAGCTGAAGTCCACGAGCAGGATCCTGACAGAGGTTCCCGAGTCCAGCTGCTGTTGGATGAATTGGAGGGCCATGTTGAGTGAACAGTCTACAGAGCTGTTGGCTCTTGAGGCTAACTGCAGGAGGTTCAGGAGTGGGTCGTGAAGGTTTTAGGAGGGAAAAGACAGGGTACCCAAAAGACTTCCTAGCCACAGAGGTCAGGCGACCGGTCTGTTGTCGTTAAATCCTCTGGTCCTTGTTTTTGTCTTGTCCTTGTCGGGGATAATGGTGGAGGTCTTGAATCAGGCCGGTATGATATAGATATCGATATAAGTATTTATCTCTTGCGATGCAGTTCGTTTTTGTCTGGTTCCAGAAGGATTTTACAAAAAAAGTAGAGCAACTTTTCTTCTTTTTCTCTGCTTGAATGCACGTCTTTGTAAAGCGGTCCCAGAGTGTGATTCTAATCAAACTGCTCCCAGACTCTCTTGTTCAAAAGCGCTCACTCAGACACGATCAGTCACAGCACCGCTTCATTACTTATTATTCTCGGCAATCAGGTTCCTGCCATGCAGTCTTCAGCCTGCCATGTGACGTGAGCCGTCGATTGCACTTGTTTTACGCCGATTAAATGGCAAGAACATTTAATTGGAGGATTCAATTTTGAGGACATGAGGTTACTTATCCCCCTCAATCTCTGAGTGCTCTTTTTGATATGTTTCTTCCTTTATTTGACGGTTCTTCCCTTTTGTCTTTTGTCTTTCTCCATTTCCTTTGCTCTCTTCAGGGTTTCTTCCGCCGGACCATCCAGAAGAACCTCCATCCAGCTTACTCCTGTAAATATGAAGCCTGCTGCATCATCGATAAGATCACACGCAACCAGTGCCAGCTGTGCCGCTTTAAGAAGTGCATCGCTGTGGGCATGGCCATGGACTGTGAGTTATTATTAGATCACGTATTCTTTTTACTACTAGTATTTCTAAAGAGATCCATGGGGTAAAGATGGACAAAACTATTTTAAAACAGCTGTTTCATCTAAAACTGTGAACATGGTCAACAGTACTAAACTTTAGCATGTTAGCATTTCATTGTCATTTTGAGCATGTTAGCAAGTTGACATTAGCATTTAGCTCATAGAGCCACGAGCATCGTCTTATTTCTAGTTTAGATCTGTGCAATCTCGGTAGCAGACATTGTGTCTCTGAATACTGAAGTACAGCAAAAGATTAATGGAAAAGCAAAGTGCACATATTATATAGCCTGCATCACTCTTATCGCTTCTTTTTCATTACTAGGTAATTACTTTTTAACGTAATATTTAATTCAAAACCGGATTAGAATGTTTTTATATTAATAAATTAACAATAATGTTGCTATTCGTGGCCAACTAAACTCAACAGTTAGACTAAATACAGACAGTTTTTGTTTTATGTTGTTTATAGTCATTCTCTGTGTGTGTGTGTGTGTGTGTGTGTGTGTGTGTGTGTGTGTGTGTGTGTGTGTGTGTGTGTGTGTGTGTGTGTGTGTGTGTGTGTGCGTGTGTGTGTGTGTGTGTGTGCGCGTCTGAGCTCATCAATACTGCGGTCTTTTGAGGGACTGTTCACATCAGAATCGTGTGTTCTGGAATGAGATACCTAGTTTCGGAGATATCGGCCGTAGAGTTGTCGAGATGTAGAGGTGCATACATTCATGTAGGAACTATTTTAACCGTATTTCCGAGCCCCTCCCTAATCACATTTGAGGGGGAGCGGAATAACAGAGAACACAGAGAACACACGCACATAATCTAATTTCATGTTGGTGGGATATTAATTTAGCGGCACAGCTGCTCTCGTGGATAAAGGAAATGGAAGTTCCACTCCTCGTGATAATTTGATGAATGACGCTGCAGTTCAATCATGTCACTTAAATTTCACAGCAGCTGGTCCTTTACATTTTTGTACTGGTGGAGTGACCAGAGAATAAGTAGTAACCAAAGAAATCACTTTGGACATTGTACAATATTTAGTATTGGATAACATAAAGATGGGTTCCTTACATTTATATTGTTTCATATATATATATATATATATATATATATATATATATATATATGTTCCTGTTTCACTGCATTAACTCGCTCCTCCCCCCGCCGATCAGTGGTGTTGGACGATTCGAAGCGCGTGGCCAAGCGGCGTCTGATCGAGGAGAACCGGCAGAAAAGGAAGCGGGAGGAGATGGTGCGGACGTTGCAGACGCGGCCGGAGCCGGACAGCGCAGAGTGGGAGCTCATCAGAATGGCGACGGAGGCCCACCGGCACACCAACGCCCAGGGCTCCAGCTGGAAACAGAAGCGCAAGTTCCTGGTAAGCATCTGGTTCTGAGCAGACGGCGCCTTCAGCCGGAGATGAACGGAAACGTTTCACAAACGAGTCCTCTGCAGTGACGCGTGGGCTACTTGATATTTAGAAAAGTTGAACATCATGCTGGCCTGTAGCCCCTGTGTTCTTCCAGCAGCAGAAAAGAGTAACAACAAAGTATTAAAAAAAAGCCCGCCCCCAAAAAAGATAAATATCAGTTTAAGCAGTAAACCAGCAACTCCCGTGTTCCACGAGATAAAACTACTGTTTTTGTCCAAGGAGTCTGGTGAAGATACGGCGTGTGATGAGAGCAACATAATCAACAGTTGCAGCAGCTTGCCACAATTTGCGTCGAAAAAAATCACACTTATTTTCAGTTTCAAAGTAATAACAGACACGATGCACATTATTACTAGAGTTGTGTTCAGTGTGACCTCCACCTTCGGAGGATGCCATTATCGAGAGTTGACCTCCAAAAGTCCCCTTGGAAATCATCCAAAGGTTATGACGTCTGCACAACCACGGGTACTGGATGTGCAGACGTCATAACGGGTAATTCTGCACATGTTTAATGGTGCCAAGCTGCCCAATAGTACACAAGTGAAGGCTTAAATTTGATCTGCAGCCTGGTGTTTAAAACATCATAATATTTGTACTAGAAACTAAAGCATTGGGATAGAAACCTAAGCAGCAGGTTCAGCACCTGACCGGCTTTTCTCTCGTGGAATGGCCTCTACTTAATGCATGAAAGCATAACGAAAAGAAGAAGAAAAAGAACAAAAGTAATGAGTGATGTCACGTTGTCATGAATGGCCATTTAATTCAGGCGACTCTTTAGGACTACAGCATGTAGGCCTCCATCACACTGTCCTTCTGATTCGTATTAACAGCTTGCAGCATCCGCACAATAGCTCATTCCTTCTTTTTTGCTCCGAAAAAAGTCCCGCCCACAGTTTACGAAAGTTGTTTCCGCTTCAAAAGTCCAGCTCAAGCCCATGAAGGAGAGTTTGTGTGGCGTCCAATGTGAGCCGGTTGGCCGTGCCGATGCATGCGTCTCCACCACAGACCCCTTGGGGCAAAGGTCAGATGACGATTACCGGGCGACCGTTCCATGAAGGCAAAGACAAGTTAACTGTCGAAAAAAATCTTTGGGAGCTAGTGACACAGCAGGGTGGGCCAATCAGAGCACAGCTACTGTCTGTTGTTACAGCAGCTTCACTGCTTCAGAGAGAAAGAAGGACTTAATGAATCCTTTTTTTATAGCCGACGTCATCAGAAATATGTGTGTGCATGTTGGCAACGTACGTTTTCATCCGGTGGGGTTTACCCGAGTTATCAAGCTTTAAACATTGAATTTAAACTGTTGAACACCATCAAAATGTCTAGTTTTGACGTGTTTGGTCGTCACAATCGATATCCAGCGGCGGACTCGACAGCTTCCCCGAAGCTGCAGCCTGAAGCTGCTTCCTGTCTGTCATAGCTCTCAAGTTCCATTGTGGTGTGTTTCCTTCCAGTCGGACGACATCGGCCAGGGTCCCATCGAGCCCTCGTCCGACGAGACGGATAAGGTGGACCTGGAAGCCTTCAGCGAGTTCACCAAGATCATGACCCCGGCCATCACGCGCGTCGTCGACTTTGCCAAGAAATTGCCCATGTTCTCGGAGGTAGGATCAGTGTGTGTGTGTGTGTGTGGGGGGGGGTTCAAATCTGTTTTTACAATCAAACATATTTGTCTCGCTACAACTGGATATTGGGGCAGAAAGAAATTCCTTTAGCTCATTTAGTTGTTTTTTTAGCGTTTCCAAAACCAAAACGAAAGTTGCAGGAATGGATTAAACTGTATATTTATCTGCTTTTCTCGTAAGCGGCTAGCGTTGGAATGTCCGGCTAACTAGCTCACTGCAGCAACGTGACTTTGTGTTCCTTCCAGGCCAAGGAGCACATCGTTAACTACCTCCTCTGAGGCCACATGTTGAGTTTTGAAGCGAAAGGCCTGTTAATTAATAGCAAATCCACTGCGTAGTCTTCCCCGACCAGTTGAAGAGGGTCCCAGGGTGTCACTGAATCATCTAACTCCACACTGCAACCCAAGAACAATGCTGTTTCTGCATGACTCGCCAGGGACGTGCACCTTTACCTTCTGCCTTTTTAGCACAAATGTAGCCATCATGAGCATATTTATGAGCCTTATTTTTGAAAGAACTTAATTGCAAAAAAAGGCTCTCCAATAAATGATAGACAGTCGTGCTCTAAGTAGGAAAAGATGGCAGTTTCCCCCCTCCCTCTCTCTCTTTCTCTCTCTGGAAGATGTGATGACTCACCGCTCACTGATATTGCTCTGCTCTCACAGGAAGTGTGTGTGCGTGTGTGTGTGTGCGTGTGTGTGTGTGTGCGTGTGTGTGTGTGTGCGTGTGTGTGTGTGTGTGTGTGTGTGTGTGTGTGTGTGTGTGTGTGTGTGTGTGTGTGTGTGTGTGTGTGTGTGAGCGTCTGAGCTGCCTGCCTGTGGTTCCACCTTTCTGAGTGCAGCCGTCATGTATATTGCAGGGGCTTCCCGGTTACATAAAGTGTGTCTGGGGATTTGTTATGAATAGAAGATAACCCTTTTTCCTTTGCAAGGAAGCGAGATAATTAATGTTGGGGGGGTAGGAAAAGCTATTATTCCACAAGGTAGATTTCTCTTCACTTGTTATTGCCTTTCACTGAGGGCTAATTAATGGTACGTTTGCATTTTTCTCCCCAATTAGCACAAGAGTCCATGAGTAGAACATAAAGTAAAGTACAGTAGTCAATGTCATCACATTGGACTGCGTTTTGTACTGCTTTCAATTTTCAACTCGCATTCACAAGTATTGCAGTAATCATTTTATTACATTTGTTTAAAATGTTTGGCCGCTCAGCAGCTCAGCAGGCTGTAGACGTGACATCAAATGTGCTAAATTCAAAAGTCGCAGCATTAATATAGCAGCAAACAACTACTTGCTCTGGAAAGATATAGTGGAGTAATGTTTGTGGGCGGTGAAACGAAAACAATAAGGGTTGAGTGCAGCTAGGCTTGCATTGATCTTTTTGGCCACTTGGGGTCAGCAGAAACCCAATTTATACACGGCATTGACATATCATCACCTTAAAAAGTTGTTATGGGCTGAGCCAATAGCCGAGTGGTCTACTCCCCCACATGTCCTGTCTCTTTCCGCATCTTTAATAATAGCAAGGTCATTTGAGCAAATAACAATACAACACCAGCTGTTTTAATAACTTTACTAGTTCATTCATTCATTCATTCATTTAAAAAGATGCTTCTGTACTCATCTGGAAAACCTCCGAGGTTAGGTTGAATCTAAAGTTAGCCATAATGTGCTTTACATCTTTGTTCATTTTAAAACAATGGCCGCCTCTTTAGATTGAAACTCCGTCCACGTCCTCATATGCGATGACCTCGTATGCTGTCGTGTTTTCTAGCTGCCTTGTGAAGACCAGATCATCCTGCTGAAAGGCTGCTGCATGGAGATCATGTCGCTGCGCGCCGCCGTCCGCTACGACCCGGAGAGCGAGACGCTGACGCTTAACGGCGAGATGGCCGTGAAACGCGAGCAGCTGAAGAACGGCGGGCTGGGCGTGGTGTCGGACGCCATCTTTGATCTGGGCAAGAGCCTGGCTCAGTTCAACCTGGACGACTCGGAGGTGGCTCTGATGCAGACCGTGCTGCTCATGAGCTCAGGTGAGGGATGAACCGTGACGTTGAATGTTGAATGTCACTGAGAAAACATTTTCCACCTGAAATATGTGATCACAAACCTGACCAAAATCTGAAGGAAAAAAAACAGATTTAGCAGATTACTCCTGTAAGAATTACCAGGGATTAGAATCACTTTCAGTCTAATCAGGTCCTGGTGGGATCCTTAAGCTGTCGCTGCGGCTCAGGATCAGCGTCGCTGGACCAAATGGATCAGAGCTGCTGATTCACTGGCAGGCTCCTGTCTCGTATTTAGGTCTGTCTTCAGTCAACTACATTTACAATCGGGTGTTTTACATTTTGTATTCAGGGAACACCATCCAGGCATTTCTTTTGAGGAACAGCTAAATAAAATCGGATACATTTACATTCACTCTTTTATTGCAAATGATTGTCAGTCAACTCAAACTCAAATAGTCCTTATGAGCAAATTCAAATTGCCCAGAAAATATAGAAAGCTTGAGCTGACAACATTGGAGGAATTAAAGTCAACACTTGATTACAAAAATGATCCAACCAAAAATAACCCATGCCAGTGTTGCTAACTCTCCAATGACAGCAGCTACAGCACGTCCCTACAGGCCTTCCTTCCAAAGCCACGCCGACAACACGGCGATAGTCAGCACTCAAGCTGTCAAGGTACGCCCGACTGAACCGGGCGGGTTTATTACGGTCACCACCAGCCACAGATACCAGAGCATTGGATTTATTGATCGCTCTCAGGTTGTAAAGAGAATTTCGACAAATACAAGAGAAACTGTTTCTATAATACACGCCAGCTTTAATTGAAAATAAACCAGGTTTTTAATATTGTTCTTACAGACAAGAATAACGTTTTTTTTTTTTTTTAATGTTACTTTCTGCTCTAAGATGACGTTTGAAATGTTGCAGCGACGTAACAAACGTAACCCCCCTCTCTCTCTCTCTCTCTCTCTCTCTCTCTCTCTCTCTCTCTCTCCTCCCTTGCCGCACCAGACCGCTCGGGGCTGACCAGCGTGGAGAAGATCGAGCAGTGCCAGGAGGCCTACCTGCTGGCGTTCGAGCACTACATCAACTCCCGCAAGCACAACATTCCCCACTTCTGGCCCAAGCTGCTGATGAAGGTGACGGACCTGCGCATGATCGGAGCGTGCCACGCCAGCCGCTTCCTCCACATGAAGGTGGAGTGTCCCAACGAACTCTTTCCCCCGCTCTTCCTGGAGGTCTTCGAGGACCAGGACGTGTGACTCGAAGAGCGTCGGGGAAAATAAACTGCAGCGCACCCCTCCCACCACCACAAAATAACCCTGGACACATTGAAGGAAGTACATGTGTTGTGGTGGGGCGAGTGGCTGTGGCGTAAATGGAGAAGGAAAAAAACTGGATTTTTTTTCTCTTCTTCTCAGTGTAAACATGCCCTGTAAACCTTTTTTTTAACTCCCGACCTTCTTTTTTCTTCTTCAAACATCCACCTATGGCACCAGCAAACACACATCGTCGACTTCACCGCAGAGAAACACAGCTTCGAGGTTTAGGTTCACTGCCATGAACGTATGTGCGGACATATGCAAACACTAAGCTCACCGGTTAACTCCTCCCTCACCTGACCGGACCAACAGCTGGACAACACTAACGCAACCTCTACTCAGAACCTCTACTACTACCTACAATCTACAACCTCTACCTTTTTTTTTTTTATTAATTTTTTTTAATCTCGTCCTCCGTCCGTCCGCGTATCCCGCCCCGTCTGCAGAGGCCCTCTGAGCGTTTGTCTGCCTACCTCCCACCACTGACCTCTCCGTCTCACCTACACACAGAGACGCATGATATATATATGTTTATATATATATATGTTTGTGTGTATATATATATATACGTGCGAGGAGAACACCCCCAACACTGTTACCTCATCTGTCGTAAAATGTATTTCCACATTATTGTGTGGGTAATGGTCGTCTCAAGAGACGGCACGCAGTCTGCAGTTACCCATATACCTCTCTGCTAGTGTTAGAAGTTACATTGGGAACACTTTGTATGAAGCCTTTATCTCCCGTGAATATTACATATATATATGTATATATATATATATATATATATACGACATAAGACATTCTGATGCATTACAGCTGTTGCTGTGTGCATTTTTACGTCTTATGACTGCAGTCGAAGACACAAGTGTGATTGTTGATAGTTCAGCAATAGTTGTTATGCCGGTTATATACGTTTACGCACCATTACGAATGCTGTCATTCTAACTGAAGCAGCCATAATGGAAACAATAGACTAGAAATCATTGCATTATTGAGCATTTTCTAAATAAAATGCATTGGCGCTATAGGCTACATAGGAAGTGTTTCCACCACTTTTATTGTACAGTGTCACAAAATATATTTCAAACTTAAGTCATTCAGAGAACATTTAAAAATCACAAGATATGACTTGGAACTGCGTCATGTTACTCATAACACTAAAATACAGAATATTAATATATATATAAAGATATATATTATACACATATATATTGCTAGAATACCTCTCCAACACATACCTCCTGTTTCCATTACCTCACACACACACACACATACACACACTTACACCCAGTTGTTTTTCGATGCGTTACCTCAGTAGTTTGTGTGTCCCCCCTTCCTAAATACCGAGACGGGGCTGCCCCACAGCTCCCGTCTCCACGTGTGCGCATATGTGCATCGGAGCCCCGCCCTGTTAATCCCTCCGTGGCCCCGCCTCCTCACCTCACCTCCCGCCGTCTTGTGATGGGTTCAGCGCCGCCACGTGGTGGTGGAGGTGGTGGTGTCACCTGCATCCGTTTCACGTCCCGCCTGAAGCCGACAGATTCTACCTCACCTCTCATCTCCGTGCAGCTGCGTCTGCACGAGCACGAGCACGAGCACTGGGTGCTCCGGACAGTGCACAGCAGGTCTTTTTAAAACGGGCCGTGGATCAACATTTGACAGCTGAAAAGGCTGACTTTTTTTTTTTTACCAGACACCACGAGGGACCGACAGTCACTTTTCAGTTTTTTATTTGGGAACCCGAAATGACAAAACGGGGGGGTGGTGAATTTGTGCCGATTGAACTTAAAGGAAACTGTCAGGGGACAATGACAGCTGGAAGCTGGGACTCCAGTGGAAGCCATTTTGGCCCCGTTTGGGTCGGGCCAACGGACCACTGTGGGTGGTGACTGGGAGATGAATAAACAGCAAGTGAGTCAGCAGTATTCGCCCGTGGATATGGCCGCGTCCCGGCTGAGGGGGAGGGAAGCGGGACCCCTTGTTCTCCGCACGGCACGTCCACAGATCCTTCCCTGGCCTTCGCAGCAGAAACGGACACCCGGCCATTCGGAAGACGTTCTCAAGCGACGGCCCTATCCCCGGAACACGTGACAACAATAGGAATCAAGCACTGCTGAAATAAGCTCCACCAACCATATCCCAACTTGCCATCCACGACGAATAACTATCAGGTTTTTTTCTGTTGCACTAAAACCACAATGTCTGTATCCCTTAGTATCCCCGAAACCCCTCCCTTGATCCCACATGTTTTTCCTCTTCCTGCAGTCTTAATAATCTCTTTTATATCTTTCTCACACACACGTGAAAACACACGCGGTCCGTTATCTCACGTCTGGATTACCTGTTGAAGCCAACAAGGACTGTGAACTCAGTGTTACTAATCCACATTGCAGGGTATTCAAATAGAACTGTAAGCAGGGATACACACACACACAAGCAGCAGCAGCACACACACACACACACACACACACACACAGCAATAGGATGATCATGAAGCAGTACAGTTCCACAGCAGCCGTCTGTGTGTCCGTACCGCACTTTGCTCACCATCACTGTGAATGAAAGCCACGCTGCGACCGGCTCGTGGCCCAAGACAGGGAACCGCCGGCTGAATAACTCTGACCCGTCAATGTGCCTCACAGAGGTCGGTAATACAAATATACAGAAGCATATATTTATAGATAGATGGATATATATATATATGTATAAATGTTACAGTTATTGTGCGTGGCATTAGAGCTACCGGCGCCAGCTCAAATCCGGTCATGAACCCGTCGCGTGGCGGAAGGTGTCGGGAACTCAGTCGACCCGACCGCATTGATGTCCGCGGAAATAATTTTCAGTTGACGTCATATTGCGTTGCGGCGTTTGTTTGCCTTGTGCTAAACCCTTTAGCCCACTCCTTCTTCTGCATACCTCTGAACCATCTCACTCAGCACAAGAAGTACCGTACGGCCTCCCGGTCCTCCGGGGGGACGAACACGAGATCAGGTTTCCGGTCCACAGAGCTCCGGGAATTGAGATTTGAGCTGGTAGCACAGCTACTCTCTCTCTCTCTCTCCGTCTCTCTCTCTCAGCCAAATGATCACGGGAGAAATCCTCCTCCCAGTCCTCTTTACATAAAGAAGAAACACACCAGCACCACAGAGCACACTGCCTTCCGCCACGATCAGTTGCACCAGCATAGCAGAGAGACGGCCCAGTGGTCCGTCCCCATCCTCCATCCTGTCACCGCGTGAAGCCATCTCCCCCCTCAGGCGGCGGGCCGATCCAGTCGGCGCTCTTCGATCGGACTCGCTTCTAGCCGACCGAATCAAATTTGGGCTCGAGGTCGCTCATCCGTGTCAACGTTTATGGCGTCGTCGAAGCTTCTGGAAGTTTCTTTCGTTCTTTTTTCATGACATGAAAGGAGCATCTAAATAAATAAACGGATAAACTGGATTTGCATCTGCGCGTTTGAACGCGGCCTCGGTGGCGGCGACGCCAACGCGACGCTGCTCTACGAGAGCAGCCGTTCTACGTGTACATGTTCCGCCTTCCACAGCCGAGCGGCGAAACACAAACCCCCAAAGTCTCCTGTCTCTTCCGCACAGTGACCACAGAATTGTGTTCTCTCTCTCTCACTCTCTCGCTCTCTCTAACTGTCTCTGAGATTAAAGTTAGGGTCTTACGTTTTCGTTTACAACAAACGAGCTCAAATGTGAACTTGATGCTAAGCTCTGCTGCTGCAGCGAAGCACAAAACAACCACTCTGAAAGCAGTTTCACTCTCATGCAACTTCTTTTCCACAAGTCAAACTACTTTTACGTACCCAGGGAAACACATCTGTAAGTCATCAACACCCTTTTCCCCCCTCACATCTTTTTCGCGTCCGTCCACCTCCCATTCTAGTTCCCGTTTTTTTACAACCCCGTCCCCTCCCTCTATTTATTTCACTCTGTCCTCTTAGGACGAACCTCCGTCTTCCCTTCCCACACACACACAAACACACACTCTGAAAACCTTCCCCACCTCATACGAGCACTCTTTCGGTGGAGATAGTCGACAATCCCTGCAGGAAAATAAGTCCACATGTGGAATGTAAAATACGGAAAATTGTACGATTAAAGACACGGCGTGGGGTTCCACGCCCATGTTGTTTTTCGATGTTGTCGATGTTGCTTTCGTTGTGCACCAAGTGTTGGTTGTTCTGTTTATTCTAAGGGTGGACGAGGTCCGAACCTCGACCGTGCGACACACGGCTACTGATGAAGTCCTTCTTCTTTACTACAGTATGTTCACAAGAGACTTGCGGCGCGAGGCCTGAAGCAAGGCATCTAAAGCAAGAGATGAAGTGATTTTGTTTTGGATAGCGAAGAAGAAAAAAAAGAAGAAAAAAGCTCCTTTTTTGTTCTATGATTATTCTTTAATGTCGTTATTAATTTGCATCTGATTTTTCTTGGTAAGTGAATGTCTGTCTATGTGTGTCGATGCTTTACTGTGATGAAATGGCTGTATATGCACTTTTCGGACCATCGTCGGTGCAGTGGTAGCTGTAGTGCTCAGATGTCACCACAAGGGGGCCAGGGTTCAAATCACCTTCAGTTCAGCTGAAAGCTCTCTGCATTGATCCTTTAAAGCAGCCTGCGATTCCATTCATGGGATGTGTCATCAGATTTAGCATTTCTACTTCTCAGTCGCGTTATACTGGTGTTATAATGTTTGATGAATTGTTGATATGCATTCATAATGGCACCGTGAAATTAATTTCAAGGAACTGGCCCATTGGTCACATTTAGCACCGGAGATGGCTCTGCTATGTGTGTGCTGGCGCTCATTTAGGTGACTCGCGTTATTCAAAGTATAAACTTTTATGGACACAAACCTGCATACAAGTAGAGATAAAAGAATGATTAACACAGAGACAAGGGGTTATAACTGGGAAATGTATTTGTCTTTTCTCTGGGTCTTTAAATCTAGCTTCTATAAGCTATTAGAGGAGCAACAGCTAACTAGCTAACAGCTAACTAGCTTCTGGTAGACCATGGCAACTTGTACGTAAAAAGAACAAATTACACTCGCTATCCTGTGGCATTTGATGTAAGTTAAGACTCCGGGCAGTAACTGAATTGAACACATTCAAGCTATTAGCATTTCTACAAACACAAGTTCCAAACACTTATCTTGTCAAAGGGGTTTTAGGTTGAATGCTAACGCTAACGCTAGTCACCTGTATGACAAGTCCACACATTGCTTAGCGCCAAAGTGGGTCAATGGGCCAAAGAGTTCCAACCAATGGGTCATTTCCTCTCCAGAACCTCACAGTTTCACTTAATACTTTTATACAATGAGTACATTTGATGTTCCTGGGGACTTTACCAAAATGATTGGCATCGTAAAGGGAGTCAAACACTGTTTCACTTTTTTTTAAGCAATACCCTCCATTTATAGTTTATTTAGACCCTCCTCCCCAACATCTTAAAATAATATAACAGTATTCGTACAACTAAATTCATCGTTAATAAAAGATGCGTACGAACAGTTTAGGATGATGTACCATAATCTTATAATTGTTATAAATTAAAGAACCCTCGCTAATCATTGCCGTACAGTCCCTAAGGGCTCATCATGGATGCTTTACAGTATTGTTTTTACTTCCAGTACAATTCATATTTTGGTGAAAATGTTTTGTGTATTTATTGTAAACGAAGATTTCGCAAAATCCATCCTCCAATTAGTTGAACTGAGAGTGAATGAACCTGAATCCTGCTTTCCACATTGCTTGGGCCGTATCACTTTGCTCATCGTACTCCTGATCTGGGTCAATAAGTTAGAAAAAAAAATACAAAAAGAAAGCCACGTCCTGATCTTAGCCTTTAGATTTCTCAAAATCTGAACTTAGACCAGGGCTCATCTTGCGATGTATAAATCTGCCGTATATTAATATCAATGTCGTGACGAGAATATTGCATTTCATTAGGAAGAAGAAGAAAAACAGCATCAAGTTACAAAAAGGAAAATGTAAAGAAACAAACAAAAATAAAAAAAAACACAAAATACAAACCAAAAAAAAATACAATATATACAACTATTCATACCTCATTGTACTGCTTTGTGCCAGAGTGAAGGAGCGTGATCAGTCTCAAGCAAAGAAAATCACCGGTGGTTGGCAAAATACGGAACAGGGCCCAACAGGGGTCTCGGGAACATTAATAAAAGTTTCTTTATGTAAGATGAATTTGCCGGCTTGCTTAGTTTTAGTCGGGACAATTGAGCTCGGAGCTCCTGGTCGAAGCCTCCGCTCGTCCCTGAAATGAACGCTACACTGAAATAAGAAAACGCTCCAAATGTGTTACAGAGAGGACGGGTGAATTTACTCAAACTGCTTACAGGATCTGTTCAGGTTGTACATTTAAAAGAAATAAGAAGTTTGAGAACTGCAGCACTTACTTTATGTCTATAAGGAATCGATAGCATGAAAATACGAAGCCATGCCTTCTTGTATTACAGCTGGCGGATATTTATTCCATCTCTACGTGTAATCTGCCCCGACAAACCAAGAGAGGACCGATGCTACAAGAGTTGGGGTGCAATGAGTTGTTTGGCCAATTGAAACGTTTAAAAATCCAAATTACATTTTTTTTTTTTTTTTTTTAAACAATGGCAAAGAAGAAACCGAGCTCCCGCCCACCCAAAAAAAAAAACGCTTCGAAGAGAGACGCCGTCCTCTTCAAGCCTTCAAAATCTCAAGTGCAAATATGCAATTACACACTTCTGTTGGTGTGCTTTCAATACGGGCCGGTAAATTGTGCCTTGAACAGAAAAGGTCGGGGAACACCAAAACGTCCCGAACCGCTATTCCCACGATGAAAATGTCCTCTCTTGCTTTCGCCCCTCCACAGTGACTTTATGCAGTAGCACGCTGATCAGCGTTTCTTAGCAGACATCATGCGAGGCCCCGCGCGCGAGCAGCCGGATATTTCCCGGTTAGCGAAGCAGCCATAATGTGTTTTTTTTTGGGTTTTTTTTATTGGCACAGCACAGTGTTGAATGTAAAGCTGAATGAGGTCGACGCACCCCCAGACGAGAGTTTGATGGTGTATTTTGTAATGCTGGTCGCGGGTTTGTAACGGGCACGGTTGTTGTTTGTCTTGTTTCCTGTGACAAATCATTCATGGCACAATCAGAGAATGGCATCTCAATGGCTCAAAGCTGTTTGTGTTCGTGGCTATGTGACATTCATTTTCAACATTATAAAATGATTTGATATCAGTCTGCCTCCTTTGTCTTTTTTCCAGCTGCGTTAAATTGTGTTGACTGATCTTTAGCATTCCTATGATGGTTTATTTTGTTAAGGGGATACGATGTTCAGCCCGCTTTGTATCGCTGACCATAAGAGCTACAACCAGGCGGCAACCTCCGGTTATGAAAAGTGAAGCCAATGTCTTTAACTTGCATTCACTTTACTGACCACCAGGGGGCGATTCCTCTGATCGTATAGAAGTCTATGAGAAAATGACTCTACTTCTCTTGATTTATTCCCTCAGTAAACATTGTAAACATGAGTTTATGTCTCAATCTCTAGTTTCAAGTCTTCTTCAATACAGCATGATGTTCATTTAGTAAATTATGGTAATTTAGAGTCAAATAGACGTAGTATGCTCTAGGGCGGGGCTACCTTGTGATTGACAGGTCGCTACCATGGCGTTGTCCGGTCTTTGTCTTTAACAACTTTAACCCTTTTTAAGTGGGATTTCAGTTCATGAAAGTGAATTATAACATTTAAGTTGCCCAAGAATGTCTTAGCTCCATCCTCTTGTGTCCCTTCTGGTAGTAAAACCAAAATGACTCCTTCAAAATAAAGGCTCGACTACGTCCTCTGCTATATACAGTCCGTGGCTACGCCCCTCTAACTGGTTAAAGTGCTGCTATAAAAGCCTCCAGACATGTAGGATGCTGGAACCCGGCTGCTGGGATTTGCTCCCTGACCACGTCAGCTTACTGTCATCTGACACGAGTAATCCTTCAGGCCCAGTCGGATGTAAAGGACAAATCAAGTTGTGATAGCAGCTACGATACAATGGATCAAAATGGATTAAATACGGCCACATTAAAGATTAAATCACCAATGTTTTGAATGAAGAGCTAATGATCCAAATTCACAAAGTAGTCCTCTATGGAATGAAATATTTTTTTATTTTATTAAATGTAGTTCCCCCCACACGTCTAAATGGGTTATGCACGGTGCACTTTTGCTAAATTTGGAAACGGGCTACTAAATTATTGACTCTTGAGATTCATGGAAGCCAGTCAAAGTCAAATTAGTCTTAGTGCTGTTGTGGAGCTGATGATGTAACAATGAGCAGCTTTGCCCTCCACCAATCCAAAGTCGCTCATGGGCCACTCTCTCGCCCACCCCTCCCAAAAAACCCCAGGAGGGCACAGCTGGTGGAGCACAGTGTGAGGTCGAGGTAGAGGGAGAGCGTTTTACACTGACACAGATTGACAGACCGGGACATCCATTACAGATTTTTCCCCTCAACAAAAAGGAGAAGTCCTCCCAGCGAGGCTCTAAAAATACGACCGTGTGTTTTGGTGATTTCATTTTCGTCGTTTCGCAAAGAAAAAGCACACGCTTGGGTCTGCTTCCCGTGCTGCTGATTGAAGTGCACATGGTTTCATTACGTGACGTGTTTCAGCGTCGCGTTCGGAGTCCATCAGCCGAGATCCATAGCCTATTTTTCTGAAGTCGGATCCGTTTGTTGGGACAAAACCTGTTTCACCAATCTACTGAAATGCATAAATAATAATGTGTTTGTTGTTGTTTTTTTAACCTTCAGGTTCCTCCTTCAGTTAGTTTAACATTCTCGAAAATCTATTTATTCCTTTTCGTGCCAACAGTTAGCTGAAAAGGTTGATACCTGTCATATAGTAATCATGAAGCTAAGTTAGCTTAGCATAAAGATGAAAACATTTCTGTTGGCATTTTCAGTATTTTACCATTTGTCTCAAATTTACACAAATTTACACAAATTTACAGTCTACAATTTACTTGTGATTTTTAGCCGCGCTCACTTTTTTGTTTTTTGTATTTTTTATGTTTTTTAATGGTCAGCTGCCTGAAACAAGCCTCATAGATTTAAACAAAAAAATGAATAATCGTTCCATCAGTTGGAAACAAATTGTTTCAAATACAGATGAGCTACAATGAGGCAGTCATACTTCATTACACACATCCACCTGACTCCCTCAAAACACTCACACACACACACACACACACACACACGCACACACACACACACACACACACACACTTTGCAAACACATGGCTGCCCCACCCCCATGGATTCATTCATGCAGATGGGTGTTATGTAAGCGTTACCCTGCTCCCCTAACAGAACATAACCTTGCGTCACCTCCAATGCCTCAGATCAGGACAGAGATGATGAGATAAAGAGAGAGAGAGAGAGAGAGAGAGAGAGAGAGAGAGAGAGAGAGAGAGAGAGAGAGAGAGATGCACGCACTGACAGAGAAAGAGAGGGAGAGAGAGGGAGGGAGAGAAAACATGCATGAAAACAGAGGGCAAAAGACGAGTAGGGGAGAAATCTTAAGGGGAGGGAGAGAGGCCCAACCATGGAGCTCAAATTCCAAAACCTGTGGAATGCAGACACACACACACACACACACACACACACACACACACACACACACACACACACACACGTGTTTTAAAAGCCCATTGGCAGGATGACAGGGCTTTAGAGGGAAGCTAAACGAACAGGGAGAGTGGAAAACTACAAGTGCGCTGTGTTTGTTTTGTTTGGAGGTCGAACCGTCGGCATGTTGAGGATGAAGAGATTGCACATTTGCTTCGTGCATTGTGAATCAGAAGACAACGGGTTGGAGGCGTTAGCATCGTTAGCATGGGCCGATAGAGGAACTCCAACACAGCGGATCAGGCAGTTTTTATATTTCAGCACGGGCAAAAAATGAATCTGTTGTCTTAGACAGCAATCCTCAAATCAAGTAGTGTACAGGTAATATCTTTCAGAAATGAGTTTATAAATGATATGATAACGGGGTACAGGACCCGAACCAGCATTTTAAGTTGCATCAGAGGCATTTCGAATATTGGTACCGGTGTGATAAATCCTATTTAAATAATATTTAAACACAAACCTACCAATGGTCTCATCGTTCAAACTCCACGCCCCAGTTTGTAACGCAGGCTTTGTATTTAAAGACATTGTACTAACAGGTTCGAACGTATAAATTCATCCCCATGCGGATGGACTGTCCCTTTAAATCATAAACCTGTAGTCCAACACACTGCACATAAAAACACAGTGTAATAGAGAAACTACCCAGGTTGCATCACTCTCAAACAGTATGCTATGCATAACACATTTGTGCTGAACAGCAGTTGTGGCCACTGGTGTGTTTTTTACAGTATTGTGAAGCTGGTGGAACTTTGTGTTGACCCGGCTGCTCTCAGCTCGGCTGCAGCAGTCCTACAGCTCCCTCTACAGGACAAAGTGCAGACTGACCAGGAATCTATCATCTCCTGCAGGATTGAGTGTTACATCTTCAGTTACAGAAGTACTATCCCACGTATATGGTAAATGTCACCACAGCAATCAACAATAGTCTGTTCAAAGAAACCGTTGTTTGTCATTTTCAGTTTATTATGTTTGAAACGAGAGTGACAACAATCACCGATGTCTTTAGATAAAGTGCACTTCATTAAAAGCTGTCTCGTAATCCGCGAGACTCAATGGAAGCCTAACGACACGACCAATTACATCACATCCTACTCAGTAATGCACATGATGATTCACAAGTTTGCAGGCTGAGTAATGCACATGGTGACTAACAAAGCACACACAACATTGCACACTGAAATAGATATATGTATAAATACATGGCTGTGCAACAACATTTTGGCTCACACTTATATTACAAATGATATATAAAATGTTACTTCCTAGCTTTATAGCTTTTACAGGTGCTGGCGGGCAGGATGTGTCATTTTTGACAGAGACAAGCTAGCTGTTTCCCACTGTTTCTAGTCTTTGTGCTAAGCTAAGCTAACCGGCTGCTGGCTTTAGCTTCATACTTACAAAACAGACAAGTGGGCGTGGCTTCAATAGTCCTACTGCACTCTTGGCAAGAAAAGTGAATTATAATTGAAGATATAATAAAAAATAATTTCCCCAAATGCAGCACTATTCCTGCTGTGTTTATGACTTAAGACAGTTTGTTGTTGTAATACTCATTTTGGCCGCAGGAGGCTGAAGTTCACCACGAGCACATGTTCTAAATAGGACTAATAGCATTCATGTTTTCTTCCAGGTGAGTTTTACTCTCTCTGTGCACTCTAAACACAAGGTCAACATATTGTGTGTTAGCAAGTAATGTCAATTAAAATGAGTATTAAAACAACTTTTTTTTACAGACTTAGAAACCACCTGTTTGGCTGTTTTTAAATCATAAACACAGAAAACTATTTAGATTAGATTTCGAAAATGGATCACCAGAATTTCAGGGCCTCCATCCAAACATCTTCATCTTACTATTTAAATGTAAATATCTTGCATTATGAAATAGTAGTATGAAATAATTCCTATAAAGCACCTACAAGACACCACTGAGACAAACTTCTGAGGCAGACTGACACATACAGGTCAAAGATTTTGCAGTTGGGCTGGGACGGAGAGATTTGGCAGTGATCGCAGGAGTGAGGCCAAGACGAAGGGCACAAAGGAAAGGAAACGAGGTGGCGCGAGAAGGATGGATGAGAAAAGGCGGTGACAGTATCACATCAGTTACACCATCTGTTTTATGTTGGGGGGTTTTAAATGCGTATTCATACTTTGACGTTGATCTCTGGAATAGTGAGCAGCAGGAAAACACACCAAACTATACATCTGGTCACTTAGACCTGAACTAAGATAGATCTAATATGCAGGATGTAAACACACTGAGTATATGCAGTGCATCTGGATTTACACATTACATCGTACGATCAGCAGATGGCATCACTAGTGTTAAAATACGGTATGTTCGTTTCGAAGGTTTGCGTGTATTATATTACATATATGTATTATTATATGTACTTAGACATACATATTCAGTGCCGTCAGCCTTCGTGTAAGAGAGAATGTCTTTCATGTTCCACTATATCTTCCTCTCACAGATCTGCGGCTCGTTTAAGCTGTAGAACGAGAGAAAGAAGGTGATGTACCATTACGCGTCTGCTCTCTCTTACGGACAGTCTCGTCGGCTTCATTTGTTCCATTTGTTCTTTCGCTCAGCGGCCAGCCTCTGGTTCAGCCGGCAGAGCTGCCGAAGGAAGCCGTCGTTGGGTCCGATCTCTCGTTTGTGCCGCACCGTGGCCAGAGCGGGGTGGACGTCCATGTTCTGGCGAAGCATCAGGTAGGCTATGACCAAGGTGGGCGAGCGGCTGTAGCCTTCCCTGCAATGGACGTACACTTTCCCTGGAGAGGAGGAGAAGACCAAGGTCACAACATCGTGTCTGAAATGTCACGATTATTAAGGCTAGATTTTTTTCCGGGGTGGTGGAAAAAAACATAAACACAACATTGCCGTATCACCGAGTTGGTATCGCTAACGCGTTAGCAAACCAGTGCACACACTGACATCAGACACCGAGGAACATTAGCATTCATTGAGAAACAAAGTTGAGTTCATTTTGTGTTGGATGTCGCAAGTTTAAGTGCAATATTGACTCTCCTGTCAGATAAGTTTTGGTTTCCATCAACTCCAGCTCTTTAGCTGCTAACTTTGTGCTTCCGTTTATGCTAGGCAGGTAGTGAAGCTTTGCAGCTTTGCTAATAAAAAAGGAACTATTTATCACCTTATAAAGTGATGGTTAACACATATGTAGACACTGGCCTATTTACACACCACGGCAGAATATATTTACATTAATTTGGCACCGTGTTTATGGCCACTGTACAAAAGTAAGCGGCATATTCTCTCTCTTTTTGCTCTGTTTTGGTCGCCACCACTCTGTATCTGTATCTGACTAGCAGCTAAATGCTCCACGATGTTCACCAGTGCTACGCTAATGCTGTCTGTGTGCTGGTCAGAGCGTGTACAGAAAGACCACAAGAGATTTCCCCCTGAAAATAGAAACAAGATCAATAAGAACAGAGTTTTAAGGCCTGGAAAATCAAAACAATAAGCTACAAGGTGCCTAAAAGTGTTGTGGAGCTAAAGGGGGAGCAGCAGACTCAAGCGATAATTATCTGTGGGTAAGTCATGTGATCAGTTGTTGTAAAGTGCAGCTTTATTAATGACCTTTAATAACGGCCTTTATCAGAACTGTGGGTATGAGTCTCCCGAACCCAAAACCTGCATTCCTGTATGTTTTTCCCAAAGTGGTATTTGACATTCAGTTGATCTCGGCTCTGCAATCCCCTGACCTTTTCCATTTTTGTATGCCAGCGCCTTCTCGATGAAGTCTGCTGCCTCTTCAAAGTACACGCTGATGTCGAAGTGGTCGGTGTCGCTGGCTGGCACGCCGTGGTAGACGATGCCTGTGCCGGCGTAGAACTCGGCGTTGGTGTTGACGTGCATGAAGGAGTTCCCCTCCGCGGCGTTCAGGATGTGGGTGATGCCCTGACGCTTCAGGCGCATCGCGTTCATCGCCACGAACCTGCATCCGATCGGGAAGCAGAACAAATACACACCAGAGTTTATTTCACACATTCTAATAACACTGAGTAAAATATCAAGCATAATACGATGTCTCTTTTCTGGAGCAGTTCATACTCCGACGGAGGTGTAGATAAAAGTGAAGGGTGCGACACAGCTATAAGCTACAATAGCTTCCTCTTCCTCAAGGCAGCTCACAAACTTTGCATGTCAAAGTTCACAAAATATAAACTCACATTTAACATTCTTTTGGCAGAATATTGCTGCAATTCTATTTGGGATTAATGGATTTGGACCTTTAGACCTTCCTTGTTTGGTAAATTACAAATGTAATTCCAAAATTCACTCTTTTAGCTCTGTTTTGGTCTCCACCAATTCCTGAGAGAAATATCTGACTGTTTAGCTTCTAAATGCTCCACCACACTTCACTGTTTGGTAAATGCCCACTACAATAAGTTGGTAACCTGGGCTTTGTTTGAAAAATGTGCCAACTTCAAGGACCAAGACCCTGTAATTTTATATTATTTTTGTCTTATTTGTGCAGGTTTAGCGGCGGCAAAAGCTAACAGATTCTGGAAATTCCCTGTTGCACATACCTTGAACTAATGTGTGAAATTGGTGCTCATTTAATGAAGTTGTAAATAAAAACGACTTCAAAGTACTTTAATCACAGTGTCTTTCTTCACCTGAATCATTATGTCCTCTAAATATAAATACAAATAGACCTAATAGCTACCGCGACACAATGAAACTCAATAATAATCATCCCCACACAGACAGCTGTCACATTATGAATGGAGGTTGGGTCTTTACTGAAAATGATCGAGCCTGCAGCTGGTCTCATGAAGCGATGAGGCGTGCTTGAAACAAACCACCGTCATTACTCTCGCAGTTTACCTGTGTGTATAAGGAGCGCTTGATTTGATCCACCAGAGCAGGCACAAACCAGATATAATTAATTGATTTTGATCGTGACACGTGTTCAGCTGCGTCGTCCAAACTGCAGCGCCTCGTGAAACTGTGTCACGGCTAAATTTGGAAACAAATCTTAGAAACAAATCTTGCTCTTATGACTGTCCACGTTCACATAGAAAAATAGCTTATCTTCAACTAAAGTGATCCATTATCATGCAACCCCGGTGTTCAAAAAGTCTGAATAAATAGTGTAAAAGAAATACATCAAACAACAATTTGTGACATAACGGAATAAATTAGTCAAACTTAACTCATTATGATGAAATGTTATTTAATCATACCTTTTCATAATAACTGGAATTTATTGAAATGTATTTTTAAAATGCCCTTTTTTAAACATTATTTATGTTTTATGTTAATTTCCTCCTTCCTTTTCCACACTTCTAAGGTAGCTATCAGCTAGAGCAACTACAATGTTATATTACTTCTGAATTAACCAGCTGCTCTAAATAAACCACATTTTATCGAGTACCTAGCCTTGGAATTAAATCTTGAATTTGTTCTTCATCCCTCTTTCTTCCATACAAATAAGAGATCTGCTGCTTCTCACTGTGAACCTCTGGGATTGCTCTCCCACTTGGCACCTCCTGAGCCTTTTAGATCTAGAGAGCTAAAAATAGCGTCTCCGCTCACTGAATCCAACGTCACGCTGCCAAAAAGAAAGAAAAAATGTGCCAGGCTTCCAGACATCAAAAATACATCAAAACTGAAGAGCAGCAGCTCTGAGAGAATACTGCGTGGGCATCGTGCTCCCTTTGCTATCGGCCTCACAGAGCTGTTGATGTATTTGTGGAGACACTTCTCCAACATCACACACTCAAGTGTTTCTGCTCCGTCCATTATGACTCCTTCAGGAAGGCAGGCGGAACAAAGAGGTTTTTCTCTCCTGAAATACACTATGATGGGGGAAAAACCCCATTTCTCTTTTAAAGCTTTTAGACCTGTCCTTTTAGAATTTAGAACACGCATTCGCTTGTGTGCCTTAATTAACTACGGTACTCCTCCGAGGTTCAACATGCTGTCCGGTAAATAAAGAGGAGAGCAGGCAAAGCGGTAGCGCTGGGGCCCCTGAGGGGGAGGCCCCCAGGGAGCGAGCAGGCCCTCCAACAATGCACTGTACAAAAAGGCCCTTGCTCATCAAGTTTGGTTTTTATGGTGCCTTTCGCTATCTAAACCCTTAAAAAAGTAAATCCATCTCCATCATGGTTTCATTTTCTTGATTTTTTGGGGATTTTACTTAAGCGCGTCGGGCCTAACAACACCCTTGAACAGTACATTATTGACGATACAGTACTGCCTCTCGTACCTTATTGCTTTTATAATACGGTTACCTGCGACTTTATAAATAGTAATAGTAAGCTCCCTTTCACCATAAAATAGTTGTAGCCACCAAACGTTGTGTATCGCATTTCAGCGACAGAGAAAATAGTCCCGTATGTGTACGGGACACACATACGGGACTATAAAACTGACTGGACTATAAAACTGACTGCCTGGTCAGTAAATCTGCGATGTACTGACCAGGCCGGTTGAAAGCAGGGTGGAGGATGACGCTCAGCCACCGATGTAAAGAAGTGCTCTCGCTGCTTCTGTCCGTCTTTTCTCCGTCATTTTTCTCCTCCATGATGTTTAGAGAACTTGCCTCGCGTCGGGAAATTACCAACGTAATTATCTCTCACTGGAAATTATCACGATTTTGTGATCAAACCCTTTTCATTCCTCATCTTAGTTTCCGGTTTTATGCACTCGCTCCCCGCTAACTAGTCTCTCTCAGACTAGTTGCTCAGACTTAATTGCTCTGCTCTCCTGATGGTGAGCCGTATCAACGTTTGACTGTACAGCAGGAACAGGGACCACAAATACATTATTCACCACTGACAGTCTCATCAAAAGTCATTCCCCCCGAAATATCAAAGTTTACACCAAACATGTTTGGTAACTGTCAAGCTTGAAATGACAACTAACGGTTGCGCAATTTAAATCTACCTGTTATTTTAAGTGCGCACTGATATGGGACGCTCTAAATGTAAACAGGCTGTACAGTACTTTATGGCTGAATAAACTACACCCCGTGACTCACTCTCAACCAATCAGAATGCTTGACTTGATCTACCTGTATTATAATGATCTATATAACATGCTTATTCTGCATAAACTAGAGAAATTATGAATACACGACTTAAAAACTATCTAATGAAAAGAATAATCTCTTATTTCCTTTGTCATGTCTGTCATATATGCAATGATGACTGCTGGGTAATATGCATGTTGACGTTGTCCAATGTCAAGTTCTATTTGATCATGTGATGAGACGACATATGGCGGCTGCTTCTGTCAAGAAATCTGTCAAAGTCAGGCCTTTTTACAGAAAGAAAGAGTCAGTAAGCTGTACAGGAACGATGGTTGAAAGAAAACAGCTCCTACATGAAACATGTGGATTATCTTGAATAACCGGTTCATGATTTCTGGAATGAGACATTGCTGTTGAGTTTTCAAAGGCATCTTGTCCCATTACATTGGAGAGAAGGCCGACATCTCTATGCCCCAAACGCGAGGCGACTCACGCCAACACCATCTAGACGTGATGCACATCACTGAGGAACAATGTGTAGTTTTTTATTTTGGGGGTGAACTGCCCCTTTAACTTGAGCAGACACAGAGCAGTCAGACATAGTAATTACAGATATGAAATTGCAGAGCAGTCAGATCAACGGGGCACCAGCAGGTTAAGCCCACCAGCTATTTGTGGATCCTCCTCCAGCCCTGCCTTTGTCTGTCTCTGCTCTATTTCTCCTCCATCTCTCCACGCTGCCTCCATGGTGATGTCAGACAGTCAGCCTGGAAAAATAAAGTGTATAACCTATACATATTTACATATAGACCTGTTAAAATTACTCCACAGAAAACGCAGACAGTAATTATGATTCAGCAGTGAGTTCCTCTCACCAGACTGGGAATCATGAAGATTACCTCTAGATGGTTCTAGAGCCCACGTGCTCTTATCAGCCTTGCAAACAGACAGTGCTGCACTTTTTGCTGTACATTTATAAAAAAACAATAACAAATAAATAAAATATATATATATATTATATTATATTATATTATATAAATACAGGTTAATCTATTTTTTCATCTATTGTGGTATAATCTATTAATAACCACATAGTTTTGCTGCAGTTGTAATATCGTGTCCCTGCATTAATAGACTTTAAGAGGATAATTAGGGGTTATTAAATAGGCGTCTCTGGGGACTGTTCGTGCTGCGTGACCTGAATAGTCGAGCGACATGTCGGGCAATGAAACAACGACTCACGCGTTGCCCACGTAGATCCGCGGGTAGACCTCGTGGAAGTGTTTGGTCGGCCAGCTGTACAAGCCGCTGTCGTCCGTCAACAAATCGTTGAGTTGCTGGAGCGTCACCTCGAAGCTCGCCATGTTGTCGAGGCGCTCAGGGGACGTCGTGTCCGCCGGCCGGCTGAGCTTGCTCTTCATGGCTGGAGACTCGGGCCGGTGGCCGGGGGTCGGTGGTCCGGTGTGCCGGCGGCTCGGCTCCCCGTGCGCCTCCAGCGCGTCTCGACACCGGGGTAGCGACTCACGACTCAGCGATGGAGGAGCGGGACGAGGCAGGGCCGGTCCGAGCTTTTAGGAGGGGAGGGGGCTCAGGGGTTCCCATCCAAGGGTTCCCGAGACACTGCAAGAAATGAGAAAGAAAACTATATATTTGGAGACATGGGGATGTCCTCTGGGTATGGTGGGGGTGGTGGGAGACAGGAGGATGATGCTAAGCTCTCATCCCTGATGAACCACACCTCCCACCCCATGGCAGCGTCCTTCCTTCCCGCTACTGTCAGGCTGCACAACAAGCTGAGCTCACAGACCACAAAACACTTATAACACGTAATCACTTCTGGTGAAATATAAATACTTTTTATATACTTTTTTTATTCCGTCTGTATATTAATATTGCTATTGTATGCTATTATATTGCATTCTTCTTTACTGTTTTTATTACTGTTTATTTATATTACTAGATTTTTTTTATTTACTATGTATCTCTTGTGTGCACTGCTGCTGTAATCCTGCAATGTCCCCACTGCGGGACTAATAAAGGATGAGCTTATTTTATTTTATCTTATCTTATCTTATCTTACATGCATCCATGGGTGATGGGTTCTGTTTTATAATAGTATTGGATTTTAAATGACCCATTACTTTGTCGTTCAACTCACTCCTCTTAAAACATCAGCAGACTTTACATTCTGTAAGATTCATGCTTAAGTTAAGATTCAGGGCAATGTCAGACTGAAGAGAAAAAGGAAATGACAATTCTGTCTAATATCATGGAAACCTCCTTGCAGCAGCCCAACAGGTCACACATAACTGTCATACAGCCTATATGTGCATATGACATAAACAAGCTAATGTAATCAATGTATGCTAATTGGTTAATTGTATCATTCATTTTACGGTGGCCGACAAGAGAAAACCTCCGTTGTGTTGACTGGATATGCAGCGTTTTTTTGTTTTGCATTTATTTTCGGGGTTTGTGTGTTTTTGACCTGTTAATGGATTTAGTTTGGTTTTCTGCAGCAAGTTTTTTTTCAATTTGCGTCTCTTTCACGTGTCCGTTGTTGTTGTTGTTTGGGATTTTTGTATATGTGTTTTTTTTTGTTTTTTTTTCTGAAGCTGCAGCACATTTCTCCTAACAGAAATGTTTTGGGCCCCTTGTTTTGGGCCCCTTGTCGGCCATTCAAGGAAGTCAATGGAAAGACGTGAGTGGACACACATTCACCTGGGGAGGTGTGATATGACACACAGACGTCTCCATGATATGCACTTAAATGGCTCTTACTTATAGCACTTTGTAGTTTGGCCTCTTGAATACGTTGTACTTTCTTGATTCTTGTTGTTCTAATTTTGTACTCGTGGTTGAATGCACTTCAACCATGAGTTGAGCTTTGGATAAAAGCGTCAGCTAAATGAAATGTAATTCATGTAAAAGATATTTAAACGCTGGAGTTTGAGTGAAAGATTTGCACCTCTCCTGGAGCTTTATGGATCTGCTTCATACACTTACAGAGACGAGAGGAAACCGGAGAGAGACTGAAGGGAAATATAAAAAAGAACCATCGTTTCTGGTGAGACACGATCAGTGCGTGCGTTGCTAATTAGCTGTCTGCTGACGTCTGGAGCCTACAGCTGGTACATTGGCTGTTTGAGGCGAATAAACACAAACAGAAAAAATATTTGTGAGGGCTGAAATGTCTCATCAATCACTACACTGTCCAAATATTATTACTGAGCACATAATGTGCAGATAATGTAGAATTCGCCATGTTTTTGACGTAGTGAAAATGTACTAAAAGCATAAAAATGGACTAGACTCGTGTGCTTCAACACGCGATCAATGCTTAATGGGTTGCTCCATTGATTCAACATTGCATTTCCACAGAATCGATGGGCTCAAAGAGACAGACGAAGAATTTTACTGTGCAAGAGATGATTTATTTATTGATGAACAGAAATATTTCAATTGATTAGGGTCACGTCCAAAAGGCCTTCAAGAAAGTGGAATGAAATCTAAAGTGCAAATGCTGCAGTTGGGTGCAAGTTCAGGGAGAGAAAGCTCTCTTCCATCGAAGCCTCCCAGTGTGAAGGATGACGGAGAGTTGGCTGGTGGAGCGATTTATTTTGTAGAAGTAAAAAAGCTTTAGAAGAAGGACACGACCAGGAGGAGTAACAGGACACCGGATTAGTACGTGAGCACGATATGGTCAGCTCCTCATGCCAGACCAGCTGGGACCATCTGGGGACGCATCGTCCTCGTTAGCTCAACAGTGTGAGCCTTTAGGTTACTTTTAAGAATAAAGAAGGTGTTTAGTAAGTAACTCTTTGCAAATTTACAAGGGAAAATATTATTATAATAGCTGTAACTTCATGGTATCCTTGCATCCTCACATTGGCAATTGGATCGGTGAACCATGATGACTATTGGCGTCACTTCAAATAAAAGATTTTCCTGCGTGTGCCGCGTAACTCCTCCTCATCGTCACCTTCTGGAAGCTCAGAAAGACAACGCCTTAGTAACTAGGACATTAGCTCAGATAGCAGATTCCCAGCATGCGCTAAGCTACGGTTGGGAAGGTAGGAGCTTTGAGGAACAACCAGCCGGCTGCCCCGCTCTCTAGCACATCTCCGGGAGCATTTTCTGCGCCCGGCAGCGTAGTATTTTCAGGAAGCTGTCAATCTTGTGAGAGTCGCGGCGGAAGCAGGACAACAGGAAGTTGAAGTTGATCAATTTGGAAATCCTGTCCTGGCCGATGTCGTTGCCTCCGAAGTAGGGCAGCGAGGAGATGGTCTGAGCTCCTGGAGCCATCTGGGAGAGAAGGGAGGCAATGAGTGAGCCAGTGGGGCATTGTATGTTTCTACAAACCAAGGGTACGTAAGTAATTGACAATGCAGTTTTACTGAACGAAAACTTGGGTTTAGACCAGGCTGAGATAAAACGGGTTACAACACATCTTCTATTAACATTCTAAAAAGCCCCTTTTCGATTGCAGGACTTTCACCAGGGCCTCGGAACCTTTTTAGGAACTCATTGCATGTTTGTCCTCTAAAAAGGCCCTGGACGGAGCAGTAGTACGATGTGAAACTACAGGAACTTTTGGTTAGCAGGGAAGATCTTTGCCGAGTGGCCAAACACAACTTCTGTACCGCTTCAATCGTAAACAAGGAAGTACTCTAGCATCGATTTCGGACCATTTTGAGGACGAGGGGATGGTTACATTCTAAAGCACAAATACATAACCACCAAACACTCAACAGATAATCTACTGTGGACTGGAGTATGACATGTAGTGTTAAAAGCGCTTTGAATGGTCTGAAGACTAGAAAGGCGCAATGAGAGTACAAGTCCGCTGAACATGACCGTCATTTTCCTCCTCTGCATTTTATTCATGACGTCCAACGTACATTAGTCAACACAATGCAGCATCAAATGCCATTTTAAAGTGAACGGCGGGCAAACGTCAGCCGATTAATCTTCAATTCTTTAGACGGCTACGGACACGCGAGACAACAATGGGCGGAAGGAACCTCTTTGTTCCTTGAAAGGTACTCCCGGGACCATAATTACTGAGAACTTCCGGGAACCCCGAAACATGCACAGCTAATGAATACAAGAGCAACATTCTTCCCACACTTGCACACCTTGCCAGATAGGATAACCAGGCCGTCTCCCAGGCTCTTGGAGTGCTCCTGCAGCTCCTGGATCTTGTTGGATATGGCGCTTTGGGCCGGGTGAGGCAGGGTGTTGGCAGAGGTGGACAGAACCACCAGCGGGTCCACCCAGGCTTGCAGCAGGGAGCGAGCCAGCGACAACAGGTCCGACTCCTGGAGAAGAAACCAAACGGATGATAGTAAGACGGTACAACACGCTGAAGGGTAACCGGGGAGACATCGGAAATGAATTCAACCCATTCTCAGTCCCAACTCGTTGCATACGGACGCTTCACTCAGGGTCAGGCAACAGAAACGTTTCGTTAGGTGGAGTAAAAGATCGTGGTTTCGGTACGTTTGTTATGCAACAAAGACTATGTAATGAAATCTAAGTACGTTACGTAACTTAAAACTCTCGCATTGCTTATTCATTTTTATGCTGTTATTCTGGAATCAGGGAGATCTTTGCACGACCGTCTCAAATTACCGTTTGATCGCAACTGTGTCTTGGTTGTCATATAACGCACTCATTTATCATTTTGATCTTTCAGTTTGGCAACCCAATTGTTTGGCTGCAAATTGCTGTCATTGAGAAGAAACGTGACGCTTATTTCAATCCACCTTCAGTGATCGCTCCAGTTGTTTGGGTGAAAGCTGAGACAGCTCATTTATCCTCGGCTGACATCACAACGACTCGCTGAGTTCGTCTCCCAAGGCGATATGGCCATCAGACACATTGCATGCATGCACGGTAACTCACTGATACTTGAAGAGCCTGCTCCTTGTCATTGGGTGTCTGCAGAGAGGAGGTGTGGCACATCGAGGGCCGGGGCATGATCACCCGGCCAATAGGAGGGAAATGAGAGTCCTGTGCAGCGAGGGGGGTTAGAGGATGATTATTATACCGTCTCATGTCGTATTTCATGCTCGCTGAGATGGATATATGACAGAACTAGACTTCCATGCAAGTATAATGTGTGTAACACAATTCTGCCCCCAAGGCAATTAGGAAGCCAAGGTTTGACTTGCACGTTGGGGAAAACCCGGATGCTCACCAGGTCCTGGGTGAGAGTCGTGCTGAGGGAGTGCAGTTTGTCGGAGCGCTGAGAGGCTCGGTCGAGCAGGTCGCTGATGGGGATGCCGCCGCACGCTGCCACCATCAGCACTGCAGAGCACAGGGAGGGGACAGAGATCTCAAAGTCAACCCTATTCTGACTGTAAAGCCAAATATTGCATTCACTCTTTCAATGGGCTTTTTACAGACCCACAGCCCACACTGTGAGAACTGAAACACTCCAATGAGAAGTGTTACATGGTCCTTTTATGAATATGATAACATATTCTAGACATTCTAGACAGCAGAATAGGTTTGCTTATCTTAACCGGCAGCCGTAACACGATATTTCAGTATCTTCTACACCTCTTCATTGCATTTTTCTCTGAAGGCTTTAGTGAGTGACTGATGAATGATTGAATTTTGTTGGGGGAAAAAAGTAGAATTAAGACATATTTGAGTGGTAACTAAAATATGTTTGAGGTTGATACAGAAACTAAACATTTAAAGTAAAAAAATATGTATATATTATATTAATTTCTGTTTCAAATACACACATAATACTAATACATATTTGTGATAAGCGTCACTTAAATCTGGTTATAAAAAATCTTATATCGATATTTCTTTTACAATATAAAAATAAACAATTTATACTGCAATTTGTTGTTGTTTATCATACACATATACTGTATCCGTGATGAGTTAATGATATATACAGGCCCGGCTGATTTACTATCGAGATGCAATGTTTAAAATCTCTGATTTGAACAGGACAACATATCGATTTTGATTTTGATATTTTTGGCTGAGAAAACCTGAGGTGTGCAGATTTTTGGCACACCGATGCTTTTTGTTTATTTTAATTATATTAAATTAGATGCATTTCTTATATATTTTTTGGTGTATTATATATTTATTATTATTTTATTTTATATATTTATGTTTCCCAGACAAAAAAAACAATGCAAATAACTTCACATAGAGATACAAAAATAGACAATTGAGCTCATCTCACCCGCCATGAAGAGTTTGCTTCCATTGGTTCCTCCGCGGTGAGCCATCTCTCTTCTTCTGCTTCCTGTCCGTTAGTCTTCACGTCTTTATCTCGTCGCTGCGTCTTTCTCTTTCTCCATTTCGCCTCCATTTTATAGGCCTCTTGGTCTTTGGTTATGCAGCACCGTGTGCTGATTGTTTGGGAACTTGTTCCTAATGAGAAACATGGTCAAGGAGATTTGAATGGATGCAACAGGAGTGTATATGTGTGTGTGTGTGTGTGTGTGTGTGTGTGTGTGTGTGTGTGTGTGTGTGTGTGTGTGTGTGTGTGTGTGTGTGTGTGTGTGTGTGTGTGTGTGCGGTGGGCGACGACGTGGAAAAAGTTGCTCCCAGATCTTAATTAGACGGATGAATAAAAACACTGATGTTCACACGATGTTTGGTAATGACGCTCCGTCCTAATCGGATGGTGTTGAGGAGTGTTGACGACCATGTGGGTCCGTCAGTGACCTGACCTTTCCATAGTTACAGTGTGGGCCAGTTTCCTCACCTGCTAATGTCTTCTCAAACCTGTAGGTAAAAATACAAAAAGGATCCTTGTTCTAAATCCACTTAAAATAGTGACAGGTTTTCCCTCAAGACCTGCTGATAAGAATAGAAAAGTCTAGTTACAGACTGGATTCAAGAGTACCTGACCTTCATTTAAATCTGCCATATGTTATTGCTGTTTAATTGTGCGATATTGGCTTTCAGTTGTCATAGAATACGTTTTTTCTCCCTTAAAATTATATGAAGTCTTTGTACTCCTGTAGTAATAAACCTGCAAATATGTGTATCGAAGTCTAGCAGATTACGTAACAGACCTCAACCTTTTTGTTTGTGTGTATAACTATCCACTAAAATAAATATAAATACATGTACAGGTATTGTCATTGTTCTGTGTCTATTGGGATCCCACAGACCTCTCTACTGTATGGGTAAAAATTATTAGGATTTCAATATTTTTTCCTTTTAACGTATTTTTCTTACTAGAGATGATAGATAGATAGATAGATAGATAGATATATAGATAGATAGATATATAGATAGATAGATAGATAGATAGATAGATAGATAGATAGATAGATAGATAGATAGATATATAGATAGATAGATAGATAGATAGATAGATAGATAGATAGATAGATAGATAGATAGATAGATAGATAGATAGATAGATAGATAGATAGATAGATACATTATTCATCCCCAAGGAGAAATTTGTTCATCACAGTAGCAAGCAAGGTCACATAGAACAAATATCGGAATGAAAATACTCAATATATACAACAAAAATCAATATATACAACAAATTAGCAGAGCGTATTGATTTCGGGAAATTAGACAATAAAGAAAGTGCGAAACGTATAGGTGTCTGAGGGAGAGGAATCCTTTCTTCCCGCTGCTGTCAGGGTCAGGCTGTCAGGCTGTCAGGCTGCACAACACACTGAGCTCTCAGTAAACCACTAACACTTAATCACTTTTGGACACTTGGACACTTTATTCACTGTGGACACTTTAATTGCACTCACCTGGTGCAATATAAATACATGTAAGTACTTTTATATACTTTTATTCTGTCTGTATATTTAATTTAAAATTGCTACTGTATGCTTCTCTTTACTGTTTTACTACTGTTTTACTACTGTTATTGTTATTTTATTTATATTACTTGATTGTTTTACTATGTGTCTCTATTGTATATGCAAGGCTGCTGTAATCCTGCAATTTCCCCATTGCGGGACTAATAAAGGATTATCTTATTTTATATGCAGTGTATATAGTGTATATAAGTATGTACAGTGACTAACAAACAACAAAAGCGGTGCAAGAGCTATTGATGTTGATGTTGAATCAATTGACGGAGGATCTGGAGGTGATTTATTATAAAGTCTTATTGCAGTGGGCAGACATGTTCTCCTGTATCGGTGTTTGTGACAGCGGAGCTGAATCAGTCTGTTGGAAAGTGCTCCGCTGTCCCTGCAGTAGGTGCTGGAGAGGGTGGTCCGGGTTATCCAACATGGATATTAATTTCTTCAGTGTCCTCCTCTCCACCACCTGTTCTAGACAGTCCTGTTTGCAGCCAATGATGGAGCCGGCCTCCTTCACCAGTTTACTGAGTCTGTTGGTGTCACCGGCTGCAATGCTGCTCCCCCAGCAGACTATGGTGAAGTACAGGGCGCTGGCCACAACAGACTCGTAGAACATCTCCAGCATCTCGCTGCACACATTGAAGGATCGAAGTTTCCTCAAGAAAAATATTTGATTCATCCCCTTCTTGTAGACAGCATTGATGTTGGTCGTATAAAACCATATATGTTTATAGTTCATTGTTAAATTAAGACGTTTATTTGTGTTTATTTTATAACGGCCACATAATGTTTTCCTCTGGTTAAACAAACTTTTTATAATCCTGCAGGTCAGACGACAGAGAGAGAGACTCAACAGCGACGTCTGGTGGACATGTGTGGAACTACACTGCCAGACGGCCCAAACATGGGAAAACAGAGGAAGAGGACAGAGAAGAAACAACTTCAGTAATACAACTTTGTGGTCAATATCTCGGGCCTATGAGCAGGAAAAACATGTTTTGACTTGGTGAAACTGAGACAAGTGATGATGCCGTACGATGACAGAGACAGAGGATCTGAATATGAAGTGCTGAATGTGTTTTTATGTTGAAGGCTGTGAACAGATTAGTTCATGGGGAACAAGAGTCAGAACAGAAAGACAAGAACACAAACATCAAGAACCATGTCGATTCCTTTTGTTTGCCGAACAGTCACTGAAAGACAAAGAAGTCTAATCTGATGCTATGTTCATAGAGTTCTCTGGTTAATAAATGTATTATATGGTTTTGAAAAAAGTATCTCTATGTTGCTGTGGTTATTTAGCCTTTCTAGCTTCTTGTTCTTCTCGTTCTTCTTGTTCCTCTTCTTCGTCTTCATGGCCCTCCCTTGTTCAGAGGCCTCTGTGGTCCATGACCCATTGCATTACTTGTGCTTTGGGCCAATTTGCCTTCGGAGATGTCTAACTTCCTGTTGGGGAAGAACATAGCGTTAAGTTAATTGACCTCTTCAGAAAGCCCCATATCCAGTCTCAAGGACAGCACGTCGTTCAGGAGCCGAGAGCTCGCCTGGCGTCTTGTATTTTTTTCCCATGACACCTTGCTGTAAACATGAGCCTCCTCCATTCAATCCGCCTCGGGTCGTGTACTGCAAAGGCCCGCCACGCCTCCCTGTGTGTGACCTACAGACTGACTTTGAAGGCTCCTCTGAGTTCATCACATGCAAGGGGTCACCTCCAGAAACAGACCCCCACACACACATACACAGTTTTATGTTCAAATCCCCAATTGCCGCAAGCCGCAGTCCACTTGATGACATGTTTATGTTGCTGACGTCTTTCAAAGCAGAACATAAGGTGTGTGTGTGTGTGTGTGTGTGTGTGTGTGTGTGTGTGTGTGTGTGTGTGTGTGTGTGTGTGTGTGTGTGTGTGTGTGTACGATGAAGACCCTCCATATTTCACTCGTTTTTATGGCCTGGCATGTCGACCTTGCCGCAGTCCACCACATCCAGGCAGCCATGTTGGACTGTACATGTTACAACACGTGCAGGGCCCCTCCCCCACATCTACACAGCCTATAGCTCCCTCTAACCCTTATGGATCTTCCTTTTTAGTCTGTTGCTCTTTCCATTCAGGCTTCCTTGCAATTCTATTTTTTTTCTTCTTCCCCTCCCCTCCCCCGCTGCCCTTCAGCCTTCATGTTTGCGGTGCACATACCATGAGCACACACATGCCCACTTGACTGTTAAATAAGACCTGAGGCTCACACACCCCCTTTTCCTCCAGTGGGATCACATTCAGCTACAGAGCGGCACACTGAAGCCCCCACCTTTTTTTCTCCTGCACACATTTAAGACACTTTTTGAGGCGACCAACTCAGGACCAAGACAAGACGTCCCATCTGCAGATAGGTAGGAAACTAATGGGTCTGTTTCATGAATTCAATCAATCGCATGTGCTGTGTTTCTGTAACGGGAAGCCACGCATGTCGCTCAAAGTACATGGTGTTCCCTCTTGCCTCTGTCTCTCATGGACTCATAGAGGTGTTGAATGCGCTTCTCATTGAAGTACTTCTTCCTTTATGCTTCAAAGAGACTTAGCTACTTCACAGAAAAACTTCCTTCCAGAATCGTTTGGAGTTCATGTTATTTGATCCATTGTTCAAGCTAATATTCCATATTTACACTTTTTTTTCTAACTTTATTGAGTCCTAATAAAGTGCTTGCTTTATCTAGTGTCCTCCTGTCAGAGCATGTATATGCATAAGAGAGCATTATTCTGCAAGCGGAGTAGTTGTTTTTAGTTTTGTTCCATGCAGGAAGTTAATTGGTTGACATCTAATGCTGATGTAATTAGGGCGCTGCGCACTCTTTCTGTCCCTTTGTGGAATATGAATGAGGAGCTGGCTCTATTTTAGGACGCGGCACAGAGGCCATGCTAATGCGAGGTGTGCTCGATATCGCACACATGTTGAGCAGGGGTCGACAAAAAGTTAAAAATAAATAAATAAATAAAAGTAGAAGCGTCTGTTCTTCCCCATTTTTTTCTCGGCTTTCAAAGCAGCCTGAGGCGCACATGAGTGCATCCGCTGAGGACTACGTATCCCAGAAGTCATTGGTGCACTTAATTAGCAGAGGTTTAGGTGCAGGTGTGTAGCGGGCGAGCCTCGAACAGCCGTCGGGTGCGCGCACGAGACGTAGTGAAATAAACTGAATTAAAGTCACTTTTCTGTGTTTTAAAAGGGGCGAAGGTGAATACATGCACCGTCTGGAGGGTTGTACAGTTAGAAATCAAGCTTTGTACCGGAGGAAATGCGCGTTCTCGTGCCGCTTGTATGCAAAGCAGCGGCTGCAGACCGCTTGTCCGGTTGTTGCGTAACGTTACGCAAGCCCTCCTAGTGATGGCGGATACACTTCAGTCATAATGAGTTCTTCATCCCGTTAAAGGGACAGTGCACAATGTTTCAATCAGGCTTTGTTCAGAACAGGAAGTACAGAAACTGAAGCCAGCTATTGAAGCCATTAACGCTTTAACACTTGTACTCCAAGCATTGTAAAAATAAAAATACACGTTTAAATTAATTTAATATTTTTGAAAATGAAATTGGCACGTGTCTTTTCATACAGTGTTGGTTATTATTGTCAATTCTGCAATTAATGTAGACCACATTTCAAAGTAAGTTTCTTAAAAACTCGTATTAGGTGCTCAGCATTAGAAGGTGGTGACTACTTAATAAATCATTAATGATTCTTATTGATCTGCAACTATATTGGTCCCAAGTATAGCTGGAAGATTGATGGATTCTTTGATTGGTTACTGGACTGAAAAAATTAACTGATTTGAAATGGAAAAGTAGTGTAAAAGCCAAAGAATAAACCATTTCGTCGCTGGCCTGGTTCAAACTTTTGAAGTGGTATTAAGTTCTGACTGACCTTGGAAAACTTTGAGTGTGTCCCCTACAAAGAACACACGGCTCAATGTGGCCACTGCTACCACCTAAAAACACAACATGGCCACTGTAGAAGACGCTCGTGACAGAAAAACATCCTTTTCGCTTTTATTCAGCACCCAAAACATTGCTTTGCTGCGTGACATTCCCTGACCTTTTTTTTTTTTTTTTAAAGAAGCATGGCTGCCATGTGCAGCTGCAGCAAGAAGATGCTGAGAGCTCTTTGCGCAAAGCCGCCACTAGGTGGCACAACTCAATGGAGCGATGACATTATGTTGGGAGCACGCACACTGTGCATGTGTGGGCTGTGAAGTGAGTTGGATGCATTGAGTTTTAGTTTTGGTGAGAGTTGCAGCTCCCAGCGTTGAGCGCCTCCGTGCAACCTTCCCTTTTCTTTTTCTGTCCCTAATGTCCAATCTTCTCCCTTTTGTACCTCAATCTGGGTCAATGGCCCTTCACCTCAGAGCCCCCACCCCTCTGACCACTGTGTACACACGTGTGCTGCCCACTCACATGTTTATCTCCTCCCACCTCCTCCCCTGCACCCTCCCCCTTCACAAACTCACTCTCAACTGTCTCTCTCTCTCTCTCTCTCTCTCTCTCTCTCTCTGTGTGTCTCTCGGTGGCTCTGTCCATAGGCGGAGGACAGGAACAGGACAGGACAAGCACCGTAGACACCGAGCAGCAGCAGCAGCACCACCGCAGACATGTCGGACTCCGAGACCGCCGCCGCCCCCGCCGAGACCCCCGTCCCTGCTGCCTGTGCCATTATCAAGGCTGAGCTGGACAAATGGTAGGTGATGGGGGGCGGCTTTTGCACTTTGTGTGTGAATGTGTCTTTTTAATTTTATTTTGTTTGACATTTTGTGCATCCATCAGTCACGACACCAAACCCGTGCACAAAAAGCTTGTGCGCCTCCTGAGCGATCGCAAGTTCTTCCGCTGCCTTCAAGAGTTCTCGAGGTGTTGGGAAAACCCGACCACGGGCCGTCCAACAGCTCACTCGTCTAATGGCGATTTGATTATTTTTTTTTAATCGGAACACCACAGCATCCTCAAAATGCGCCTCGCTAAAATGGAGTCTCTTCCGAGGCCGTTGGGGGTTGGCACCAAAAGAGACCGAAGTCGTTCATGTAAATGTAACTGATTCTGACATCCTACGTAGCTGCAGGGGGGTCAGCCGTTATGAGAACTTGGGGTACCCTACGCAAGAGGACAGTGATGAGGGGATTAATGATGTGTGGCAGCGGGGCGATGGTTGATGCTCGATGCGTACGCATGGATGCAGGCCGGGAATCTGTTACGTCACCAGCCTCCCTTCCTCCAGAATGCCTTGCGTTGGCGCGTTCCCTTTAGTCCGCCGCCGTCTCCTTTCTTTCTTTTTCTTTTTTTACCTCGCGCTGTGTCAACGGGCAACGACGCCAGCCGCTCAGATATTTTGGGGTATCCCTCTGTGTGTATGTGTGTGTGTGTGTGCCATGATTTAACACACACATCAACCCTCCACGCGTCTTCCGTTTGGTCAGATAGGGTTTGTGTGGAGGGTAGCCAGGTCTTCAAGCTCTCACCAGCTAGATTGTCATGAGGAGCTAACTGCATTTCTTAATTTTTGTTTTCTATTCATTGTCTTTGTGCAGAGTAAGCACATTTTTTGGCTAGTAGACTTTCAGCCCGCCTGTCGGGCCATGATAAGGTGACGGTGGGTGTGTGTGTGTGTGTGTGTGTGAGAAGCCTTCAGATAAGACGGCAGGTTGAGGTGGAGGAGGGAGGGCTGGCGGGGCATATGGGTGGATGGCTACTCTTGTGTAACAGTTTGGCGAATGCCAACTTTTTTCTTCATAAAGTGTCAGAGGACACGTCAAGATCCATTGGAATTTACAGATAGTTTGATCCAAAAAAAATGTGACAGCTTTATGTTTAGGTGTTGTGAATATAAATCAGCCATCATTGTTAAATAGTCCGTGACTACAGGACTGTAGTCAGGGACGAGGGGGGGCGTTTACTGCGGCTCGTTAAAAAGGCCTCTATACTGGGAACTCGGGGCCAAGGTCGGCGCTCCATACGGTGTTTCTAAAGTACAGTACAGTTGGTTCTCGCGCTGCGCGTCGTGGTCTCAGTTGATTAAGTGCACGTGGGTCATTGCAGGCAACTATCAACGGAGCATGAACCCATGACCTTGAAAGGTCAGGTGGCTCCAGCAATATGCCAATGGGGTGCTAAACTGCCAGAGTTGACCCGAGGGCCACATTGGTCCCATACAGTATACAACTGGATACTTGTTACTTGCTCTTGGATGTTTGTCCCTAGACATCTGCAGTAAAAGCGTTTTTGTAAGACTTTTGTGTCAACGCGCACAACCCTAGTCTGATAAGCGACTTGTATCAAACACAGATCACTTTAAAAATCACTTTTTTTTTAAGCACAAATGCAAACGTCGGAAGTGGAAAAAAGCCAGCGTTCGGCTGTAAACTTAACTTCTAACATATTGCCAATATATTGGGCCTTCCCAGAGATCATGATCCGGAAATGTTTAATGTCGTAGAACAAAACGTTAAGAACTCTTAAGCGTGTGCCATCAGGGACACAATTTGACATTGATTAAAAATGGCGGACATGGCGGTCACTGTGAAAGTAACCCGTGGAGAACAGTTTGTATGAGGTTTTTGAATCATTTATTTCGGGAAGGTGAATTTGAAATGCTCAGCTCCCCTTTGGTTTCTGCGTAATGAACACCCGGGCCCCTCTGTATTTATAGACGGCACGGATGCACGTGTGTACGAGCGAGACCGTACATGCGGGCTGCCATGACATGTTTCCTTCCATAGATCATGCGACCCCTTCGACCCGACACCTGCTTCTGTTAACCAGATCAGCCTCACTCACATTCACTCTCGGTCAGAGACGTGTGGAGGCGGCCATCTTGGCTTCGGACCCCATGTTTTTGCGATGAGCATCTCTTCATGCTCACTCTATGGGTCAGATCTGATCCCTTTCCCACAGTTTCACGTGGTTTCATTTGGTTTGCGTCGGAGGATATTTTACGACCCTTGTGGTTCTGACCTTGTCAAGGTCACACCAGCAAAGTCGCACAGAGGTGAAATATGAGCCACAGGCTATACGAGCATGTGTGAGACAAGAACGCATGCCGTGACTTTTAAAATGGGTGTTGAACAGTATCTATTTTATTTTAGTTTCACAATTTGAACACCTTTAATTGAAGTTTGGGTTCCATCACTTCGGCCCCCTTTCTAACAGCTGGAATGAATTGTTATAGCAGCCTTTAAGTTACTTTGATTCTTTGTCTTGTGCACGAGAGTTGAAACATTTCTGCCGATTGTTACATTTGGTCTTATTCACTTTTTTTATAGAAAGGTATTGGAGCCAGAAGTAAGGATACAAGTTGAAGCATTGTACAGCTGGGTCATGATAAAACAGGCCCATGCTGACATGCAGTGCAGAACGTGGGCCTGTTATTTCTTTGGCTAATATTTACCAAGTACAGTACTTTGCAAACTCCTTCAGCTAACATGTGAGTTAATGGTAAGTCTGTGTACTTTGAGACCCCAGGCTCTTTCATAAGAGTGGAACGCATAGCCCTACCCTCCCTCCTTTGACCTCCACACACACACACACGCACACAAACTACACCCCTGTCCCTGTTATTGACTGCCTGCAGACGTATGTGCAGAACTGCACGTGCATTCCCACCAGTGGAAACCGTGCTGGAAGTTCTCGTTTTGGAATTCAGTGACTCGGCTGAAATCCGAGCGCCGCTCTGAAGTTGTGCGCTCTTGTCGCCAAGACAGGTTCTTCTTATAGATTACACATGTTCCTGGGTGTATTAATAACTGTGAGAGTCTCCAGTCCAACTGGACCAGGCGTGGTGCAACCTTTTTGACCGTGGGCCATATACCGAAATGTACAAGGAGCCATGGGCCAAACTAGAGTGAATGTGTCGTTCTTCAATTAGTTACACTGCAAGAAGATCAGCGTTTCCAGAGCAGAAAACCCCACAGGAAACACGCTTTTTTTTTCAAAATAAAAGCACAATTGTATTTTCTTCTTCTCTTACATCTTATTCAAAGAATTTCAATACACTCTAATACTTTAATGCATGGCCTAAATACCCACCTAAGATACGGTGATGTTACGTGTAAATATGTCAAATTCAAACAGGCATAACTTGACAAATACTGTTAGTGGCCGCAGGGTCCACTTGAAATCTTTTGATGTAAAGATGTAAGTCTAATATTAGGATGCTGTAAACGGAACAGGCAGAAATAGTCAAATATTGGGTCAAGAGGTTAAGACGTCCAACATTTTACTAAACTTCCACGACATCTAGTGTTTAAACCAAGACGTGCAATGTACATAAAGTGACCCCTGCCGCCGGCCGTAGTCTGGCCACCCCAGCACTAGATTTATGTAACTTTGTGTCTCAGTTCGTGGTGGACCCGAGGCCCTCGGGGCCTGTTCTGGAGGTATTTCAGGACCCTCAGGGATTTTTAACCAGTTTTTTTCCCCAAGTTGCATCCGCTTAGATGGCACGGAAACGACACAGCAGAGCTCAATTTGTGCAACGGGAGATACAAATGCAAACTTTTCATCAGCTTTGTCGGTTGGTGTTGCACTGCATTATCATATTTAAATACAACGTTATATGTATTTACTTTATATACTGAGACATGAGATTGTTTCCTGCACCTGTGTTAGCAGATACCGTTTGTGAAACAGCGGTATGTATTGTGGACCCGAGCTTCTGGGTTTATTGGGCTCTGGGACTTGAATGTTTAGGGCAATACACAAGAGGCACAAACTGGAGCCGGGTGTCATCTCTCCTGCTGCCTGAGACTTGAATCTCATTTCAATCTGAAGTGTCATGAGATTAATAACAGCCTGGGAGAGCAGAAGAAAAAAACTATGTCTGCTACACAGTATTATGTCATGCAACCGGTGATGCCAGCTGTTTTTAGGGGTCGCGACCTCACAAAAGTTTGGGAAACGCTGTCCCGAGACGCCCAGTGGGGGGAAACTTTTATTGATCCTTGTGCGCTCCCCCTCTACACTTTAGCCTTAATCGCGATCCCGTGACTAAAATTTGGCCTCTGCATCCTCTTTGACTGCTTGCACCTGCTCTGCGATGTATTATGCATGTGCGTCCCGGAGGACCGGCTGCAGCCAGATCAGTCTAAATAATTCAGCCCTCGTTTCCTGATTGTGTCCGAGGCGGGAGGACGGCGTCACTCCTCCTGAGCCGGGGTCAGGATGTGGCGAGTGCTCGGGCAGCGGGACTTTGGCTTCTGGATTACAAATCATACCGGTGATTCGCCCGTGATGTCGACGAGTGCAGGGGGAATCTTCTGACGGGACGTTTTGTTCCCTATAATGCGCGTTATTCGGGCCGCCATGACAACCCCGTGCCCTATGACATCATGACGGGACCTCGCTCAGTCGTGTTTCCTCTCGGGAGATTGCGTGATTGCATTTGTGGTGGTGATGTCATCGGCTGTCTCTATACACCCCCCCACTCTGCCTGTCCATGTGACCGGCACTGCACTGATGCTTTCTGCAATGGCCCCTCTGTGTGCACCTCTCAATACATGCATGCATATGGATCCGAACACTTTGAATCACATGAGAGAATCTGTAGAATCAATTTGAGCTAATATTCTGATTAGCATTTTGAGTAAATGTGCTTTTATTTAGCAAAAACACACATTTGACCGGTTCGAGGAGACTTTCTTGAGGCTTCTCTGGCGCGGCGACCACCAGTCGGCTCCTATCGGGACGGAGGTGGACACGTGTGTGTTGCGGTGGAGCGACGCTGCTGCGGCAGGATTATCGACAACACCCCCTCTGGGTCGGACTCTCTGCCAATCAGAAGCCCTCATTGACTCCGTCCGAGCGCACGCACCACCACAAATGCACACTTGCAGCGACACAAACTCGACGGCTCTCATCTTCACACACACACACACGCACACACACTCACACACACGCACACACGCACACACACACACACACACACACTCACACACGCACACACACTTCGCTCCATCCCTCCTGGCAAAGTAAAGTGCTGAGTGATAATCTGCGGCAGCCAGCTGTGTGTTACATCACCAACAGGCACCCGGCCGCCATACAAAGAGATAAAGCAGCAGAGATGACCCTAAGCTGCTGTATTAAAATGGCTTTGGCGCTCCAATGTGATGGTGTTTCCACTGTTTGCACTGTAGATTTGCAGTCATTCTGAATTTGGAAATCAGCAGCTTTATAATACAGTTATTGACACGGCAGTGAGGCTGATGATGAGATACAACAACAAACCAGAGTCACTGAATTATACTCGCGCATCGTTTCCTTTGAATCCGCTCAGCATGTGTGTGTAAATATGTGAGTCCTGCACAACTCCGCTACTAACAATGAAAATGACTATATAGAGCGGTATTTACTGAATATTTATACACTGAATGTCTGTTGCTCATCCTGTAAAAAGACCAACCTTGTCCTTTTTAAATGAGTAGACTAAAACGTTTTTTAAATGCAGTGGCTGCTTTCATTTTAATTTGAGCCACGACGGCTGGATGGACGGTGTTTAGGAGATGAGGATTGCTGCGCCGGGTTGAGAAGGGATTGGAGGAAAACAGAGAGATATTCAGACGTCATGAAGGGATGGGAGGAAAAGCAGAACAGAGAGATATTCAGACGTCATGAAGGGATGGGAGGAGCCAAAGGATGGGTTTACATTCATGTATCGTGAACCCTCCCCTCCCTCCCTCTCCTGCTGGCCCGCCCTCTTACCTCTGTGTCTTGTCATCTCTGCATGATCACGCAACCTCCCTCCCTCCCTTTCTGGTGTCCCATCAAACAGATGGGCTCACCCTCCTCCCTCACTTTCCCTCCTCCCTCCCTTTCCCTCCCTCCCTTCCGCTCCATCACCCTAATGCACTGTGGCACTGTCTGCCGCTGTGTTTGCTCCAGTGGGAGCCTGAAATAATCTGTTCGCCCACATTCTGTGTCTCTCTTTCTTTCTTTCTCTCTCTCTCTCTCTCACACACTTTCATCCCCTTTTGTGTCTTTCTTTCTAGTTTAATTTGTTTCTCTTTGTCAACATAAGCATTTCAAATTCATAGAACAGTCGTCATTGTGGGAACATTTCACTGGATGTCCTTCATTTTGGTACTTATTTAAAGGGGTTGGGTTGATCATTGGTCTCGCTCAGCACCCTGACGGCATTAGTCGCTTTCCATGTCTTAATGAAATCTTCAAGAGGAGGAAAATCTTTTTTTTATTTACTGTTGTTCCTGCCATTAAAACCTGTTGGCACATGAGTCGCCCAGCGGCTCTGTCAACAGAATGAGTTGGCCCGGGACTTAGTTGAGTCCACTACCGCTGACTAAAAGCCTGCTGCCATTCCTCTTTCTGTTTCCCAGCTCACATGCCGTCTGTGCGGGAAGGTGACATTGAAATGCATCAATGTATTGTGCAATGTATTTAAATGTGGGTCATCTTGACTCGAATCTAACGGCGGTTAATCTGTCTTGCAGTGTGGCAGAGAAGGGAGCAGAGGGCTGCAAAGATCTGATGGAGGCTTTTGCTGCTTGTGTGAAGAGTGCAGCTGAGGGGACGTCATGAGGAGTCGCCCTCCAACCTTGAATGTAAGGATGGGACGCGATTTGCTGATTCATTCACAGTCGACAACGAGCAATTCAGGTCGGGGGTTAATTGGCGAGCGATGCCATGTCTGTGACTCACATCCAGATGGGATCGCTCGCAGCAGGAAATTGTCAACTGAGTGCAAACTTTGCAGAGTAACAGGCCTTTTTCATGGCACACACACATGTCACGGTAGGAAAAGCGTGTGAAAACTGTAATTGATACAATGAATGACGGCTGGATTCAATGTAGCGGCTTTAGTTTCATGCCGACTCCCTATTAAGGGACACATTAAAGTGTCTACAGGGGAAAGGCCCGTTCTTAAAGGGTTGGTAAACCCAAATATGATAGGAGAACAAACAGTAAGGAGAAGCAGCAAAAGGATCCAGAAAAAAAAGTGTTTCTTTTGCTTAAAAATTCCCAAAATGATTAATCTACAATCCAAATCATAACGGATGATTTTTCTGTCAATCTACCAATCGGTTAATGCAATTTTTTTTCTTTCAGCTCTAAACCCAGATAATGTTTTTCAGGCCTAAAAGTGCATTTTCCCTCATTCCCTTCTTCCTCTATTTAATCTCTCTTCCAGATCCACTGCACTGAGTCCTCCAAGTTCCCAGCATTCCCTTCTCCACAACAGCACTGGATTGAATGATGGCAATGATGAAGATGATAAAGCTGATCATGGCATGATAAAAGTGTTGATTTTGGGCTGAATTTGGGATGTGGTGGCCCCTCCCCTCCCCTCTGTTATAGGCTTATCTGGTGTCCCTCAGTCTTACCGCCATTCCCCTTCTCCCTCTGTGGCTGACATGCAGCACATCGACTTGTAGACAATTCCAGAGAGCTGAGCTGTAATGTATATTGTCGACTTGAGATGAATACTTATAAATGGAAATAAAAATATCAAATTATTGGTATAAAAAACTGATTGCGATTGTTTGGCCTCTTTTGTTTCACCATGTACTGGTTGTATGTCTGCTTGGAATATGAACTTTGCCTTGCATGTGTGAACTATTTTAATATTAGAATCAAAATCAGAAACCGTTTATTTTCCAGGAATGTTTACACAAACGAGGACTTTTCCTTGGCGGAAGGTGCATAGACATGAGACGTTAGACGAGACAAACAACAATCAACAATCAACGACAACAAAAGTGCAATGGGTATTAAATTAAGTATAAGATAATATTTGGGAGTATGGATATATTTTATTCCTACAGAAAATAGAGTGAATGAAAATGTAGTGTACCCAAAACGTAAGTTACACTACATCACTGTGGCTGGGACTTAGAAGATTGGTGAAATTTAACTTAAAGAAGCCGTTACAAAACATGTATTAGTTGTTAAAGCTAGGTATGGTAATACTTTTGAAAAACAAAATTGTTACGTGTATATATTTGGAAACTGCTTGTCTACCTACCGCTCTTGGCGATGACATTTACGCTTCAAAAATCCCAAATGTGTTCATTTGAGAAGATGATCCTGCTGAATGTACAAGTATCATAAACTATGCCAGAGAGCTATGATTTGGGATTATTGAGGAACAATCCCATTGGCTTGAGGGATCCAGTGCTCTGCTTACTTAATCCCTAAAGCCATGTTCTTAGTCCACAATAATTATAGTATGTTTAAATTCATAATGATAATTTTGGGGGGAGTGGCTTTGAAAAGTGACATTTTATTTGTGTGTCCACCAAGAAAAAAATAAATCCTTTCCATTGGCATTGTTTTCATGGTACCGACTTATTACATTTCGCGCAGACACATAACAGCTAGCTACCTTTCCACGGCCAACTTTTGTCATAAAGCCACACTTCCTAGTGCACGTTACGTCAACCGTCCATAAACCGTACGGCAAACTGCTGTAGCGTCACTGTAAACTCTTAAAAACAATAGCTAGCGCATTTTAGCCTCCACGCTAACAGTAACGAGGTTAACTAGCTAGCTATCGCTTAGAAGTCTTGGAATGAAATCTACATCTCTGTTGTGCTATACTTGACATGTTCTAGCGCGTGTGATTTAATGTCTCTTTTCTGATAATATCAAACCAAACTCAAAAGCTCTAGCAAGCTGACCTTGCGAACGAAGTAACCCAACTCTGTCTTGTAGTGTTTTAAAAGAGTTCAGTTCAGTAGATTTATTTTTGATCCCTTTTAGTTTAGAACTGTTGTATATCTCACTGAAAGTTACAGAACATGTTTTGTTACTCCGGTGCCGTTTAACTTTAGTTATGACTATTTTTTAAGGGTCTGTAAATATATGCCAGAGTAAATAGTTTTTTAGATTTCAGGCGTTGATGAGTCTTCCTAACCCGTTTAAATGTAAATTATGCAACTACGTTTTGTATAGTTGGTACAGTAGTAATCAAATAGGCTACCATCATCCATCACACTTTAGCACATTTACAAATAATCACTAAATAGTTCATGCACATTGCAGTCAGTTGTATATCGGGGAATAAAAGGAAAAAGTGTGCAAGGTATTCCTTTAAATACCGCCTTAAGAAACTAAGTAAGAGACGATTCTCCGGCCACACACACACACACACACACACACACACACACACACACACACACACACACACACACACACACACACACAAAGATAGACTCATGAGTAGACATCAATACTTATCAGCTGTCTGTTTGGCTGTCCTGTTCCAGCCCCAAAGGGTAAATTCGAACTCCTTTTGGCATTATGCCCACACATTCCCAGATTAGCCTGCCTTCTGCTTTCAGTCAGAGGTGTGTGTGTGTTGCGTGTGTGGATTTAAAAAAAGCTACTACATGCGCATGTTTGTAGCGCTTAAAATCATTCGTATGGGACTGTGAAAAAGCCTTGTGACTGTCACTCAAAAAAATCTGAGGAGTGTTCATTACATGAAAACAGTCCAATTTCAATACCTCCCACCAGTGTGCCACCATTTTTTACAAATTGAACCAACATCACCAATTGGAAAACATATCTCCATAGAAAAATGTATAGTTTTCTCTCTTTAAAAAAAAAAAAAACCACACGATGGAGCCCCACCTACACCACTCGTTGGACATTACACAATGTAATGACAATGTAACAACATGTGCACAGTATGGAAGCTCATCAGAGAGTCCAGGTGTTCACACGGGTTGCAACTCTTTGAATGTAGCGTACACAGCTCAATATATGACCTGTGTAAACAAGCTGGCTACGGGTCCAGGAATGTTCCCCAGGTATCAACATGTGAAAGAGCAAACCATGTCCTGCATCCCAACACACCAACACACACACACACACACACACACACACGCACACGCACACGCACACGCACACACACTACTTGTGAGCATACTTTGACTCAACAATTACATTCAAACCAAAGCCAGACTGTAATCTTCAGCCTTATCTTTAAAAGACCCCTCCCCTGTTGAACACAATGGAAACAGTACATCAATCATTCATTTGCACATGGAGGAACACTTTGTACACATGGCAGCACATGTTGCAGTTACATGAACGCAGTGACACTGTGCACTGCCCTGAACATCAGATCTGCCTGGGGGAGATTCCACTGAAAGGGGAGGAGAGACGTTACTGGATGTGTGTGCTCTTCTCTGCCCGAGTCTGCAGAGGGTGAAGGGCTAAGGGGGTAATCCCATAATCATGAACACGGAAGAGAAAACACTTGTGATCAAACTTTGAAAATGGGTCACCAGTTTTTTTTTTTCTTCTAATTTTTCTCTCAGGGCTTCCGCAGGATCCTTATGTATGAGAAAATAGAATATTTAAAAAGTAGTAGTATTAAAGTATACCACAATTTGATACTTGTGGCTGTTTGAGGTGGAGCTAGTTTTAACTTAGTTTTAACGGTCCGATTAGCAACATGAGATGCAAGACTGCTGACAGACAAGTTGTACGACCGGATTGTTTCATAAGTAGGCGGTTTACGAGCTGGTTTCAAACCAACACAAAGTTAAATCATTGTCATGTTCTGAGATTGCACGTCGGCCGAACCATCCCGCCTCTTTTGCTCGCCACACGGACCGTTTACCTGAATTCAACCAGAGCACGCGCCGACGGGATTGGTCAATACTACACGGTCTATAAACGGAAACCGGACGCTTTTTTAAAACCAAAATCTTGTGCAGCATATGAATGCGCAATCTGTTTGTAGAGATTAATTAACGTGACGGCGTGACAACATCATAACGCAGTGGCGGGCCATGGATTTTCTAACTGGGCCTGCAGTGGAAGCCCAAATTAAAATTAAAAAAAAATTGAAAGTAGCTATAACTTTGTGATTCTGTTTAGGCCAGCAGAGAAGGCTTAGCTGGCCCTGACGGCCCACCACTGTCATAACGTGACAATGTAACAACTTCACCACAACAACCGTAACAGTGTTTCAGAACTAATCTGAATTAAAAACAACAGCCCATAGCAGACTTTCTTACGTAATGTTGCGTCACACGTGAAAACTCACCCAGGAAAGGAACTGCTGTCTCCTGGGTGAAAGTCCTGTGTTTGTTTGCAATTCTTGAGATAACAATTTATGCTCAACAAAGTCACGACTGTTTGCTGTCCTGGCTCCTCAATGGTGGAATGAGCTCCCCATTGAAATCAGGACAGCAGAAAGTCTTTACATTTTCCGCCGCAAACTAAAAACACTTCTTTTTCGACTACACCTTGAATAGGGAAGGTAGCGCCGTAGTAGCACTTAAATGTCACTTACTGATAGCACTTTGTGGTTCAACTTTATTGAAGAAATTGTACTTTCTTGATTCTTGTTGTTCTGAGTTTGTACTCATGGTTGAATGCATTTATTGTAAGTCACTTTGGATAAAAGCGTCAGCTAAATGTAATGCTTGAACGTAAAGTTGTATTTGTAAAGCACGTTACTAGTAACTAGTGTGAAATAATTGTAGAACACTAACAATTACTACGAAGCCGTCTAAAATGTAGTGGAGTAAAAGTGGAAAATATGAAAATAATCATATTTGTATGTAGTTACGTTCCACCATTATTGGTAAATAGGCCTGTCACCTTATATCAAACTAAAATGGTTGTCAATGACAGCAAACAAAGAAGGACTGAATCCAGACAAAGACAGATGAGAAGCTGACTCTTGTGACTACAATGGTGGGTGTTGGCCATTCATAACTAAAATGAACCCATTTAATCCCACGGTTCACACCCTCTGGTGCTCATGACATAGCGGAAAAAAATATCGCTCATACAATAGCGCAACAGCACCATTGTGTGGTCAAAAAATGCATTTACAATAGCAGTTACCACCACTTCACTGGTTTTTGTGGAGATTTTGGCATAATATTGTTACCGGCATGCTTCTGAGTTCATTCTGTAAGAATATAAATCCTTCCCAGAGGTATTTAATTAATACTTAAAGAAGCGTTTTTGGTAGTAGTAGTAGTAGTAGTAGTAGTAGTAGTAGTGCGTGTATTTGTGGAGGTTTTGTATGTGCATCATATACTGGAGAAGGAAAACTATATTTACCGCGACACGAAACAATGTGTATGTCTCATAACTTGTTCACGTGGAAAACCATTTACCACACAGAGATAAACTCGCAGGCGCATATTTAAGCATGGCACCCGTTAGATAATCTGAACCACATCATCCTGACCGCATCAAGAGATTAAGATTAAAAGGGATAAAGATCTGGGAGCCAGCGTCATACAGATATCACAATGAGGAAACCTTAATCACAGCATGCAGTGACCCAGAACCCTGTGGTTTTGTAGGTGCACGTCATGAACCGTCCCGGTGGGGTCAGCGGCGTACAGTGTTCATCAGATGAGTGTTTTCTAATATGTATTTTCATTGAATGTTATTGAAACAGAATGACACACTATAAAAGCAGCGCATGCCACATTCCATTACAAGCAAGCCAAGGGTTGGAACACAAGTGTTTTTGTATAATCTTATTTCATTATGGCGTTGCCATGTTGAGAGGCAATCGAAATGCTCTCAATCTCGTATTAGGGACCTTTAAACTTGTGTTCTAAGCAAAGTCCTGTGGGAAATACCCAGTGACTTCTCATGTCCTGGTTTTAGTTCGACGGAATTTACAACCCGGAAGTTGTTTAAGTTTGCAATAAAATATAAAGCGAAAATAATTTTGTTCATATCATATACAGTATTTTATGCACCGTCACCATCGCAACATATTGTCACTATGCCATCCTGTCTGACTGTTTGTTTGTGTTTTCCCTGCGCCGTCCTAAACTGACTCCATCGCGGTTTCGACGATGCTTGCACAGCTGCTAGCCGTCATCTCATCTGTCGCCATGTTGAGAGCCGTTGAGAGTCAACCGTTATGCTTCTGAATGTCACATTTCGCTCCTTCGAGTGATGTTTGCGACACTCGTTTAGCAAATCACTCCTCAATGTGAAACAAATATGATAATACAAAACAATATAATGAGAATTGTTTGCACCTGAAGTAGCTGTGATTACATATTCATAAAATTAAAAAAAAAATGTAAATATTCCTTTCATGTGTTTTGCCGTGGTTGATATGGATCTAAGATTCCTCCATGTATCTGTGTTACTGACTTGGACCATGTGCTACTGGGTTGGTACTGCCCGGTATTCTTCTGCACTTGCAGCCAATCACACAGGATGTGGGACTTTTGCCGTATAGTAAAAAAGGGTGGGGGCGAGAGAGGGAGGGAGAGCGGAACCCGGATGCTGATGCTGACCGATGAGGAGAAGGAAGCTAGAGAGAGGAGGAGGAGGAGGAGGAGTGTGAGAGGTGGGGTGGGGTGGGGGGAATAAAAAAAAGAGAAAGAGAAGCGGGTATTACGGGCAGCAGCGGAGTGGAAGAAGAAGAGGCCATCCCGCGGATGAGGGACACTCCTGTTTGGGTGCGGGCAACTTCTCATCACCTGAAAGATTCATTCTTTTCTGCAAGGCGAATTTCTTTTTCTGTCTTGTTTTTTTTTTCTTCTTCTTCTTTCCAAATTACTGTCCTTTTGTGCGGGAGGCAGCAGCCAAAAGCGCCGGCTGCGGGGAGGAGGTGCGGCGATATCATGAGCACAGCCGGCCAGCGGGGAGAGACAAGAGAGACGGGGAGAGAGAGAGAGGAGGAGGAGGGAGGGAGAAGGAGGGAGGAAGAGGGAGGGCAGTCGGCTACCAGCACCAGGCCAGCTGAGGATGCTTGTTGTTTCTAGAAGCAGGATTAATCACCGAGCCGAGCGCTGATCCTCCGCCGGCACACCGAGCGCACCTCTCCGGGTCGCTTCTCTTTCTCCGCCCCGTCTCGCCCGGTCTGGCCCCGCGGCTGTTTGCCTTTTTGCCTTTCCCTTTTCTTTTTTTTAACGCTCTGCCCCCCCCCCCCCCCCCCCCCCCCCCCCTCTCTCTCTCTCTCTCTCTCTCTCTCTCCTTCTCTCCCCCTCTCTTCCTCTATTTCCCGATGCAGGGCCGGGGAGGGGTGAGCCAAAGTGTGCACCGGATATTGGAAAACCCATTCTTCTGGCTGATGCTGTTGTGATAATAGATTATTATCTGGACGCCTGCACGAGGGAAAGGCAGCCTCCTGACCGAGCGAGGCCCGGCGCGAGAAAGAGGGGGAAAAAGCTAGAGAGGAGAGAGGAAGAAAAGGAGGAGGAGGAGGGGGATGTACGAGCCTGGGAAGGATGAAGAAAACATTTTTCGGACGGTAGCAGCAGCAGCAGCAGCAGCGAGGAGGAGGAGGAGAGGAGGGAGGGGTGGGGGGGTCCCTGATATCGATCAGAGAATGGATTCAATCAGGGGCATTCTGACTCGGGATATTTGAGACCCTGCTCTTACAGGAATCAATCTGTGGATAATGCACAGCCTGGATGAGATCTCTCTTTTCGGCTCCACTTTTAGCCAGACGCACAAGCTACACACCAATTAGCTTTAAACTACTGTTATTTATAGCAAAGAAGGGCTGGGGTGGGTGGGGAGGGGGGGGGTGTTTCTGTGGGACTAGACCTCCAAACCCATCATCACCGGTCAAAACCTCACGCGTCCTTCTGCTCGTTTTCTTTCTCTTTTTTTTTTCTCCCCACTCTGAATGATGATGCTGCTTTCCGTGCCGCCCTGAAAGAGACGCAACCCCGAGGAGGAGGAGGAGAAGAAGAAGAAGAAGAAGAAGAAGAAGAAGAAGAAGAAGAAGAAGAAGAAGAAGAAGAAGAAGAAGAGCCCGGGAAATACTTTATTCTAGGCCGCCCTGCACTGAGGTGGAGGAAACAGCCGGAGCCGCATGACAAACAAGTGCATGGGAGTAGCCTGCAGGGCCCGGCGTTAGAATCACGACCGGTCCTCTCGCGCCTCTCTGCCGCCGCCTGGGATGTGCGTGGCGGCGTTACGCACAGGAGCAGCCGCCGTCTTGATCCGCCTCACCGCAGGCGTGTAGAGTTTCACCTCGGGGGAAAAGGATGAGCAGCAAGGAGCTGACGGTGGGCCCGTCCAACCAGTACGTGGGGCCCTACCGACTGGAGAAGACCCTCGGGAAGGGACAAACAGGTATGGGGCCCCCTCGGGTCTTCTTCCTAGTGGCATGGCCCGAACAGCTGATTCCAGCATTCACAATCACTGCGTTAATCCCCAGGCCTCTTTTATTCTGCTACAATCTCCTAAAGGATCTCAAATGAACATTCATCACATGATGTATTCTTTTTTTTTAAGTCCATGGAAATTCTAATCTGTCTTTTTGCGAGCCGAGTTTGGCCTACATTTTTGTGACAATGTCAGTAAAGCTATTTTGAATTATTTATGACATGCCTCCCTTCCTGTTTTCACACTGCATGATGATTTGAGATATCAAAGAGTTTTTCTCTCTCTCTCTCTCTCTCCCCCCCCCCCCCCCCCCCCCCCCCCCTCTGTGTCTCTTTGTGTCCCTCAGGGCTGGTGAAGTTGGGCGTCCACTGCATAACCGGACAGAAGGTGGCCATCAAGATCGTCAACAGGGAGAAGCTCTCCGAGTCGGTTCTAATGAAGGTACGCTGTGCTCGTGTTTGACCTCGTATCCGTCCCCACCACCACGACCGTCTCATTGGCGGCCACAAGGCCCCGAATCGTGCCAGCTAAATAGCTCTCTCCGGCCTGCGCAAATAGCAACATCTTTTTTCAATTTTAGTCAAGAAAAGCCCCGTCTGCGTGTTGCAATGTGGAGCCGCCGAGTGTGTGGGCACACTGTTTCTGTGCACCAAACAATAGAGATGATTCCGTTCTGCTAATTAAGCCCTCTGATGAGAGCTATATACTGCAGCTGAGAACTGAAAGAAAGTATTAAAAAAAAAGTAATATAAAGGATGTTCCACTTTGGAACGTTTCTAATGTGGCCGACGACTAGTTTCTCATTTTTAAAAGGTTGCATCTGGGAAAACTTGGGGCCCGAGAAAGAGCTGCGTCGTGGCGTCGTATTGTTTTAGTAATGCTAGTTGACCTTTATGTAACCTTTAACTAGCCAGAATGATCCCGTTGAGATTTTGAATCTCATTTACAAGGGGGCTTCCTGGCCAAGGTGGCGGTGTACAAGTTTCCCCGCTTAAAAACACAAATAACAGATTAAAAAACAGCAAAAAGAAATAACATGGGAAAAGTTCCACCTGAAAGAGGCGACAGACTTAAAACCAACAAGCACATCGCAGCAACAAAATAGTTGCCTTTCGGTGTCGGGACAAGTATATTCGGTGCTCAAATGATCCTTAATCCAGTTTTTTTTTCTGCACTCTTATAAAATAATCTCGTTGAAACTGTCTCATGTAACACCAACATGGTGGGGTCTGGCCTCGAGGAATGCTGGATGCAGCTACACTTAGTTTTTTTGGGCAAAAATGACCCCAGGTTCAACTAGTTCTCTCAGACAGGCTGCAATGAAGTGTTGGGAAACCCACACAGAGTTGAATATAATCGAGACAAAATGTTTGTGTTTTAGTTTATTTCGTTAACTAGATGACAAAAGCAGGGGTCAAGTGCGTAAATGTAATATCTCTTTTACACCATTGACAAAACCTTCACCCCCTGGAAATGCCACCAATCCCCAGTCGTCTGGTTTATAGTATCTCGCTTATCTTGTATTGCTCTGGAAAGCTGCCCATTGAGTACTCGGGGGTGCTAACTGGCAGTAACCGCATTACTGGGTCAGCTAAAGCATGTTTAACTACGAGTAGCCTTTTTGCTGTCGGCACTCTGCAGATGTGTCTTTTAGCTCCCTGCTCTCAGGGCACAACGCGACACAGAGGCCAAACGCAAGGAATTTGAGACCATTTTGCTGGCAGCTGTTGCCCACTTCTCATCCTCTCTTTCCCACGCAGTGTCCACTTTATTAGGCACAGTCTCTGGGTTATAAAAACCAATATGGATACGCTTGAGTATCGCAATGTTTCATTATACTGCATTGATTCTCAAAAACACCGTCAATTTAATCCTTTATCATGTAAATGTATAATGTAAATCAACTTATTTTTCGTACACATATTTGAATGCATATGGCATAGGGTGTGTTATTTTTTTCCTAGAATATTATGTTAATTTTTCCTAGAATTAGTCAGAATCACAATACATATCAAATCGTAACCCCTGTATCGTGATACGTATCGCATCACAAGAACCTTGCCAACACACAGCCGTACAGTCTAATGCGATCCAATACAACTGTGCTGCCACTAAGTCGACTTTTACGATGTCTATGAAGTGTTTTTTTTACTGTCATAGAGGTGTTCATTAAATGACGTATTTGTTATTGAGGTCATAGTTAAAAGTTGAACACATCATGAGCTTTGTTCATGGACGGGCTGTTGTATTGGATTGCATTAGACTGTGCAGGGGTACCTAATATAGTGGACACTAAATGTATTTATGCATTGCAGCAGATCATCACAATCCATTTCTTTTTAATCCAACCAATCTTTTTAATCAGGGATTGGCAAATAGCTACCAATGGACCAAACATGACTTGAAGTCGATTTAAATGAAGGGATTCATCAAAAACATTTACACCTTACAGAGTCCTCAGATCACAATGAGAATGATGAGAATGACTTTACGAATTTGCCATCCGGTGATCAATCCCTCCCCCATGTGGAGAGAAGACCGACATGCGCGTGTGACTGCTTAGTAGGTCATACTATAGCTGCTGGTGCTGAAATGAGAGCTGAAAAACTTGCCACCGAAATGCAACAAATCAAATAAAACCGATTCATTTTAAAGAATAGGTTCGGATATTTTTAAGTCCATTTTTAAGCAACGCTCACATGACCTCGTATAGGTTTATGGGTTATTTTGGTCACTGCGGCCGCGGTAACACTTGTCCTCTAAATACGACTTTTGTCATCGGATCGCGACAGGACACCTTAACCGTCAAGTCTGTACACCCGTTGCTTCAAAATAAAGCTCTTGAATAACAAAGTAGCGGGGAACTTTAATCATGAAGAATTCTTTGGGAACAAAACGTCTTAATTACTGAATTAGCAGAGCTTTGTTAGATACAAACAAGTCTGCTGATACTGCAAAGAGGAAGAGTTAAGCAGCAGGAAATAACGGGGGACTTTTATTGCGTAAATAAACAAGTCACAAAATGTCATCTGTTAAAGCTGAGCAGTTTAGCAACTTAGCTTAGCGTTAGCAAACGCTTACCTATTCAGCAACATTAGCTTTCATTTGAGAGCATTTTTTGTGCAACCTGTAAAGTCAAATACACAGTCTTTTTTGCTCGGTTTTGCTTTCCACCAACTCCTGAGGATATATATTTGTCTCTTTAGCCGCTAAATGCTCCACCGTGTTCATCAGCTTGTCGCTAACTGTGTCTGCTGTTTGGTGTGGAGCAGGTAGTTTACAACAAGTGTTACGGTTTCTTCTTTTTTTACAGTTTCTTTTTGGCTGGTGCCGTAGATGAGAGCTATTTGGTTAATTTGTTATTAGTACAGGTCTGAGCTAGCTTAAAGTACAGGCCTGCAAACATCTTTGTTCCGCCCTTCTTTTCTTCCATTTGTCCTTCAAACCTTTAAAAAACCCACTTCATCAGAGTAAACAATGATTTGCTTTCTCTGCTCGCTGTCTACAACTCAAACAAACTAGTTTCTGCCTTTAAATGAACACTAAACAGATCGACAATAACATTTAATACTGCCTCCCTCTGCTCCACATTTGACCTAACTCTGCTTTTATACTTGCTTCTTCCCTCTCTCTCGCTGCCTTCCATCCTACCTTCCTGACATTTCAATCTCCATTCTTTTTTAACCTCCTCTCCTCCTCTCCCTCCCTCCCTCCTAACCTTTCTCCACACGTCTCCCTTCTCCGCGTCCATCCAGGTGGAGAGAGAAATAGCTATTCTTAAACTAATAGAGCACCCTCACGTTCTGAAGCTGCATGACGTCTATGAGAATAACAAATACCTGTGAGTATCTCTTAATCGTTCTCCTTTCCGCTGACTGTCTTTCTTTTCTTTTTCCATTTTTTTTCTAATTCTTTGTGTTTAATTTGCCCTCTGGATCTGCGCCAGAGAAGAAACAACTTTGAGTCTGAAAAGGAAAATAGATTCTGTAAGGGTTCTGGGTGTGTGTTTGAGGTTTTTATGTGTGGAGGAAGCATCCATGGCTTATGTGTATGAATTCATACATGTCCCCCTGTGCTCACCTGTTTTCAATGTCTGACTTCTCCAACCTCCTCCCCCCCAGGTACCTGGTTTTGGAGCACGTGTCCGGCGGAGAGTTATTCGACTACCTGGTGAAGAAGGGCAGGCTGACCCCAAAAGAGGCCAGAAAGTTCTTCAGACAAATCATCTCCGCCCTCGACTTCTGCCACAGCCACTCCATATGGTCTGTGAGAAGCTGCTGACCTTTTTGTCATCGTTGTATCAGTTACAGTTTTGTCTCTCAACCCTTTTCACCGCCATTTTTTCAGTGTCAAGTCAGTTCCCCCATCAATTTGTGTTTCCCCTCACCCTATCAGTCGTTTTCCACAATGCTTAACCCTAACCCCAGCCAGCTATCTCTGTGAGTACCAAATCCAAACATAAGACCTAACTCCCACTGGGGAAAGGGGCCATATGGGCTGTTAATTGGAGTGGGAAACACTATTCGAGGGCACAACACACTTGGACACAAGATGGGCTGTGGTAATATGAAGTGCCCCGGGCGCCGAACAGCTGTCATTGCATGTCGTACCGCTCCCTCTTCCCTTGTTTCCTGTCTTCCTCGTCACTATCAACTGTCCAATAAATGTCAAACAATATACATGTACATATGTTTTAATGCTGGGCGACAGTAAACACAAGTCAAAAGCCTTGAACCTCTTGATCAGGTCACACAGCATACTATGGATTAGAACTAAAGTTGGGATCACACCTCAGCGTTCATGAGGTGGTCATGTGACCCACTACACTAGTGGGGTTGCTTTAGGTACTCATCCATAGTCAGTGTGTGTAACCTATGGTAGATATCGGTTGGCACGCCCCCCCACCCCCAGTTTCGAGAAACAGACCGGAGTTACCGCACAGAAGCGAAGCGATGCGCTGCTGTGGAATGGGATGCAGCAGCAAGATTTGAACAAGAATCAATATCAGTTTAAGTGTACGCTATGTTTAGAATATTATCCCCAGTTTACCTTCCTGTGAGACAGCAATGCAGTCTATGTTTCCGACAGCGAACTTAAGCCGTTATCTTTGCTCTCGTCCAAAGCCGCCAGACTCCAGTGAAGAAAGCAATTATTTTATCCTGCAGAACACAGGAGTTGCTGGTCTACTGCAGCCGCGATCGGTTAGTTAGTTAGTGTTATTTTGTGACTTTGGTGAATCCTAACTAAGCCTTTAAAATGCCAAAGTACCTTTAGACCAGCAACCTCCGTGTTCTGCCAGTTAAAGTGACTGTTTTTGCAGCTGAGTCTGGTAGTTTTATAATAGAGAATGTATATGACGGCTTCAGTTACCCATGGAAAAGAACTGCCTCACTGTAAGGTAAACCTGTGAAAATATTCTAAAAATAACCTGTTTTGCTGCTTCCCCACGTACACAGCAGTAATGTACATTGCTTTGCTTCCTTTGAAACCAATAGCAGAACTGTGCATGCGCATTCATGTGCACCTTATGCAAACATTGTTAGCTGTAGCTGCTGTCTATAGTCTGGAAAAATACTTCCATTGAAGGTGTGTGTGTGTGTGTGTGTGTGTGTGTGTGTGTGTGTGTGTGTGTGTGTGTGTGTGTGTGTGTGTGTGTGTGTGTGTGTGTGTGTGTGTGTGTGTCCAGTCATAGGGACCTGAAGCCAGAGAATCTTCTCCTGGATGAGAAGAATAACATCAGGATAGCAGACTTCGGCATGGCCTCGCTACAAGTTGGGGACAGCCTGTTGGAAACCAGCTGTGGGTGAGTACCTGGTTAGATCGATGGGCTAAAATTAGCTTAAATTTAAATGTGTGCCCAATACTGTATATAGGGAGTGGACGTAGTCCCTGTGACGTCACCCATTGGTTTGTGGATTGCCGATTTGAAGCCTTGAGTTAGGCGTTTTGGCCGTCGCCAGAAGGGACACGTGAAGGTGGAGCTAAGTACAACCAAACGCAGAATTTATTCGCTGATCAAAATGCCACAATTAACTTTCATGAACTGAAAGGGTTCAACTTCCAGACCAGACAACGTTGTGGTGACAACCTGTCAATCCCAAAGTAGCCCCGCCCTAAAGCATACCCTGCTTTATGGTCTATTTGACTCTAAATGGGACCATCATTTACTAAATGAACATCATGGTGTATTGAAGAAGACATGAAACTAGCGATTGAGACCAAAAACTCATGTTTATGAAATTTACTGAGGTAATAAATCAAGTGGGAATTAGGCCCTCGAATGGCGATCAGAACAAATGCATTTTTAAGGCTCTTCCACATTGGCTTCACTTTTCACTTGTTTGTCTGCCTATTTAAATAACATCTGGTATTTTAAATTAACTATAAATATGGTCATGTACATTTTGTGACAGAACATTAGGAACGTCCACTCAGTGCTCTGTGTTCTTTTACATAATTGATGGCTTTGTTCATTAACAGCGTAAGCGGTTTTAAAACTGCGTGCCCATCAGCAGCAACGTGGATTTATCACATCAAATTAGTGAGGGATCGTAGCTTTCGCCTGAATTCACATATTCAGTCTATTCAATGAATACAAGAGCAAGGGCTCTCAGTTTTTCATCTAATCAGCACCTGCGTTCTTTGTCTGGGTGCATGGTTGCGTCTTGTTAAATCATTTAATAATAGCCTCTTCTTTTTTTACAGATCCCCACATTATGCTTGCCCAGAGGTCATAAGGGTTAGTTACTTCCCTCTCAGTGTGTTAATGTGCGTGCGTGCGTGTGTGCATGCGTGTGTATGCTTGTGCGAGTGTATGTGTGCGTGTGCATGTCTAATGCTTCTCTGTCCTTGCATTTGTGGTTTAGGGAGAGAAGTATGACGGTCGCAGAGCCGATGTTTGGAGCTGTGGAGTCATCCTCTTTGCTCTTCTTGTCGTAAGAAGATCCTTTCATTCTTTTTTTCTTTCCAGTATTGAGTTGCTTTTCTCTCTGCCCTTTGATTCCCACTATTTAAGTCACAGAGAACAATAATACCTCATACACAGTCATCTCTCAAGCCAGACTGTCAGCGTATCAGCCTTAAATCTTAAAGGTACCCTGTGGAGATTTTTGACAACTATTGGCAGCCTGGAGCAATGTTGTGATGAATGAGCTGGTCACCATTTTGTTTATATCTTGCAGCATCCTACTAGCAAAGTAGTGGGATGAACGAGCGTGTGGGTGACGCGACTTTTCCACTAAATGACAGTTGGTGGCGGTAACCTGCCAAGAAATGCAGCAATGCGCCAGCAAAAAGCAGGAAGAAATAGACAAGGATGGATAAAAGAAAAACGTTACATATACATACAAAATATATTTTTGGGTGAGAAACACAGCACAAAGACATAGCTGTATTTGTCTGCAAGAACACTCCGCAGGGTGCCTTTCAAGGAATGGTTCGACAAAGGTGACAAAAGCCTACCAGCGCCTCTGAAGCTCATAAATTTGCACGTTAAATCTTGTTTGTTTAATCCATAAATGTAGTACATAACGATAAATAAACAAGATAAAACTGTAATTATTGCGCTTTAGATGTGCTGGTATGCGGATTTGGTTTCTTTCGGACTAGGCAGGCTTTTAGACTTTATGCTAAGCTAAGCTTACCGGCTGCTTGTGGTCGTTAAACAAAATATTTATTTACAATGTACTGTATCTATTAGACAAATTGTTGAACTATTTCTTTAACTATGCTAAATGTGTAACACGTTTTGGTGCCACTTCCAAAAATGAGTGCTTCAACACCTAAACTATTGCCTCTCTTTGTATCTCTTTCATCCCATGTCCTCGTCTTTTTGTCTCTCTCCATCTTCTCCCTTCCTCTTCCCAGGGTGCCTTGCCCTTCGACCATGATAACCTGCGGCAGCTTCTAGAGAAAGTGAAGAGCGGGGTATTCCACATGCCCCACTTTATACCTCCTGACTGTCAAGCTTTGCTTAAAGGAATGATAGAAGTCAACCCTGACAAGAGACTCACGGTGAGCAGGGGGGGTCCATGGGGCTTTATACAGGGAGAGGACACAATATATATATACATATATACTATATACAGTATATACTAATTAAGTTGCATTTGAGTGTATTAACTCTGAAGTTGTTTTGGAAAAATTATCTGCTGATTCACAGATATCTCTCTCCAAATGTAAGTCCAGAGGTAAAAGTCTTTAACGTTGTCATTCTAATTTGGCCACTCCAAAAAATTATTTAAAAACCTGGGCTTCTTTCTGTGGGCCTTGGCGCAAATATTGGCTATTATCTATTGTATTGTTTTATGTAGTGCATTTATTGTCATGTAGTAGTTTTTTTTTTGTCTATCTTCCCACTGAGAAACCGATGCAAATTAACTTTGAGATAACTTTTGTGCAATTAGTTGTGTACTACTAAAAATAAACAATAAAAGAAAGAAACAATAAAAGAAAGAAAGAAAGAAAGAAAGACAGGTACCAGAACGCAGGTAGTCAAAAACTGAGGATCACACACAAACTGAGCCCTGTCCGGAAGAGTAAAATGTCAGCCGTAGACAGTGTTTTCAACCAGGTCATGAAACTAACGTTAGCTTAATCAGCCCGCTAGCTACAGCTGATAAAATCTGTTGGGGGCCGCTGGTTCTTCAGAGGGCAAAATCATTGTTTGTAGAATTAAGTAGTCCTTTTGACTCCCTCTGTTTGAAAAAAAGGTCATATCGTTTCGCAAATGAATCAGCATTTTCAGTGCTAAATCGGCCACTGTTCTTATTCTGAACTGCATATGAATGGTGAAGCGTCCACAACGATGGAAGACTGCGGGCTTAGCAAACAGTCACATTGCACCATAGCAGCTTCAACAGCACACGAAGCATGAACCGGACATTTAGGAGGGAGGGAGGGAGGAAAGAAAAAGAGCCGGCCCCAGGCTTTGCTTCGAGATGTGACAGGAATTGAGGCTGAAGCCGGACCTTAGAGAGGAATGAGGAAGGAGATGAGGAAGGTGGAAAGAAAAGAGCAGAGGAATGGGCCTTGGGTATTGCTTAAAGGCACGAGTGGGGTCAGCCATCACAGGGAGGGAATCTTTTTTATTTCTGTCTTCAAAGGCAAGTCAGCAGTTCATTTGGAGACGAGACTCATGGAAACCGAGATGCAGGAAGGAAGAGAGGCATAAATATATGCATGTATGTTTCCACGCGAATGAATGGATGGATGGATCAAGTGGCTCTAGAGGAGGATGGAGGCACTGAGGGTGAAAGAGGGGCGAGGACCTCTCCTTCTTTTCACCTAAATGCCAGCTTTGCCTCCTGAAAGCAAGGCTTGAAAGGAGACTTGCAGTTCAGAGGCAGATAGAGGGGAGAGGCTGAGTGAATAAATGAATGAGCGAGTGAATGGACAGCTGGAAGAAAATTCCACTGCGCTCAGGTTTAGAAAGAGCGGAGAGGAATCCACGCTTCAGAGGCCGAGAGGTGGAGACAACTGTGATAATGTGGTTTGCAGGGACTGCTGACAGAGAGAAAGCCTGGTCATTTAGTCATTCAGCTACAACAGAGCAGATTTAATCAAAGCTGTGGCTTCGTCTGACGAGCTGTTGATTAATGAAGCCTGAAACCAGGTCAGACTGTCTCTCTCTGTCTCTCTGTCTCTCTCTCTCTCTCTCTCTCTCTCTCTCTCTCTCTGGGTCTGTCTGCTTTTTGCCTCCATGGAAACCACCCAACACGCAAGGAGACATATTTCAATCCAGCTCAAAAGTATATCTGCAGCTAGCTAGCGGAATGTTAGGAACCCATCTTAACATCTTTTGTTTTTTGCTGCCTTTTTCAACGTATTCATATCAGTTAGGAAACGGGAAGTGTCTCCTCTGTGCTTTATGAGCTTGTTAACGAATGCAAAGCCCTCACTGCCTACAGCTGCTTGCTGGTTTCCTCTCGGCATACAGGGTTCACAGCAGGCCGACTTTTTACGTGCTTGCAGAACTGCAGCTGCTCCATTACTCCAACCCGAAGAAGTACTGTGCAGTATTGATGCGATGGCTCCCACTGTATGCAGGCATGACGTATTTTTGTAGGCCAACCTCGGAAGTTAGCATCACCCTGGTTCCCTCGATAAAGAAGAAGAAAAAAAAAAGCCAATTGGGTTTTGGATTATTGCATTATTATTTAATATCTCAGAACAAACGTTAAAATTTCCAACGCTTATTTCAGGCATCTCACCAAAAGCCCATTGACTTTGAGACGAGGAAACCAGAGCTGTGCAAAAATGCTTTTTTATTTTCGGGTTTTATGACACATTCCTGTGTTACTCTCAGCAGGACTGGACTGAAGGGTTACTTTTCCTGGGGACATAAACGCAGATACAAGCCATGCTAGCGGCCCGGGGCTGAACATGAACTTAATGCTAACATCAGCAAGCTAACATGCTGATCGGCAAGTGTGATGTTTATCACGTTCACCATGAGTCTGATGGGAGTGTCTTTAGCTTTGTACATATTTGGTCATAAACCGAAATGTTAGACACAATTAACTTTATCCTCATCCGCCCGAGCCCACGAAGCCCCCCCACCCGATTTTTCGATAATGAGGAAGTACTTTTTAGTTTTACACAAACGCTCCTAAATCATCAACCACAGGTCCGATTTAATAAATTGAAACGGCTAAAGTACTCTAAACCCTTTTGAGAAGAGAAACGATGGACTACATTTAACAAAAAAGATCGTTATATTTGTATAATTACGTAATAAAGTAAAGCTCCTCAATATGACTGAGCGATTATAACGTTTCACTATTTAGCTAATTTAGTACCCCTAACAACGACGGAGTACCACGTATGTAACCGTGGAGACTGTGCGCATCTTTCAGTAGTAGTGGGATCACTGTGTGTAAAGTATTGACGTCGTGAGCTGCGAGAAAGCAACGGCTATATTTCATATTTTTTTTTCTCCGCGTTTTGAGGTCCTACGGTTTCGTCGTTCCTCAAAGGCATCTGAAACCGCGTCAGATGACACATGCGGAAGCAGACGGTCATTTCAAGTAGTGGTACATTATGGTGCGACGAAGATTTATGTAAAAAAGGCTCATTTCTTTATTTCTGAACCGAAAAACATGAATTTTGGACTGGAAAGGCTTGAAAACATGTAATTGCTTGTGTTTATTGTGATTATTATTGCATATTTGGATGATTTAGGTCTTAATCTTTCTAAAGAGGTGCAGTATTACTTTGGGACATGATGGGAAGTCACCAAAAATACAATTCAAAAAACTTGGGGAGCGACCGAGGACTCATTTTTTGATCAGATTCTTGACTTTTGATCAAATTTATGCAGAAAATTAAAAAATATATATATTTTTTTATTTTTTTATTTTTAAAGGCAAGGAGTTGCTGATTCTTTAGAGATCAAGGACAATAGGGGCTGGTATTCATATCAAGGTCATATGAGCTGTAGAACACCTGTAGAAGCCCGCACGTACCCCTATAGGGGTACGTGCGGGCTGATGAGGTTATGAGACCCATGCACATTGAAACACATTGGCTACTTTCTGACCATCACTGCACAAGAGCTACCAAGTCGGTCCGATCCTGACTTGGTAGCTTTAGCCTGGTTTAAACAGGAAAGTTTAAATTTTTTGACACGTATCCCAGTGTTCAGTTGGACAGCAGATGCTTTGTCTTCGTTGATGTATAATTGTAGAGCTAAATTTGCTGTAAAAGCGGGAAAATATGTTTGATCAATACTGTAATGCTGTCTTCTGTTTTTTTTTCTTCTTTTTTTTTCTTACAGCTAGAAGCAATACAGAAACACGCCTGGTACCAGTAAGTACCACGTTAACTTTCCTACCTGTTCCTCCTCTGCATTCCCTTCTTCCCCAAAGCCACTATCGTTGGTACTAAAGTAACATAGCGGCACTTGGCTCCACTAGCCACATCTGTAATTTCTCACACCTTCACTTTATCTATGTCGACCTCTTTTTATTGTGGGTCAGCCAATATTCTAACACACAACATACCTCATACCATACTGTACATAGTGTAGCTGCTAAGACGTCTGTTTGTGGCATACTAGCATTTTATTTTTCACAGTTATATATACTGACTTTTTCCCCATCAGGAGTGGCCGTAATGAGCCTTGCCCAGAGCAGCCGCCGCCTCGCCGCGTGTGTGTGAAGAGGATCCTGTCCTTAACAGACCTGGACCCTGATGTCCTGGAAAGCATGTACTCCTTAGGGTGCTTCAGAGACCGGGTCAAACTCACACAGGACCTTACAAGTGAGGAGTGAGTAAATATAAACCATCAAACATTTCCACTTTGAATGGATGACAATTACATCATTGTGCACCAGTGTTGAGATATATGTCGGAATTTATGACAGGAAGAACCTTAATCAAATTGTTTTATAAATCTGCTTTATTATGCACTGATAGATAAATATTTCATATGAATAGATGGAAGAATTAAATAATACATTCAATCTCAAAGTGGCCAACATTTGCAGGTGAACTAGAAATACGGCAACTTGATCACTGGCCCCATTTGGCCGTAGTTATGGCGGGACTAAAGGACAAAGTGAGGTTACGAAGTATAAAGAGCAATATCATCTGCAAAGGGAGAAGGTCTGAGTGAATGGTTGGGTCCAAAAACATGTGAATTTCATCCAGGAAACTGCATACGTAAGGTAGCCGTAGCTACGTAGCAGTTTGAAGCGTAGGGCCACTGACCAAGCTTCCTAGTCGAGAGTGGGAGTGAAAATGTGTTGGCTTGTATGCATGCTGAAAACAAAATGCATAATTGTGTGTGTAGTTACTTTAATTGCTCTCTCACAATGTCTCTCTATCTCTCTCACAATCTCTCTCTCTCTCTCTCTCTCTCTCTCTCTCTCTCTCTCTCTTTCTTTTATTGTCTTTTTTTGTCCTATTGTGGCCAGTCAATTACTTACATCATTAATCTGCCTGGCATGGCAGGAACAAGAGCAACAATGTCAACAAGAGCTCTTTTATCTCTCTGTCCACCCATCCGTTGTGTTCCCCTTCTCCGATGAGTTCTCTCACTACCCACAACAGCAGAAACAGAAGCGTTTTAGTATCTTTAAGCTCATTGTTTTTTTTGTTTTTTTCCCCAGCTGTTAACTTTACTGTTTTGACTGAGTCTCACAGCTCTCATCATGACCTTTAGCAGCCACACAAAGTGTGTTTAGGGTTAGCAACAGATATTAAGCCCGATGGGTGACGAGATTGCATTTCCACCAATGCATTTCATCTCTTTTTCTCTCCACATGCACTCTTTATCAACCGACGCCTGTTCAAATGTGATTAGTCAATACAACTTGGACTACAAACTTAGCGATTCTGCATTCATATGCAGATGTCTGTTTATAGAGATTACTTATTATATGACTTGACCGGACCATCCCATTTATAACTTTTTTTGTCATTATTCACATGTGACACTGATAAGACTCTGTCATTGTTGTATTCTCAGATTTTTCTGTGTCTCCTCTATTTCTGACCTTCGGTTTCTCTGTATCTCTGCGTCTTGTTCTGCAGGGAGAACCAGGAGAAGATGATCTACTACCTCCTGTTGGACAGGAAGGAGCGATACCCCAGCTGTGAAGATGAGGATCTGCCCGCCAGAAATGACCTCGGTGAGAACCCTTGCTCTTTAACCTTTGTAACGGCCTATGCCAAAACAACAAGACAAAAGCTTGATTGTGAAAGCTACTTTTCCCCTGAAATGTGCTTTTACCATTGAACATTCTTCCAAAATGTAAAGAAGAAAAACCTGTATTTTACTTTTTTTTTTACTCATATTCTTGCTCTCCAAGACCCACCCAGGAAGCGGGTGGACTCCCCCATGCTGACGCGTCATGGTCGCTGTCGTCCAGAGAGGAAGAGCCTGGAGGTCCTCAGTGTCACAGACCAGGGGTCTCCCACCCCACCTCGCAGGGCCCTGGATACTAATGCACACAGCCAGAGGTCAGAACCAGCACTGACGTATCATGACATTATTTTCTAACTGATGGAAATAGTTGACAGCCAAGTTAATATCGTTATTAGAAGTGGAACTAATGCTTAATAACCAGCTTAACCTTAGAGCAGAGTAGAATCATACAGTACATCATTTATTTTCATAGTTGCATCTAAAAGCCACATTCGCCTCGATGACTTTTGTTGTTTGTTGCTGTCTTCAAAAGGTCTCGCTCCGTCAGTGGAGCGTCCACAGGTCTGTCCTCCAGTCCTCTCAGCAGCCCCAGGGTAAGAACTGCACTCTACTCTCTTCGACTGTGTTGCAGACCCGTTCACTGCCTCTGACCTAGCGGCCTTAAAACAGAGCCCGTCTGGAGACAACAGAGTTCAACGTTTTAGGAATTTTTTAGACTCAAAAAGCAAATTAGTGTGTGATTATGTCACACAGCTCCATGGGTGAGACTCCCAAATCGACCATTTTAATCTCCCCATGTCTACAATAATCCTGGTCGGTGAAATGTTCCTGTACTTTACATCACATAATCTGACTAAATGATTACACTCATGAGAGTGGCACTGAAAGCTGCATTAATGTGCACAGTTTGTCTCCTTTTTTTAATGTCTGGCAAGTATCTTTGCGCAAAGGGAACCCAGTATGTTTTTATATACTATTTGCATATCATATATATTGTTGCTTTTGTTTACAAGCAGTTAAAGGAACAGTTTGACATTTTGGGAAGTGAGCTTATTCCTTTTTTTTCTTCTTTTTTTTTTGTCAAGATTTAAATGTAAAAAAGAGTAAAAAGGAAGTTACCGTCAGTAGTTTGTTACCATAGCTCAGCACAAAGACAGGAAACAAGGGGAAACTCCAGCATCGCTCTGTCCAAAGGTTTAAAAATTGCCCGACCAGCACCTCTCATTTACTGACATATGTTATGTCACCATAATAACTAACAACAGTTGCCATTGTCTTTTGTTCTCGTCAAATGGCAACGGAAAACAGTTGAATGTCTGTTCTCCTCTTATTTTTATGGACTGCACATACAGTAAAGACCACTTGTCTGAAACTAGTGTTATGCTATAAAGCTCCATTGTCAAATAACTATTAAAAAACACGACACTGAGCCACACTGTCGCACTTGGTGACATGTTCCTTTATTGTCATGAACATGTTTATTTTAAATCTATCCCACATTCATCATCCTGCTGCTGGAAAAAAAAATAATAGGTCAAAGCATAATGCATGTGTATTCATCACCTAATAAATGCAATATTTCCGACTGAGTAATATTTGATGAAAACTACGGTGTCCGGTTGTTTTTTAGCCTTGAAACTCAACATGTGGGACCAGTGGGCTTGGACTTGAGTTTGGTGTTTTCTTTGTGATGTGCTTTGTCTTTCCAGACTTTTTCCTTTTGAACATGCAGTACACAGTGAACATATGTATTATCAGCAGCTCCAATGTAGAAATATCAGTGTGGGCCATCAACAACACAAAACCAAATTTCCTGTGATGCTGTTTATTTTTCTTCTCTGCTAACTCTTGCTCAGACTGTCGCTGCTATCTATGCCAGCCTTTTCCATCACACTGTCACATGCTCAGTCATTCACATTCCCATTTCATAGACACACCATGCTGCATCATACAAATGTCTGTGTTTACATGCTGTCACGGACAGAAAAAAAACACACTCATATCGAGTGCTTGTTGAAGAATCGTTCCCATGAACCATAATCCATGACCATTGCTTTCTCTCATCTGTCCGTCCTTCTTTCCCTCCTTCTCCCCATCTCTCTCTCAGTCTGCCCATCAGAGCCCGGTCTTCACTTTCAGCCAATCAGAAGTTGCCTCCGCTTCCTCCTCCAAAGACCCCAAACCAGGAAGTGCCACCACGTCTCGGCCCATCCGCCCACCACCCGACCCCAAAACACAGACCCTGCCCTCAAAGGGCCAAGCTGACCGGCCCCACCTCCACTCCATGAAGTCCCTCCCACTCCAGACCCCACGCTCCCCTTCCCCGTCTCCCTCGCCACTCCTCTCCCCCATCCCACGCTTCTTCAACTTCCCCTCTCCGTCCGTCTTCAAGTCCAAGAACGTCCACTCGTCCTCTAACTCCTCTGCCGCCCCTCCCCCTGTGTCGCAGGTCACGCCGCAGGGCTCGCCGCTGCCCACCCCGCTGGGCACGCCGGTGCACCAAATCCACCACCCTTCCTCCACCACCCCTCCCTCCTCCTCCTCCTCGTCCTCTTCTTCCAGGGCGGACGGAGCCGGCGGGGCCTCGCTGTCGCTGACGCCGCCCTCCAGCCCGGGCGGCAGCGGCGGTCTGGCCGCCTCGAGCTCCGCCCACTGGAGAACGAGGCTCAACTCCTTCAAGAACAACCTCCTGGGCTCGCCGCGCTTCCATCGGCGCAAACTGCAAGGTGAGTGGAGAGTTTCAACGGACGCACAGCGGATGGTGGGAATCCTCGCCGCTGATTGGTAGAGATAAAACGTCCCCAACATTTTTTTTAAACAGTTTAAACAATCAGAGTTAATCTACTCACATCCAAGATAGAATCTATTATTACCAAGAAACGGCCACGTGCCCCAGCTTGTAGCCTGCAGCTGTGTTGATTAATGTCTCTGTGATAATCTCTAATTAGAGCAATTAGATTAGGGCCTGTCATCAAGATTCACTGCCCTTTTGCTTTTTTCTTCCTCGCGTTCTCTCTCTCTCTCTGTTTTCCTTTTTCTAGTCCCCACATCAGAGGACATGTCCAGTTTGACGCCCGAGTCCAGTCCAGAGTAAGTCCCCACAAGCCTCACTTTGTTTCTCTGCAATACAACATCACGTCGGTTTGTTGGTTGACAAAACGGTCTCACCACAAGGTCCGTTTAGTAGCGTTTAGAGCTCCGATGCTCCAGAGCGGAGATTTGTTTTTCAACTACCGCTTTCCAAAGTGGAGGAAGAACTTCCGATTTCAATTCGACACCTTGTTTAATTGTCATAGTAATAGCAGTATAGAAGCATCCGCTTCTGTCGTTTCCCCCTCCAGATTACTAAGGAGACATATCATGCTCATTCCCAGGTTCATACTTGAATTTCGGGTTTCTACTACAACATGTTTATATGCTTTAGTGTAAAAAAAATATATTCCCGTCTTCACTCTCTTTAAAATCAAGAGGTCATGAAAATGCCTTAAAAAAAACTAACTTTTAGATCACATCTCCGCACATACCGTGTATCTACTTCACAATACATGCAATCTTTTCTTCATGTAAAACTAAATATGAAGTATGTTTCCATACGCTTGTACCAACCAGATCAACCAATAGCATCCTGAGTGTTTAAAGGCACAGTATCTACATTCATTTATATGCATTCATCTATATGCATTTCTATGCGGACTGAGCGTTTTGATACGTTCAAATCAAGAAAAAGAGTCTCACTCTGTCTCTTTAACATTGATGGAGTATAGCGTTCGATCACTGGGAAGAAAAAAATCTGCATGAACCTCTTGGAATTATTTAGTCACGATGTTATGCTCCCGTGTGAGCTTGTTGAGGGGGCTCTGTCGGCGCTGCTCTGCTTTTCATCCTGCCAAGGATAACCAGAATGCTTTAAATAGTCAATTCCTTGACTGAACACTGTCAGTCTTTATGGGCCAGTTAAAAATAACACACCCAACCCAAATGAACCGGGTCATTGGAACGAATCCGTCACATGTCAAACACTTGTTCCCTTGCAGGCTGGCTAAGAAGTCCTGGTTCGGCAACTTCATCAGCCTGGAGAAAGAGGAGCAGATCTTCGTCATGATTCAGGACAAGCCGCTCAGCTCCATCAAGGCGGACATCGTCCACGCCTTTCTCTCGGTGAGCACGGGGTGGAGCTCAAATGAGACTCGACAACAGCATGGAAGCTAGAGACTGAATACTAAATTATTTTCACTGAGCGCTCACCCTTTTCTTTTCCTCCCCCAGATCCCGTCCCTCAGCCACAGCGTGGTGTCTCAGAACAGTTTCCGGGCAGAGTACAAGTCCTCCGGCGGTCCCTCTGTCTTCCAGAAGCCTGTCAAGTTTCAAGTATTGTTACATATTTCATTTCCCCCCCCCCCTCCATCTTTACCAATACATCCAACGCAGCATTCAAACCCACTGAGGTTTGTGTAGCAGACTCTAGTCAACGCTTCAGTGAAGAGTTTCAACGTAAGCGTCATTCACATGAAGATGCAATGGTTTACTATTTCTATTACTACACGATCTGAAGCTTTCAAGCATCTTCAGCCAAAATAAAAATTATATTAAGCTTGTATATATACTTATATATATATATATATATATATATATATATATATATATATATATATATATATATATATATATATATATATACTGTACATTTAATACGACAAATATACATCCATGTAGTCAAATTATATTTGACTTGATATCGCATGCTTTTTGTGTTCTGCTCTGACTTTACAGTTACTTCGGCTCACAGCTGAGAGCATTTCACTTTTTGTTGAGGTTTATCCTTAAAGCCGCCACATGTAGAATTAAAAAATATCCAACGATGAGAATCGTGTTGAAATATTTTTTTAATAATATATTTTTGTGTTTATTCAAATTTTTGAAAAAACCTTGTTTGTATATGTTTTATTTACACAATTTCAATACTTTTATCAATTATTATGGTTTATTGACTTACAGAACTTTTTCACTTAGGTTGTACAGATATGAAGGGTATAAAGATACTCCATTAAATGATATCTCCGTATCTTTCTACTGGGGAAATATTTCTATTGCGGATGAAACTATCAAAAGCGACTTTTGCACTCTGCTCATAAACAGATGACAGGAACTAAAACACATCACTTCTGGGGTGTTAAGAAAATACTTGTCCAAGTTTTCTTTGCACGCTTTGGTCTGTGTGTGTGTGTGTGTGTGTGTGTGTGTGTGTGTGCACGTGTGCACGACATGAAGTCATGGACGCATGCTCCTTCTCCCCTGCAGGTGGACATCGCTTTCTCCGAGGGAGACAGGGAGCGAGAGAAGGAGCGAGCGGAGAGGGAGGGAAGACGAGAGATGGGCATCTACAGCGTCACCTTCACCCTAATAGCAGGTAGGAGGCCGTGTTTGCGTGGAACACAGGCAAAGAAGAGAGCGACACAAAAGCTGGAGGTGTAAGACATGCAATTATGACCGTAGTCCCACGATGCCTTGCGGACTTCTTCTGGTTATTCCGGTGAGAAACCGGTTATTCCCCCGAGAAGCATGAGACGACAAGTCTTTGTACAGTTTGCAGCTTGATTCTGCTGCCCACAAAGTGGCCGAATAAATATAGTTATTGGAGGTTTGAAAAGAACAACACAAGCGAATATTTTTGCATCCAAACGTTTTGTACCAGCAGCGATGCGAATATGCTGCTGGTACAAAACGTTTTTCGAGAAAAGGATCGATAGATTCGTGCAGGACCGAGTACCTGGATCCTGTTGACCGCTTCTGTCTGAAGTAAAGCATTTGTATAGCCTAACGCTACTGTGAGCTATTTTACTGAGTTTCCTTCTGTCAAATAGCTCTGAGTGAATTTGCGTTCCCTCTGGTAAACAGTTACGCAGTGTACTACATATCTCTCAGTGCTTTTATTGTGAAAGATAAGTGCAATTTGCCGCCGTGGTTCAGACTACAGCGCCTCCGTGTTGTTGTTCAATGTAGTATAGTTTTTTTTTAATACGTCTGTTCCGCGCAGTACGATTGGTTGACACTAAACAACATCGCCTTTTAGTCGCATAATACTCTGTTCTGTGTGAAAGAACAAAAAATATTTATATAAAACAAAACAGCCCTAATATGTTGAGGCCTTTGCATTATAGACTCTGATCTTCAAATTCACGCTCATCTCAGTTTTAGTGTTTATTTTCAAATTGAACTTTCGATTTTCACCATTTTAGACCATTAAAGAATGCTCTCCCAAACAGGTCCCAGTCGCAGATTCAAGAGAGTGGTCGAAACAATTCAGGCTCAGCTCCTGAGTACTCACGATCAGCCTTCTGTGCAGGCACTGGCTGGTAAGAAGTACACAAACACACACACACACACACACACACACACACACACACACACACACACACACACACACACACACAAACTACATGTACCCGCAGTTTCGTTGTTTGTTTCACGTCCTCTCTCCCTGGCTTTTCTTTACCCCTGGCCCCTCAGACGAGAAGAACGGCCAGCTCTCCCGCCAGCCCAGCACCCCTTCGCGTCAGAACTCCCGGCGCTCCGAGAGCGGCTCCGAGCGGGAGCGGGGAGAGAAGGAGCGCGCGGCGGACGCCGGGGGCGGGAGCGGGGGCGTCAGCGGGAATGGCGGCGCCTTGCAGAGGCGGGGCTCGGGGAAGGACAAGACCAGACTCCTCTCGTCATCCAACGGGACGCAGTCGCATCCCTGATAAGGAATGTCGTGTGGAAGAGAGGCAAGGGTCATCTGCCTGGCCTTTTTCCTCTTCCCTCCCTCAATCCTTCCCACATTCTTTCCTTCCCTATTTCCTTACCTCCTGCCTTGCTTCCTACCATTATTCCAAAGCGACGGGACAGAAGACGGGGAAAGTTCTTCCTTGTAGCTGATCCGGGGGGAGGGGGGGATACGACGGAGAATTCCCCACAAACGACGAATATTTTTGCATAAATGCATACTTGTGGGGTGTGGTGGAGGCCAGTTGAGCTGATCTCAAATCAGCCTTCAAAGGGCAGCTTCACCCCGGAGGGGAGGGGACAGGGTGTCCCACCTGACCAGAGAAATGCAGGAAAGAAGCGCTCACAGCCAGGGAAACACGTTGTCCATTCAACAAATCAAGAAAGCACACGACCTTCCCATGGACCAATCACGGGACACGGGACTCAAAAACCAACAAGAAACCTCCACTAGGTAGTCGAAATGGCACAGGGAGACACTGGCCAATGACACGGCCCCTTGAGCCATTCTCTTTTATCATTTTCTGACCAGGCAACAATCACGTGGATCGTCACCTCAACACCACCTGACCCCACATGTCGAGTCACATGACCAGGAAATGCCGCTCTCTCCTCTTCTCCCCACTCTCTAGCCGAAGGCAAGTGTGTGCTCTCAAAGCAAAGCAACGAAATGAGGACAACCTTTCGAGAAAGCATCACAGGAGGAGTCTTGATTTAGATTTGATTGTTGAAATGGATTTTCTTTTCTGTTTGGTAATGAGCAAACGTAATACCGTAACACCTCAACAATCAAGGCGCCTTGAGAGCAGCGGAGGGAACGACGGAGAAACAGACCTGACGCGGCGTAGCCTGACGCGAGACAGACAGCGCAGCTTCCCCCCCCCCCCCCGAGTGTTTGAGTTATTTCCGAATTACACTGATAAAGCTATGATACCGTGTTGCCTTTAATGGAGGAGAGAAAGTGGATAGCTAGTTAGATTTAGCCCCATTTTGAGGACACTAGTCACACCACAGGTAGAATGTCTCGCGAGGGAAAAGTCCCACTGGAGGAGGGGGAGCTGAACAGATAGATGGAGACTGAACAGAGGAAAGCTAGCAACAGGTATCAGTTTGGTAGAAGGACAAAAAAGAAAGAAGAAAAAAAAATAGCATCTTAGAGATGACAGTGAAAAAAGAACAAAAAAACTCTTCAAAGTCCATGAAATGACAGTAATTGAAGGTGATAGAAAAGTGGAATTAGAGTAAAGAGGCTGGTCAAACAGAACCTCCAAGCTTTTTAGACCCACGGTTAGGCAACTAAAAACTCTTCCGATGTTCCTTTCCGTTTGACAATGGACGCAGGGCGACGCCTAAGCCCCACACTAAAGCTTCGTTCTCCCTCTCTGAAAGGAGAGAGGCGGGTGGAGTAGAACAAATTATGTACTTTTTCACAAGTGGGAAAAGTCGATTGCAAAGAAAGACAAAAGGACTCTGGCGTGTCTGTTGTCATAAAAACACTGCGCAAATACTGCCTGGAGGGTTGTGAGGGAGGTGGGTGGGAGAAAAAAAGAAGCCACACTTAAAGAATGAAATCTGTCTTGTTTTATTTATTTTTTCTTTCCATACCTTGTTTTTTTCTACTCTGCTCCTTTTTTCTGTCTTTTTCTTTTTGTGTGAAAAGTTTTCGTGTTTGCCACCAGCAAAGTAGAGGGCGGCGCCAACCATGTGAATGTTAAAAAACTCTTTTGAAATTGTTCCAAAAGTGTAAACATATTTCTTTCATATATTTATTGAAAATGTATTTATTTATTTGCCATGTATTTGTTGAAAGTGTGATTTTGTATTTATTTATTTATTTATTTTCATGAATGGAAAAAAGCAGGAGATGGGTTAGGGAAGGGACATGTCACGTTCAAGACTTTGCAGAGCGAACCAGTTTTCCCTGAGAAAAAACTGAAAAGCAACTCCTCTCCTTTTTCTTTAACGTTATGAAAAATGTGATGCTGCAAAAGTACCTTCCAGCTTAACACCGTGTCTTTACCTACTTTTGTTTTCTTCATTTCGTAGCCTATTGTCGGCTGCGATAGCTGTTCACATTTCTACGACACTAGAAAAACATTTCACACACACACACACACACACACACACACACACACACACACACACACACACACACACACACACACACACACACACACACACACACACACACAGAGAGTTAGAGATAAGCTCCATGTGGAGGATTTTTTAGCATTTAGACAAAAGGCTCCAACCACCGGATACGTCTCAGTGTTGAGTTATTCACTCCTTCAGGCTTTTGTCCAGTTCATTTCCTTGAAGCTAAGCTATGGAATGTGTTACAAAAATTTGATCAAAATGTGTGAGCGTACTTTGGATGGCACTGCCCTAGCAGAGCGGAAATTCCCATTCAAATTAATGTGGCAGTCAGAACGGTGGCCATGTTTTCTTCCGTATTAACCAAACTGACTCACGGGCAAGTTTTGCTGTGGCAACAAAAAACGAGCAGCAACATTAGCTTAACTTAATGCGTCATCCTCGCACTCTTGTCTCAGCGTTGGAAAGCGCATTGCTATCGCCAGATGAGTGACACATTCTTCCTGTAACGAGTGTAACATTATAGCGTGGTAAAATTAACAACCTAGCTACAGAAGCTAACTAGCAGACAGCTGGCTTGTTTGCTGGTTTGCTAACTCCACCGCGCTTTAATGCTAAACTGGATGCAGATGAAAATAAGCTATACAGTGGGCCTGTGTCTCTAACGGTGCCTCCGCCTCACTACCTGCCACTCCCGAGAAAGACAAGCTACCTAGCTAACCCAGCCAGTCATCCGTTTCCCCAGAGCTGCGCCCGCTCTCTTCCACATGAGCTGCAACCACATTTTACAGTCACACCAAGCCCACTAACTACAATCGCCATTGTAGTGTAGTGTGTTACAACTAAATTTCCGTATTTTTCCTGTTCTATTTCGGTGGGAAAATCACTATTCGTGATCAAATAACTTTTAATCTCGACACAATCATCAGGTCAAAATTCAGACGTGTCCAATACATGCAAAACCAGCCTCAGCTGTACTTTGTGTTCATGGGTAACTAGCCAACGTTAGCATGCTGGCAAGTAAAAACTAAGAGGGTGAGCACGGCAAACATGATACCTGCTAAGCATCCGTTAGCATTTAGCTCAGTACAGCATCACATCATCATGGCTGTTGACTCTTAGGCTTGGTCTGAATGAAAACAGAATTTGGTGACTCCAAACACAAATGTATTTTATTGTCATATTTATTACCTGTGAAACACTGTGTGTATTCATGCTAACTAACACTTCACTGAAACCATTCCACATCCCGTATTGACTATCAATAGTCTCCCCACACTGAACCGAAACTGCGGGAAAACTCCTGGAAAAACTGGAAAATGTGGTTGGCAACTGTACTGTGACATCCAAGACATTCATCCAACACATTAGCATGACTTTGTCTTGGCTGACGGGGCTGGGGCCACATGTGAAACACTTGCTTGAGTTCTGAGTTTAAAGTCAGAATTCTGAGATGAAACTCGGAACTCAAAGATTTTTTCCCACATGCCATGGTTTTTGGAATAATTTTAGAAAGCTTTCGGGAAAACTATTGGCTTAGTGGACATAATCAAGAAAGATTTTGCGGTTGCGCTGGTTTAACAGTAGATTTTAATGTGATCCCCCACTCTCATGTCATCAGAGGCTTTCTTTTACCATCCCGGTGCTCAAAGTGGGCCCCTTCCGTCAGCGAGGCCACGCGCATGTGAAAGGTCAAAGGGACAGGGAGGTTTATAGTTACACACATACATGAAAGAGAGTGTTATGTCATCGTCTTTTTCTTCTTGTTTTTATATCTAAGGGGCAGAGTCAAGTTCACCTTGCACCCACTTTTAGGAAGAGAGAAGCTCATTAAAGCATATGAATGGGAAGAGGATAGAAAGAAAGAAGCATGCGGCAGGTTTTGCTCTACTTCGAGCAAACTTTGCATCAAAATCCATAAAAAATACGAAAACACAACGGGATCCTTGGCACATTTGCGGCTGAGATACTTGCAAAACTCTCCTATTGAAAGAAATCTCCCCCCCTCCATCATTCCTCCTTTAACCCCCCTCTTCACTATACATTTTCTACACCACCCCATTCCTCCTCTTTGTATTTCTTGACTCCTGCTCCACGCCCATTCCTGTCCCAACTGCACATATCTCACCCCCTTATATAATCGTCCCTTCCACTTGTATACATTTTATACGCGCCGTATACTTCAACGCAGATGCTGTATACATTTGTATACACTCTATGCCTGTCTCTGTCTCCATTGTATGCCATCCATATCTATGTACACTATATTTTATCGACACTGTAGTCACCGTACGACTCTTCCTCTCATCATTATTGCCCATTCTTCTTCTGCAGTTAGGATTGTACTACTATAATCTCTTGTCTCCCGCCCATATTCCCCTCCACCCCTGCCCCCTCCCCACCCACCCCATCTTGTGTACCTCCACTCCACGTGGTGGAAAGAAGAATTTCTGACGTTAGGAACAAATTTGAGGGAGGTGCGTGGGGGAGGGCGGGTCGAGAAAACAGCTAACGCGACAAATGATGATGACGACAACGACGAAGAGAAATGTTTGTAGTATAATTACAAAAAAGGAAAAGTGCACTATTATGACAATGATTATTATTGCCTGTGAGAAATACTGACCAATAAACAACAATGGAAATATATGTGGGTGTTTGAGTTCTGTTGTACACTCGTGAAGACGTTCAGTCATTATCCGAATAGTTGCAAAATGTCTGCGAGGCTCTGCGTGAACTATCTTTTGAGGTTGTACGCCACGAGCGTAAATGTAAGAAGTTGCTCTCGGCCCCAGGACCTCCAACAATGTGTTCAGTAAAAAAGTGTAAAAAGTGAATACGATATTTTTGTAATATTGGGTTTGTGATAAAGAAATGGAGAATCAAAAATGAAAACATTAAATATAAATATAAATATATATATATATATATATATATATATATATATATATATATATATATATATATATATATATATATTTATACCCTTGAAAAAGCAAACCTATCTCCATAAAGGGTTTTTAATTTATTTGGGGGGCTAAAATAGTCAATAGCAATAACAAAATGATAAATCATTAACTATAAATATAATATAAAGTATAAAAAAAAGTACATGTTTTATATTCTTTTACATTCTTATACAGATATGCAATGACGCTTGCTGGGTAATATGTATGTTAATACTGTGTAATGTCAAGGCTCTATTTGGATCATGAGGACTGGTAACTAGCTTGCACCATCGGCCCGTCATAGTAATAATGTGCGCCGGAGCCAACGGGGTCAACGGGGTCACTGGTGCTGCCCTTCCTGGGCTTGACCTGTTTGGACCATGGCCTATCCACAATGCTACAAGTGGTCATCATCGGGCAGTAATCTGAGCTAGAAATTGTGGGTTAATATTCTGAAATAATAATGACACTTCTCAAGCAGGATGGTTAAAAGTGAGCTTTTCATTGTCTGAGGTTTATTTTAATTTCATGATTGTATTTAGTGTGTCTCTAGTTTGTGCAACAAGTAGACCAGTGGGTAAGGGAAACGGGGATGGGGTGTGGCCCCGGTCTGCTTTGTGCCAGTTACATCTTTGCATTTATTCTACATCATTTCGTGGATGATGAAAAGACCTTTTACGTGTTCCAGCCCTGATACCCGTAGAGGTCACAGAGGACAAGAGCGGCACGACGGAAAACCTGCAGGATGAGGTTGAGAAGTTGTAACGCGGCCAAACCCCCGGCATGCTCAACTTTTTCTTGTTTAAAACAGTGCGTGTCACAAATGGGCGGGTCTCCATGGCTGTCGCTTCCTGAAGACGGGTTTGACAAAACGAAGAGCTCTCACTCCGACAGTAATTGAGATGTTCAGAGGTGTTTTCGTACAACGATAAATGTGAAAGCGAAGAGATTCAGGATTCAAGATATTTTTATTGTCATATGCACAGATAACAGAGTTACTCTGTACAATGAGTGCATTGCTCGGTGGAACAAACTGTATTTTATATTATATACATCACGGTGCAGATGCATTCATCCCACAAACCAGTTAGATTGTTGTAAAAAAAAAAAAAAAAAAAAAGGTAATTTAGGCAAAAGGTTAAAAAACTCCTCTGCACACCGCATACTTAAACACTCGTCACTTTAACATACACTTTTAACTTAAATACACACGTCACTTTAACGTACATTCACATTAACGTATCTGTTGACTGAGCACTTGCTTATCTTACACATATTTGAATTCCAATTGCACTGTTGTTTTCGTTGATTGTTGATTGTTGATTGTTGTTTGTCTCGTCTTACGTCCCATGTCCATGTCCAATGTATGCACCTATCGCCTCAAAAAAATCCTCGTTTGTGTGAAAACATTCCTGGCAAATAAACGGTTTCTGATTCTGATTTCTGAACATTCTGTCCCAGTACACCAAAGTGATGGAAGGAAATATATTCTGTATGTACGCATGCGTGAAAAGTTAACGCCTTTGTTTAAACAGCAACAGATCTTTCCTGCGCGTGACTCATCCTTCATACTCAAAATATCTTTGCTGGCCGTGGTGGTGATTTCTTTCCTTGTTGCTGAGAGGAAAGCTCGCTTTACTGGTGCGCTCGGCTCGAGAAGAAGGGAGCGGTACTAACCTCCTCGGCGACACAACTCTCCGAAAAGACTCCTCAGGTACATTTTAATCGTATTTAATCGACTTTCCCGGTGCGGCTAGCCCACTTTTTTCTCGTTTTTTAATGTATTCCTGTTGCTTCCCTGTGGGGTTTTGTGCCTCGCGCGGTGTGGGAGATGTTGCCGAGCATGAATGGACCATTGTGCGCTGAAAACAGTTCACACCCGGCTACAGTGCGTGTACACTGACACTCTGTGCGTGCACAGAAGGATTTGCACATGTGTTTGAGTTTTGTATACATTTGGAGTATCTGTCGGAGGTTTCTTTCCGCCCATACACGGGCAGCATGCCGATGTGGTGATGGAGAGCTGCGTGGCTGCGTAGTGGCGACACAATGTTTCCATAAAGGAAAAGTGGTTCATAGTCCAAACTAGTGACTGAAATGTAGTGTTAGTCTGATATTAAAGCTATTGTATCGTTAACTCGGCGTAATAAGGGTCAAACTAACCAAGAATCTTTAAAGCTGACGTTAATAGTAACTATTTCACTTCCACGTGCACGCGCGGTACTTCCCGCCGCCCCCGTGTCCGCGCGCCCCGGCTGATTGATGTTAGTTTAAACACACAAGGCCACCCCACCCGGCTTTCCGCTCCGGCAGGTAAGACCTGTCTTACCTGGTTGCGGCTTCGCCGGCTTCCTCCACACTTCACCTGCGCTGCAGAGGAGTTGAGACCCTCTTGTTGTCTTTTATGAAACGTCCAGTAGAACTGAATTATCGTTTTGTGTTGACACCTGCAGTTATTCTTCTCTCGTGACCTTTTTTCTGTGTAAACAAATGACAGAAATGACGTAAGGCTCCTCGCTCAATGTGTGCAGCCTAGCTTTTATATTGATGCCTCTATGACAGGTTTAATACTGGTTTTAAAAGTCTTTAAAGATTCTGGAAATACCTTGAAAACAAGTTAAAACGACATTCTGGGTTTTTAGAATTTCTGGAAATGTAATGTCAGTGTAATGCTTCCTTTTTTTTTTAATACTTAATATTTTATTTAGGTATTTTTTTGTACAGTTTAACGAGAAATAAATCCTTCGAAAGTAAGATAGAATAAAAGTAATTAACCATGCATCTGGCCAAGAAGGGCCATAAGGAAAAGCAAGTAAATAAGTAAAAATGTCATCAACCCAACCATGCAACACTTCAACAACGTTGTCAGTCAATCGTGTCAACCATACACTCATGGTTAATGCTTCCTTAATGCACTAGTTGAGGTTAGAAGCAGTTTAGATCATGTTTCTGGAGTCGACCTCGCTGAGCGGTGAAGGATAGTTCCCTGCGCCGCGTTTAGGGACTGTTACCCTGGTAACGTAAAACACCTCGGGTTGTCTGTTGCTGTGGAAATGTTACACTGCGGAAATTAAAATACGCATTTTAAATCAGGTATTTTGTTGTGCATCCCTGTGTTGCATAATGACAATACATTATCCTTGAATCCCTTGAAGATGAATCCATCCTCCCTCCCAGTATTAAGAGTTGGATTGGATATAATCATCTTCATTGTAAAAACGCAGCAATAGTGTCTCCAAAGCACAACGCCGGCTGCAGTCAACTGTTGGTTTGGTTAGTTTCTAACCGCAGGAACTATTAGCACTTAGAACTTGGCAGGTCTCTCTCTCTCTCAATTAAAAATGTTCAACTTCAATTTGCTTAATTGGCATGACAAATAAATACATCTGTGTTGCCAAAGCATAGGGCACAAGAAAGAAAGAAAGAATAGTCTTTCTCTCTTCCATTCAGTAACTCACACAACAGTCGTGTGAAATAGCTGTGGGAAGTGCGAAATATGCAGCAATCAGTTGCCTGGCTGGAAAGAAGAAAGAGAAAGAATGGGGGGGGGGAAGAGATGACAGAGGTCTGCTGAATGTATATACACACACACACACACACACACACACACACACACACACACACACACACACACACACACACTATACCCTAACGAGAGATTACATGTTAACCTTCTTCGTATGGGAACGCTTGACTGTAACTGCTTAATTGCTGTGTCATCACCCGCCATGTGCCACAGGCCTGTCGGCAACAGCTGTGCTCAGCGCCGCCTTTTTAATTTGACAGAGAACGACGCAGAAACACTTTGTTCCAAACGGTGTCCTCTGAGTAAAACAAGGATGAAATTCAGTTTCCTCCCAAAAAAAGAAAGGTCTGAGAAGGTATCGAGTTGCTCGGGAGATGTTACAAACCTTTTAAAAACAAAAAAAACAATCTGGGATTGGAGTTTCAGTTGGCACCATCAGACCTCTCTCTCTCTCTCTCTCTCACTCTCACTAACACACCTTTCTTCGGGGTGAGAAGTGACTCAGGGAATGTTTAGTGTCCACATTCTTTGACTCGCAAGCCAAATATTTTAGCTCGCTCACTTGGTATTGTAGAAGGCTGTTCGCTGAATTGCAATGTTGTTGTTGTTGTTTTTATTTGACGGAGAAAGAAATAAATCATTGTTGTGATCTCCAGTGGCCGTTGAGGTCCTGATTACATCCACGCAGACGCAGACGCAGACACTAGTTTTTACGTCACATTAATCTGAAAGAAGTCTCTCCCCTTGTTCTTTGGCCTGAACCAGGAAACTTCCTCATTTTGCGTTTAAAAAAAAAAATCTTTAGAGCAGAAGTGTGTTTACTTTGCATTATTTTGATAAACTGATCGTCGGGAATGTAAATGTTTACTTTCTCGTTTTAAATAAATGCTAAATACTTAGTAACAGCTTTTTCTAAAGTGGAAAAACTATTTATTTTGCCAAGCAAAGGACGATAAAGCTGGCAGCGCTAAGCCAGCAATCGCACTGCGGCTCTAAAACACAAAATGACACAAGACTAAAGAATAAGGCAATATATCTCTCAAATTATTTGTATATAAGTAACTGTATATTTCATTTTATTCATGTTCTGTGTGAAGGGGAATCGCATTACATTTCATGGAGCAGCCCTGTGTGGTCAAATGACAAGTATATAAAACATTTATGAACTTAAATGAGGTTACGGGTTAACTTTTTACAGCAGACATTTCGATTTGTCACAGTAGGAAAGTCACAGGTGTGTTGCTAATAACTTTAGCAAGGGGCTCCATCCCATTCTGTTCAAGTTTCCCAGTAAGCGACGACAGTGTGCCACAGAGCCAGCGTGCACGATGCCAGGACACGGAAATGGATGCTTTTCCTGCTGTGACATATTTGTGTGGGGGGGAAAAAAGACTTGTTCCTATAGCTTCCCACCAAGAGCTCTCATGAAAGCGTTTTGCCTTTACAAGTGGCTCTATTCTGACTGCGTGTAGCACTGTGTGTCCTGAGCTCAACAGTTTACATTTATTTAGTTTCATACACCAGTGTAACGAAGCGTAGTGTGAGCAGCTTCTGCTCTGTATTCTTGGTGCTGCGGCCGGATTCAGTGGGACGACAACAACATTCCACTGACACGTTAAATTACTCAAGTGTTGTCACACAGAGCGCTGGTACGAGAGAGACCAGCTCTTACTGACCGGTTATAAAGCGCTTATTAAATCATGTTTATAGTCGAGCCAATGCCACAGTCACAGGGAAGTATTGGAGCTGTGAAGTTACGTAAGAGACCAACAAAAATGGACCGTTTGCAAATGATTCATCACGACTTAACTTAAAGTTACAACAAGGAACTTTCATCCACGAAAGTGGAAGTGACTCAAGCACATTTTCACTGCAGCAGAGGCGTTAGCATTAAATTGAGACCGTTTCATCACCGGTTCAGAATCAGAATCAGAAACCGTTTCTTTACCAGGAATTTTTCTTGGCGGAAGGTGCACAACATTAGACATTAGACGAGACAATCAACGACAACAACAGTGCAATAGATATTAAATTAAGTATAAGATAAAGTGCTCAGACCAACATAACTTTAATGTAAAGTGTACTGTTAAAGTGACGTGTGTTTAAATATGAAGTGTGAACGGATGTGCAGGGGAGTGACCGGTAAGAAATAGTCCTGCGGGTGACAGTCAGTCAGTCAAAAGGTTCTCACGGTAACTTTTTAACACAAGAAGGGATGTTGACGTTTTACGGTTTTGTCCACTGGTGTTTCCACAGCGATGGCGGAGGCCCACCAGGCGGTGGCGTTCCAGTTCACCATCACGCCGGAGGGGATCGACCTGCAGCTGTCCTATCAGGCCCTGAACCAGATCTACCTGTCCGGAGTGCGATCCTGGAAGAAACGAGTCAGCCGTATGAGGGTGAGGAGGAGGATGATGATGATGGAGTGTGTGTGTGTGTGTGTGTGTGTGTGTGTGTGTGTGTGTGTGTGTGTGTGTGTGTGTGTGTGTGTGCGCGCGCACTTTACATATACATTCATCCTCATTTTGTCAAACCTCACATCCAATTTGTACTATTTTATTTTATTTATAACGTTAATTTGATTTGATATTTGAGCTGAGCCGAGAGGTGTGTGTTATATACGTAGTCATGGTGACCAGACATGATGGGACAAGTCGTCTTCGATGCTCATCTTTTTTTGTTTGTTGTCGTCATGGGAGACTGGACACAAAAACCCATTGTTCTACTTTTAGGTATTTCTAGCTCGGAGACATTAGTAAACAAAAGATTTAAGCTATCGGAAATATCATTTAGTATTTATTTAAAGATTTGCAGAGTACTGAGAGACCCTTACCTTTTTGAAATCATGCAAGAGCCTCAATTTAGTTTTTATTCACGTAGTCAAAAATCACACGATTGTCACAGAGGATGTTGCATTCTGTACACCACAGGACACCTCGCGTATGATGCAATATGCGTCCAAAAGCAGAAGGCCTCGTTACAGGCCGTAAATTCCCACCAGTGCCGGTTAGGAGGAAAGTGCCCTTCCTGACGTGCACCGACATGCCGGTCGGCCCTCCTGGGCTGACGGAGACGTGGCTGTTAACGAGTGCGTGTGCGGTTGTGTGTCGCTGTGTTAAAAGCCAAGTTTTCTCTCTTTACTAATCTCTGCTCGGCTTCTGATCCGTCACTGCGAGCTAAACACTCAACAAAGTCACGACTGTTTGCTGTCCTGGCTCCTCCATGGTGGAACGAGCTCCCCGTTGACATCAGGACAGCAGGAAGTCTCTACATCTTCCATCGCAAACTAAAAACATTTCTTTTTCGACTACACCTTGAATAAGGAAGGTAGCGCCGTAGTAGCACTTAAATGGCACTTACTGATAGCATTTTGTGGTTTAACTTTATTGAAGAAATTGTACTTTCTTGTTTGTTCTCATGGTTGAATGCACTTATTGTAAGTCGCTTTGGATAAAAGTGTCAGCTAAATGAAATGTAATACTAATCCTGCCAGCACCAGACATTGTGTAAACACACAATTATTTATTTATTTTTTCTCAAGTTTTTGTTTACAAAGATGCTAATGTGGCTTTGTTACCTTTTGGGGAATGGACACGCACTGTATGTAAAGAAAAGGCTGTTCAGACATCTTTTGGTTTGATGAATTCAATACGTGCTGTCGTCGTACATTTTGGGGGGGGGGAAACTTAAAGCTACATGAGGGGAAATGTAAAGAGAGCATTCGTCAAAGAAATGTTTGCGCTGAACCGAATACTCCTCGTTTCTAAAAAGGAACCTCTGTTCTCAGCTGTTCTGCCCCAGGGTTAAAACGTGGCTTTTTGTTTCCTCTTCTGCGGTGACAGAACCGGGTGATCAAGGGCGTGTACCCGGCCAGCCCATCCTCCTGGCTCTTTGTCGTCATAGCGATCCTGGCCACCATGTACATGCGCTCGGATCCCAGCATGGGGCTCATCAAGATGATCCAGCAACACCTGCCACTGAGGTACGCAGGGACCTCTGCCTTTACCTTCTTAACACTCTGGGGTCTGGGGGTCAATTTCTTGATTTCTCGATTTTACATACTTTTTAAATTCCCCTTTTTAAAGTCACTAGCATATGATACATACTCATGTGTTGTATATCAAAAATTACAGAACAATCTCAGCCATCTATATAATGAGGCACCATTGTCCCAAAGGCACAAGTGTAAAGAGAAAATATGACTAAAGCTGAAAAATGGAATCTTGATTTTGGAAATGTCTCATATTTGTTGTGAAAACATAACTTTACTCAGGTGGTATATCGGTTTTGGTGATGGAAATTGGTTTACCAAAGGTCTTAGGTTCACAAAAGCAGTGGAATATATGAATAAAATGGTAGACACATGGAATGTAATGTCTAAAACCAAATGTATTATTATATGGTGGGGATGATGAGCTGTGGCTGGCTTTGCGGCCTGCTAGGTGATGTGTTCAGGCAGGCAGACGGACAGGGAGGCTGCTGCAGCGATGCTACATGTTGCCCTCTGGACCCTCACAGCTCTGAATCCACTCTGTAAAATACATTAATACAGTCAGTATGAGTTCACTGTAAGAAAGTTAACGTGATAGAGACAACAGTTGATTACCGTTCATAGCTGTAGTCAGCTATCTCTGTTAGCTCTCATTAGCTCGCGCCGTGTTAGCAGCACCTAACGTGACATAAACACTACAGTAGTAACGATTAACAGAGATCCAGCGCTACTAAGCTTACTAAGTTCACTGTAAGACAGTTAACGGTGATAGAGACAAGTTGATTATGCAGCGTTCAGACATAGACACGGAAGAGAACAGCCAACGCTAACGCTAAGCTATCGTCAACACACAAATGTTATTTACGGTCTTACAAACACATAATGGAGGTCCAACACTACTGGTCGTACTATGTTCACTGTAATAGGGACAACAATTGATTACTCACCATTCAGTCTCACAGAAACGCTGTGGCCAGCTATCTGGCCCGTTAGCTCCGGCTAGCTCCCCTCCAATATAGCTCTGCTCAGGACTCTTTGCTTGGCATCTTCTGACTCACAGTGAAGCTTTGCACGCCTCATACATGTCCATGTTTAGACGCTCAGACGCGGAAATGGAAACCATATCCGCCAGATTTGAAACCATATCTCTGTGACGTATTATTGTGATGATATAATTTTATTAAAAAATTGAAACACCTGGTTTAACGCTTCGAAGCGGGCCCCGCCCCCAAAGGGTTAAAGGGACAGTTCGTCTTTTGAAGCTGTATGAGATTCTTAATCACCTCATAAAATCAATATCGCTTTCGGTGTTTGTTATTTTTAGAATATTTCTATTCGTCAGACGGCCCTAACTGAAGCATAGATAACAGATAGCTGTTATCTATGTTTTGTCCAAAAGCAACCAGACTCCTTTCACAGAATACCAGAGTTGCTGGTCTGCCGCTGCCTCTATCAGTTAGTTAGTTTGTGTAAATGTGTGACTTTGATGAATTTGAACTAACCTGTAAAACACCAGAGTCACACATTAACACAATACACACACTAACAGGAGTCTGGTGTCTTTGAATAGAGAATAGATGCCGGCTTCAGATCCTCTACGATGAATGAAAATATTCTAAATATAGCGTAAGCGTAAACTGATATTGTTTCTTTTCTCCTGTATGTTTCTCTAAACTGGGTGTGTGCCGACTGACATCTACTGTACATTTACTCTGAATAAGTACCTCACACAACCCCATTCAAGTGACCCAAAATATACTTTCTTTTTTAGATAAATGAGATGGCTGATCTTTTCTCTTTTGCTATTAAAGTTGATGAAGAATTTAATGTAATGCTCTCATATTGCATTACATTTACATTACATTACATGTCATTTAGCTGACGCTTTTATCCAAAGCGACTTACAATAGTGCATTCAATCATGAGTACAAACTCAGAACAACAAGAATCAATAATCACTAAAGTACAGTTTCTTCAATAGAGTTAAATTACAAAAATTACAGAAAATTACAAAAGTGCTATCAATAAGAGACATCAAAGTGCTACTAGAGTGCTAGTACATTGCATGCGGGTTTATGGAATTTCAAATATCCACAGGAGCATCTTGGAATAGCCACGTTGTAACTTCTTATCTCCACTTTTAAATATTGATTTAAAAGGATAATGTAGTTGTCTGTCTATAGATAGAAATGACGACTTTACGGTTCTCATACTAGTCCATTATATACCTTCATTTTGCGGAGGTTACATTCTCAAAAAGGTTTTTTACAACAACGTTCACATTCTGCACGATGGATGCAGAAAAATAAGCAACGTCTGAACGTTCTCATCACGCGCTGATTTTCCATAGATATCAGCACATCGTGACTGTAGTGTCAGTAAATGCCTCAGAACTCCAGTATTGGTTGAGAGCTCCGCTTTAAAAGTGCTGCTAGCTGAAAGCGACGGCTCTACTTAAAAAATTCCACTCTGTCAGATTCTAGCAGCCGGAGAGGCCGGGATCGGCTGGTCCAAACAAACAAGACTCAGACACGCATTAAACACTCTGTTGGGTGAGGGTGTGGCACCTGCACTTGAACTCTCCCCTAGTAGCCTACTCGCTAATTGTGTGATTCAGACACTACAACACCATTTACTCTGTCACTACTACACACACACACACACACCCTCCAACCGCACCCTGATGTATTCATTCTGAAATGAGCATAAACAACGGGCTATATTATATTATATGGCTTCTGATGGCTCCAGTTTAAAGGCCAGTCAGATGAGCAGGAGCGTGACAATATATCTAAATCAACGTTGCTGTTTTGTTTATGAATACACACCGTTATCACTGTCAAAGAAGTTGTTTGAGAGTTGTATTTTATATCTGGTGTTTGTGTGCTGTGATTCAGGGCTTGTTTTTCTATCCGTTGGCAAGAAGCTCTGTTTTGATGCCACTTTTTCAGTCCCGATGTCCCTGTGCTCTGGTCATTGTACGGATGCGATGCCCGTATTTAGTCAATAAGCTGTTTGCCTCACTGTGTGTAAGTGACTCGGATCATTCTGTCACGTGGAAGGCCACGTCAGGGTTTGAAACATTGCTTTCTGAGCTTTGTACAACAAAATTTAACAAGTAAATGCATAGATATGCATTGACTGAAATGTTGTTTATTATGGAAACCATAAAAAAAAAAAAACGGGAAATACATTTCAAGTGTAAATAGAAAATGAAGTTATACTATATAATATATACAGTACATGTTCTATACATAGAATGGCCAGATATTTATGGATCCATAACTTCAATGAGAAACCCATGTAGATGTATTACATTCTAAATGCATTTTAGCAGAATGTATTTTATTCCCCATATACCAGATATTATTACACTGTTTTCTAGCTTTATGTGACTGGGGGGAAAAGAAGAAAAAAATAATCAAATGATCTTCCTTGTTGACCAGCAGGTGGTGCTGTTGCACTTTCAAAGTCTTTCCTTGTGTTTCCTCACATGAGCGAGATGTGACATCAGTGATGTGCTCATGGAAATATAACTCATGTATATTTCATTATTTATAAAAAAATTTGCTGGTGAAAGTCTTAATAACTTGAATTAATTAGCATGTAGTGAATGCTGTCCACACATCTATAATTGGTCTGGATCTCATCACTGCCTGCAGTGTTAATACTCGTTTGGACAAATCACATTTAAAATCTGTTTTACAGGAGGCACTTACATATTTATACTGTATCGTAAACTACTGAAACGTGTGACATACTTCTGTTTTTATTCTTGGTCTTTTTGTTGTAAAAACTGCCAACTTCTAGTTTTAGAATGTTTTGTGGCCTTCAGTCATGTTTTTGTGTTTTTGTGTGTTTAGTGTTTATTTTACTCTTTCTTTCAGCTCCACATAATATTTAAAATAAATGCAATAATTGTTCTCTCCTCCTGTTCCAGCCTCCACGTGTCGCTCAGCACCCAGGGCCAGACCATGCTGTCGGCGCTGGTCTTCAGCACCCTGCTGTGGCTCTCCCTCATCCTGGCGCTCAGGTTCTGCCTCAAACTGCTGCTCTCCTACCACCAGTGGATGTTCGAGCAGCACGGCCGGGTTTCCAACACCACCAAAGTGTGGGTGGTAAGCCACGCCTCTTCTTGGTTATCACACGATCCATAGTGGTTGTTGTAACGGCATGAGGCTTTAAAACAATAAATACAACTAAACAAATTACAAACACTACTCTCAGATGCCATCCAACCTAAATACTTCAGACCTGTTTCAAAGCAATAAAGTGAACCACATTTCAGTTATTGTTAGTTATTGTTCAGTCATGTTAAGATTAGATAATCCTTTATTTGTCAAGTTTCATTTTGACTAAATTTACAGCATTTAAAGTCTAAAACGCTTAAAAGAAGAAAAAGAGAACACTACTAAGACCTTTGAATTTACCAGTCTAAAGCTGACTTCAGTAGGTTCTTTAACTGAAGAATAATTAACTTATTGCCGGGTGAAACAATCATATCAGAGTTTCTATTGGCCCGAAGCGAACATAGGTGGGACTGATGTAAGAAACATGCACTTTATTAAAACAAGAAACATGCACTTTATTAATCCCCTTGGGGAAAATTCCCCAAGGGGATTAATAAAAAAAATTCTTCTCTGCATTTGACCCATCCCTGGATAGGGAGCAGTGGGCAGCCCTGTGAGGCGCCCGGGGAGCAGTTAAGGGTTCAGTGTCTTGCTCAGGGACACTTCGACATGTGAGCTATGGGGGGGACTGGGGATCGAACCGGCTACCTTGTGGTTGCGGGACGACCACTCATCCCCCTGAGCTATGTATGTTTGTGTTTGCTTGGCGCAAATGGTCCCATCTGCAAATGTGCCTTTTTTAATGACGGAGCGCAGATAACTAAAATTGACAGATAGACGGACGGTCCGTCCGTTTCAGTTGGATACGTGTTACGTCTGTTAGATGTTAAAACGTCTCCAGAATCCTCACAACTCTCCCGTCTCTCCCAGACGCTGCTGAGGTTGCTTTCCAGCAGGAAGCCTCTGCTGTACAGCTATCAGACCTCTCTGCCTCAGCTGCCGGTTCCTCCCATCAAAGACACAGTGACCCGGGTGAGTGAACACACCTGTAGACACTTGTGTGTGTGTGTGTGTGTGTGTGTGTGTGTGTGTGTGTGTGTGTGTGTGTGTGTGTGTGTGTGTGTTAAATATTATATAATGGTCTAGTTGAATAAACCACATTTTAGATCAGAAATTGATGATAATCTCATAAGCACAGAACCAATTTTGGACTAATATATTCTCTCTCTCTCTCTCTCTCTCTCTCTCTCTCTCTCAGTATCTGAAGTCGGCGCGTCCTCTGTTGACCGATCCAGAGTTCAAACGCATGACTGAACTGGCCGACCAGTTTGAGTCCAACCTGGGAAACCGCCTGCAACGCTACCTGAAGCTCAAAGCTCTGTGGGCCACCAACTATGTAAGTGCACTCGCTCAAGAGCTGAAACGACGAGTCGAATGATCAATTAGTCGATCGATTCCAGAGCTTTCGTCTTAAAAAAGAAAATGTAATAACATTTTCATTAATCATGTTTGAGGATCTCCCCTCAAGGTTCAGCTCGCATGATTAATTTCACAGTGTGAAATAAAGTCTCACTGCGATCAGGACAATCGGCATGTTTGCTTTCACTATCCCTGATAATGTCAAACAGAGGCTGAACGCATCATTGTGAAACTGAAGGGAACCTTTGTTTGTTGTCCTATAGCTAATAGGACAACAAACAAAGGTTCCCTTCAGTTTCACAATGATGCGTTCAGGCTCTGTTCGGTGAAAATTAGTATTAGGTCAAGTTCTAAGTCAATTATAACGTTACCCAAATGTAGTTTTTGTGAGAAACTTGAATAAATCCAGTGGTTTTCACAGCAACATGAAATAGATTAGAGATGATCTATGACCTGTTTACACTAAACTATGAGCAGCTTATAATACATAATTAAAACTACTAATGGCAAGATTTGTTTTAATCAATGAAAATACAATCTTTCATTTCCTAATCATTTGAATTGTATGCATTTTTTTTTTATGAAAAAAAACTATAAATGACTATAACAAAGTAAAAGGATAACATTTAGAATTTCTGATGGTTCTGGGCGGAGACAGGGGTTGAAAAAAGGCACAAAAAAGCCTGGAGCCTTGTAGACCAGCTGCTGTAATCAATCAACAAAGGGGTCTGTATCTAAATGGTAACGGTCCTGTACTTGTAGAGCGCTTTACCGCTCAAAGCGCTTTAACACTACTTGTCATCGTTAACCGATTCACACCCATTCCCACACTGATAAGGACGAGCCTGCTTACCACTGAGCCACAGCCGCCCGTCTATCTGCCAGTATGGATCATCAATGATCTGCATACGGTCGGGTATCTGAGAGTTATATTTGCTCCCTTTTTTCTTTAGTGCTTTATGATCATTTGCCCTACTACTTGCCTATTTGAAGAGAATTCTGAGAGTCTTATACTCTGCGAAGTCCTACAGCCCCTTAGCTTGTTCAGTGACATCAGATAATAAACTGTCTCTCTTGAGGTATCCTGGCGCTAACTTCAACTGCAAAACAAAAAACAACGTTTGGCTGGTGTGCTTTCCAAACGGGCCAGTTGTACGATATATTTAGAACGTGTTCACTGCTTCACTGAAGCCGTTATCCAAAGTCACCAGACCTTTTTTTTTTTACTCTGGATAAGTACCTCACATAACCCCACTTCACAAGCCTTTAAATTAAGAAAAGCTGTTTAGATATTTCAATATGTGCACAAAAGCAGGCATTTAAATGCACACGGCTTTGTACTGCCAGCTTCTCTTGATTGCAACATCTTTCTCCTCAGGCTTTCATTGAGCATATTGAAATGTTTAGCTCCTTCCTGCATCTAATTGTTTCCTTCCTTTTTTTTTTTCTTTTTTTTTTTCAAAGCGTTCTGTGCAGAGTTCTAATAGAAGCCCACACTCACTAATGCGCCGCCAACATCTGTAATAAGATACCGATGATAATGAAAACCCACAAAGTGCTTTGCAATGGGGGAATATTGACACAGAGGGAACATAAAACAGAGGAATTTAAATATACATAGAATGCAAAACATGAGATGGAAAATATAACCCATAGAAGAAGAATAATACATACACATATACATCAATATACTGCAGCAAATGTCTCCATTCTCTTCCACTCTTTTCTACACCAGGGAGGAGATTTCAAAGTCTTTCAAGACAAAGATAACCTGTTGCCTTCTTGTCTGCTCTGCTGGTGACTGATGTTCAGCACAGCGTTCTGGAAAGCGTTGATCATTTCTATGTTTTACACTCTGTACAACATGTACAGGAAGTGACCTGTCTTGTTTTGTCCTGTTTTTACTAACAACCTTTAATGCCCTGTGGTTCCAGGTGAGCGACTGGTGGGAGGAATACATCTACTTGAGGGGCCGAGGGCCCATAATGGTCAACAGCAACTACTACGGCATGGTAACAGCTGCCTTTTATTATAATATAAATATTACAGCTTTGAGAAAAACACCCTTCCTCCATTTCTCCATGTCATCGAAAGCGTAAATCCTGACTTTTTTTTTGTTTGTTTTAGTTTTAATTCTAACGTCCTGTGTGCGTCTCCAGGACTTTCTGTACGTGACCCCGACCCCGGTGCAGGCGGCCAGAGCGGGCAACACCATCACGGCCCTGCTGCTCTACCGCCGCAAGGTCAACAGGGAGGAACTCAAACCGGTGTGTGTGTGTGTGTGTGTGTGTGTGTGTGTGTGTGTGTGTGTGTGTGTGTTTTACAAAGGATGTGGCGCAGAGTTCACTTTAAGTGGATGGACGTAACTTTATGTCTTGAGGCAATACTGTACTTTTCGGGTTACAAGCCGCTCCTACGGCTGATCAGTGTCCCCGCTGTAGCAAGCTAGTAGCGCTGCTAGCTAGCGCTGCTAGTAGCGCTGCTAGATAGCGCTTCTACTGCTACCGGCCACTGCTGCTGCTACTGCCCGCTGCTGCTGCTACTGCCCGCGTCCCCTCTGCCCAAGTCGGGTGTCGAGCCTGGTCCCGCTACCTTCGGTGGTTTTCAGGGAGCTAGCGGAAGTTAGCGGGGAAGTGACGGAGCGCTAGCAGGAGCCCCAGCTGGCTACAGCGGGGAGCTGTCGGGGACACTGACCGAAGGCAGTAGCGGCTTATAACCCGAAAAGTACGGTAGTTTAAAGCTCAGAGGAAGGATGATTTTAGACACATTGTGTGGGGACGGCAGTTAGCATAGCATAAGAATCCGTCCCTTCGCTCACACACACACACACACACACTTTCACAGAGCGAAGAGAAAATATTGCCGTGATCTTGGTTGCTGCACAACTTTCCACTGTTGAGCATAATACAATGTATTATACTATCAATATGAATTCAGCCAGTAGAGCAGGGCAAGAAGAAAGGCAGGGTAGAATTACGCATTCACTCCGTTTATTCTAACTTAGGTATTTATCTCTCTTAAGTGACTAATCGGGACAACAATTGTTATTGTTGGTGGCTGACAACATTATGGAAAGAGTCCTACAGACAAATACAACGGCATTCTTTCTTTACCTGACATTTTCCTATTGCGTCTCGCCTCAAGGAGAAAATCTCGATGAGAAAAAAAAAAAAGTGAGAGTTGGAGAGAGGAGTGCCGTTGTTGTCCGAGTTAAATGTGTTGGTAAGCGTAGATACGTGTAGCTTACCTTTTTAAAGATCTCCAATGTCATGGCTGAATATTTAGATGATTTTGACAATGTGGACAATGTGGATGAGGCCTGAACATTTTCGAAACGAGACACAAAATCAAAACGTCTATTCTGAGCGAAAGGTAAAGAAAGAAAAGAGGTTTTACTTCTATGTGGGGTCTGGTCCATATTGTTGTCAGACACTTATAATAACAATCTCCCAAAAACAAAACAAAATGAGTATTCTGAACATGTGGCCTGCCGTCAAACCAAACGATAACAATAGATGTGTGTTTCTCTTTGTGGCAGAGTCGTGTCCCAGGAACTGTGATCCCTCTGTGTGCCGCTCAGTGTGAGAGGATGTTCAACACAACACGCACACCGGGAGTCGAGACTGGTAAAATACACACACGCTGACAGCTGCACACACACACACACACACACACTGACAGCTGCACACACACACACACACTGACAGCTGCACACATTTTAATGCTACAGATGAGTCCCACATCTTCACGTTAATTGGATGTAATCCTGCTGGAATCTCATCTCCCATTGGAAAGCTGCAGTAAAATGTATTATTGTTAGACAGATGATACGATGAGTTGGAGGAATAACGCCACCTTTCCTCCACAGATGTGCTCGTGCACTGGCAGGACAGCGAGTTCGTGGCAGTTTACCACAAGGGCCGTTTCTTCCGGCTGTGGGTGTACACGGCGGGCCGGCTGCTCTCTCCCAGGGAGATCGAGCACCAGATCCAGAAGATCCTGGACGACCCTTCACCCCCGCAACCCGGAGAGGAGAAACTGGGAGCGCTCACTGCTGGAGAAAGGTAGGAACATAAAAGAAATGCCGTGGTGTATATTGGAATGTATTTGTTGATTTTTGCATGTAGTCGCGTTGTGCGTCTCTTACCTGTAGAACTTAACGGTTAATACGTTATAACTCAGTTGTCACGGCTGAATGCATGGCGCACTCCTGGGTTGTTTACTGCCGTGTTATTTGTGAAATAACAGATGGGAAAACTGGTTTTATTTTGATAATAATCTTTCTGCTTTTTAATTCTTGTGCATCGGCAAGGATTCTTTTTCTCTCGCTTTTTCTTTTGATGTATATCTTTTTGGCTGTGTTAATGGATCTGGCATAAAGATTGTTTTTATTTATATGTATTTTTTCATAATGCAGGCACTCTTAAGGACAAACATGTCCCCATTGAAACTCATTAAAACCACACCATTAAAGCATAACATATTATTATTATATACCAGACTGTCAATCTACAGCCCAGCTTTCAAAATTGTAGATTTGACCATTTTCCCCCAAATTGAGCCTTTTTCTCAGGTTTGCCTGATGGGTCAAATACCTGTTATTATTCATCTGGGCATGAATGACCAACCTATCACCTTCGTCCCGTTGCCCATTTAAAAAAATAAACCAGAATACGCCGTGAGTGTTTCTAATAAATCGCATGGCCCTTCTTAGTTTGAACACTTGATGGCTCGCCATTTAGAATAACTATTTGACCTACCGGTATATTGATGACTAGTCGCTGACTCTATGAGTCTAAACATCACTTTCACACTCTGGCTCATGCGATTTTCTTGTCTAGAAAAGCAAAACCTTCTTGCAGTGTAACTGGGCGCACCATTGTTTGGCCCGTGACTCGTATATCACCCACGGTCAAAAAAAGGTTTGCCCCATAATGCTGCTGTATTATGGATCATGAGGCATCGAAATCAATGTTTTTGCTAATCACTGACTTATCCTAAAAGAATCCCCTCCTAGTATTTAGTACAGATTTTAGCATTCAAATGGTTAAAATTCTGAAAATTCATAAATATTTGGTCGTTCTAAACTGATTTGATTAAACGTTCTAATGCAGAAAGTAGAAAATTATATTAATAATACCGAGCAAATTGATCGCAGTTTTAAAGGGGACATTTTTATCCACTATGGTTACAATTGGGAGCTGTTGTTGTTTTAAATCTCTCTGCACAAATAACAAAACTGTGTATAAAAATGTAATCCACAATGTTCTGGCCTTTTTCTTCTTCTTCAACACAGACATTTTTGTTCTCCGCGGTCATCGGAGCGGCTCTTCTTTTGCTCTCTGGGGCTCTGCAGTCCAACAGAATGAGCCAAAAGCAAACAGGATCTTGTCAAAAGTTTCTAGGATTACAAACACAAGTGTGTCTGATCACACGGTGGCCCCCAGAGCACACGCACCTCTCCAGCCCAATGCGCGTTGCACACAGTTAATGTTCCAATCCATTGTAATTTCTATATATTTGATCTAATCCTCAGTTGAGTAGTCTTGCAAACAGAAGGCCAAAAGCCAACATAGTTCTCCGGTAATGTGCCAAGATGTTTGGACAAACACAGGAAAGCACTCGCAAGTCTATTTGGCTCCCTTCTCTGTGACATGCCGGCATGTAGCTGACCTCGCTCAGCCGGCACTTCTCAGTCTTCATATTTCAGAGATTCTGTAACGAGGAGACTAATGACAAGGTCGAGGAAATGAGGCTGTGTAATTGTTTACAAAAGCCAGAGTGGGCGCATGTCGATGGGCAGAAGATAAGAAACCGTTTCACTGTTTGTCTGGGGAAAAAACACACAGGAAACCCAATCGCAAGTGTTATTTCTGTCTGCCTTCACTTAATGACGGATCACATCCTGTGGGCCCGAATCCTGCTGCTTTGAAGTTCAGCGTGTCCTCATGAGTGATGGGACGATCTATAGTCATCTGATCTGTGACGGACTCAGCGTCGCCAACTGAGCGTCCCATTTCAGTGGGGTTGCCAATATATATGGAATTGATTTTATTCTGGGAAATGATGTAATGCATCATTGTCAACACTTTTAGAGAGAAACGAGCCAATCATGAAGTCTGCCGGATATAAATCCCTCTGAGCACAATTATTATTTTATTTTGTAAAAAATTTAAAGGGGTATGAAATTATATTTTCATATCTTCTTATTCAACCTCCTCCTCCTCTTCCTCCTCAGGGTTCCTTGGTTCCACATCAGGGAGCAGCACTTCAGCTCCGGCATCAACAAGCGATCACTGGATTCCATCGAGAGGGCGGCCTTCTTCGTGACGTTGGACGATGAAGAGCAAGGCATGAGGGGGGACGACCCGGTGGGGAACTTGGACCGCTACGCCAAGTCCCTGCTGCACGGGAAATGTTATGATAGGTGAGTGAGGACATACAGGAAAGAAATTAGATGGGCGTTGAGACCGGAACCACAGATACGTTATGATATAATACTTGGCTGCTTTGAATCCCTAAATAACCCATGATGAAGCTCTGGCAGCCTCCAACACTGTGAAACACGCTAAAATCACTTTTGAAATGAGGCACATTTGAGAAAGGAAATTTGGTAAACTGTCGGCGCATATTCTAAACTCGTCCCTACAAACTGTTGATTTTTCTGAATCTGGAGAGCCCATAAAACATAAAAGCATGAGGGTGCAGAATTGTGACAAAAATAACCACATTGTCTGAATCATCCCAAAAGTAATGATGACACTAAGCCCTTTAGAACAGTGGTTCTCAACCTTTTTTCAGTGTGGATTTTTTTCCCAGCCAAGTACTAAACAGTGCAAATCATTTCTGGTTGAAAAAAAGATGTAATACACAGCGCTGTGCCATCAGTGTCTGATTTAATATAGAATATATCCAATTCAGTTTATAAACATAGATTTACCGTAATTTCCGGACTATAGGCCGCACCTATATATAGGCCGCACCTGCACATTTTTAAAAGAAAAAATTAATTGTACATAAATAAGCCGCACTTGTCTATAAGCCGCAGATGTCCCCGTTGAAATATGAGATATTAACGCAGCAAGATGTTACAGGAAAGATCACAGGGAAGCAGTGGGCTGCTTGGTAGGGCTGCGGCCTGTGATTGGTGGAGTAGGGGGGTAGGCGGGTGGTTAAGGAGGAAGTGACGTTGTGTTGTTGATGTTATGCTAGAGTGGGGTTGCTAGTTGAACTTGTTAACTGTTACGCCGGAGCTACTGTTAGCGAAGAGCCTGTTGCCAACTCTGTGAACACTCGTGCAATAAACCTCAAGTTAACGCAACCAACGTCTGCGAGTCGTTCCTGCAGACGTTACACTACGCCGTAGTCTTCAGCAAATCAGATCTTTAGTTTGACAAACTGGGCGGATTCTTTGACGTGCAGGGCCTGCGAGGTGGCGTAGATGTATGATTGGTCAGCGGGCCAGCGTGACCATTAACATGCGCTGTGATTGGTCAAAGGGGCACAAAGCTACTAGGAATTTCTAGCTGCTACCTAGAACCTAGATGCTACCTTGCTGGTGGATTTTACTAATGACGCTTTTCGCACAGAGGATTATGGGCATGTGGTGAGTTAAATGCTTGCTGTGTTACTTAAAAAAATCTGCAGTCGTATTTAATCATACACAGCACTTTTGTTGCTGCTGGTCAGACAGGTGTGTGTGTGTGTGTGTGTGTGTGTGTGTGTGTGTGTGTGTGTGTGTGTGTGTGTGTGTGTGTGTGTGTGAGTGAGCAGCACTGCAGTGTTTTAATGTTATTGGCTTTGTTTCGTTATTACTAAATGTGACTGGTTGTTTGGTGGTTATTTGGACAACATGCATTGTTATTGACCCGACGGGTTTGGGCTGCTCAAGTCGGTCAGCCAGGATGCACAACATCGCGAGGCGAGCGCTGCGTAATGGAACAGTGGCCGCGCCTTTTCTTCTTGTCAAAGGGATTAACATAGCCCGAGGATTCCAGCCACGGGTGGTGCTGGAGATGCAGATGGGGGTGCTGCATCTGAGAAGGCAGATGGTGCTGGAGAGGCGGAGGGTGCGCTGTTCACGGCGGCGCGCGCGACGCGTTTTGTGACTTTACAGTTGCAGCTCGCTGTAGTGGGCAGAGCAGCATGCTGTGTTCAATACACGCCGGGGTCAGACAGGAACTCCGGGGACACTTTTTTTGTCTTCACCAGTCCGCATCTGATGTGGACACACGTCATTGAAGGCCTTGTTCTAAAACCCACAGCCCGCCACTGCACTATGGTAGTTAGCCTATGAAAATCCATCAATTAGCCGCATCGTTGTAAAAGCCGCAGTCTCAAAGTGTGTGGAAAAAAAGTAGCGGTTTATATGCCGGAAATTACGTTATATTGTATTGAATACTTATTAAATAACTATTTTTAAAGGATTTTTGAATGGATGCTGATTTTAAATATATTTTTTGAGAACCACTGCTTTAGACTATAGTGGAGCCTACTTATCCCCCCCCCCCCCCCCCCCCCCATATTGGTAACATTTGTGAGCACTGTTGGATGTATAGAATTATATTGTTTTAAAATGTATGTCAAAGAAATTCAACTTCATTCAAAAACAAGGCCACAGTGAGTAAAATGTGACGGAAGAACCCGAAACTGCTTTGAGTTCTGAGGGTTAAATTAAAGTCAATGTTGAAAAGCATTGGCGCCTCCCTGTGCAAGGCCTCATCAATCTACTCTGCACTACTAATCCCCTGTTTGTAGCAATGTTCAATTTGACTTATACCATAAAAAATAAATAAAAATAAGTGCCTGAAACATTCCTTCATCCTGTACTATCTCCATCTCTCTGCTGTCGTCCCTCAGGTGGTTTGATAAGTCCTTCTCCATTGTGATCTACAAGAACGGGAAGAGCGGCCTGAATGCAGAGCACTCCTGGGCGGATGCACCGACAGTGGCTCACCTTTGGGAGGTGTGTGTGTGTGTGTGTGTGTGTGTGTGTGTGTGTGTGTGTGTGTGTGAAGAAGTTGTGTCTTTGTAGTGTTTATGGAGGCAAGAGCAGGCGTCCCATACATCCTTGTTATACATTCAGTAACTTCCTCTTCAGGATGTTTACGTCAATAAACGGTCTCGTTGTTGAGTAGAATACGCAAGTAAAAGTTGTAAAAGTCACAGTGGGAAATGACCATCACAGTTCTGGGGATTTTGTACGTCTCACAAATGTGTTTTCCTGCTAATTAGGATTGATCCAATCAGACTCTGTGTCACTTCCTTGACTCATTAAAACAGTCGGCCCTGCGGAGTGAGAGAGCCTTTTCCCGAGAAATGGCCGTGTTTAAAAAAATAATTGGAAAAGAAATGCCGAAAGAGGACCGAGAACAGACAATAATTGACACTGCAATCGTCACCACAGCTGCTTATTCTCAAATTATTTTATATTTATTTATATTACTTGTTTCTATTGTATTATTCTTTTTATTCACTTGTGAGCAAGGCTGCTGTAATCCTGTAATTTCCCCACTGCGGGACTAATAAAGAATTATCTTATCTTATCTTATCTCTTATTACTCCCACTCTGCTGCTACACAACAGCTGGAGTGAGACATTTTTCTTTTGGGAAGCCAGAATCCCCAAAAAAAGGAAAAAGAAAAAGGATCCCTGACAGATAGTTGTTTGTTTGTTGGAGAACATCTGACAGCTGCATTGGAAAGACTACCAACTACTTGGTAACTTAGTCATTCATTCAGAAGTTCAGAGTATAAATGAGAAAGCAAATAAAAATGTGATATTTAAAGTTACTGTGAGGAACTTTTAACTGCTTATGAAACGGCATGAATGTAATACTGATGCCTCTATATGACTCGCAGAAAGTAATCTGCGAGAAAACTGGCTTTTTACAAAAGGTTATTCCTGGAGGCCCAGGCCGTATTACTGGGCCTCGGGGAGAAGGTTGGCACGGGAGAACCAGAACCAGAACATGACTGGCAGACCCTGCTGCTGGGAAAATGTTGTTTTTCTAAAAGGATTCTGGTGCTCAGAAAAAGTGTTTCTTCCCACGGAGCCGGCCAAAAACCAAGACTAAATGAAAGTTCCTCATCGTAACTGAATGGTATGTATTTACATGCGTTAACAGGAGCAATGTCTCTTCCCCTCTCCAGTACACTCTGGCCACAGATGCCTTCCAGCTGGGCTACACTGAGGACGGCCACTGCAAAGGCGACGTGGACCGCTCGCTAGCGTCTCCCCAGAGGCTGGCCTGGGACATCCCCTCAGAGGTACGTACACAGCCTGGGAGAGGCGTCTGCTGAAGCGTTTCTGCCCCGGCGCTCGTGTCCAGACAGACCGGCCGCCCCCGTGAGTGAGACTGCACACATATCGTGCAACTGCACACATATTATGCATAGTTCAGCACATGCCTGAATGCTTACAGCCTCTTACTTGTGCCTGCCTGTACAAGCGCACACAAGTCCAGAGAACATGCAGGGCTACGTGTTTGTTGCGATCCGCATGAGGACGTATGATACAGGCATCATCAGTAATAATACCTCTTTATGTACTACAACATATACATATTGTATTACTGTATTTGTTAAACCGTACAAAACGGGGGCTTTACAAACTTTCTATGTTCCTATGCAAAGTAAATTATTATTATTATTAAGAGCCTAATAGATTTATATCCCTGCTTATTCCTCTGACTTTGACCTGACCTGCACTGACACATCAACAGACATCTTGCTTCATCTAACCACAGCCCTGTCATGGGAGAGGGACCTTGGCGCTGGCTTTGTGTTTCATATTAACTTTTGAAAATATTATCTAGCCTCCTTCTACAGAGATGAACTGTCTTCGCCCCTGTTTTCCATTACCTCGGCCCTCGACACTTTCAGAAGCGGCTGTGTGTGTGTGTGTGTGTGTGCGTGCGCGTGCAGATGCACAGTAGCAAGTACCGTGCATCTGAGTGGAAAAAAGAAACAATTGAAGGAATTAAGCCCCCTTCATTTTTTATCAACATTTGTTTTGTTTGGCTCCAGCGAGACGGCACACAGCAACAGGTAGTCTAAGGGAGGTGCAGGCGTCCATAAATAGGTCGGCTCAAAACCAAACCAAAAGCAAAGCAGACACGTATGGAAGGAAAGGGTTCTGGTCATCCAGGCTACATCCCCACTGACTACATTTTTGTTTTTTAAAACAGCGTTTAAAAAAAGAAAACGATCGGGGCGATAAGCGCCTTGAAACAGATGTCGTATGGCCGTTCGCGGAGACCGTAGTTGCTAAAATAAGCTGCTAGCATAGAAAACAAGGTCAGCAGCGCTTGTAATTATTATTATTTTATCTAGGAAAAAGTGTTTCTGGTTGAAATACTTTGTTGTTGTTTTTTTACTGTTGTTGTAATACTCACTTCAGCCACAAGAGGCTGAAGTGCACCAACCCAAATATATATATATATATATATATATATATATATATATATATATATATATATATATATATATATATATATATATATATATATATATATATATATATATATCCCTCTCTCTCTAAATTGTGCCTGCCTGTACAAGCGTACACAAGTCCAGAGAACATGCGAGGCTACGTGTTTGTTGCGATCCGCATGAGGACGTATGATACAGGCATCATCAGTAATAATACCACTTTATTTAGTACAACATATACATATTGTATTACTGTATTTGTTAAACCGTACAAAACGGGGGCTTTACAAACTTTCTATGTTCCTATGCAAAGTAAATTATTATTATTATTATTATTATTAAGAGCCTAATAGATTTATATCTCTGCTTATTCCTCTGACTTTGACCTGACCTGCACTGACACATCAACAGACATCTTGCTTCATCTAACCACAGCCCCGTCACTTTTGAAAATATTATCCAGCCTCCTTCTACAGAGATGAACTGTCTTCGCCCCTGTTTTCCATTACCTCCGCCCTCGACACTTTCAGAAGCGGCTATTTAACAGGAATTGTGTGTGTGTGTCTAATTATTCTTTATTTAAAAGATGGGTAAATGATAAACCTGAAATTGATTAACCTGGATAAATCCATCTACTTTTCACCTCTCTTGGAGGATTTTACTGGCTAACCATTGTTTAATGATCTACATCCTCATGTGTGTGTTTACAAGAAAGAAAGAAATATTTCCTGGTTTCGTTTTGCTCAGTGAGAGCATTATCTAATCTCTAGTGTAAAGGTTTATCAATGATGTAACTTAAGAGAACAAACAGCACTCCGGCATGGTGTGAACTGCGAGGTGGTTTCCGATGGCAAAAGACCCCAGAGATCTGGGAGATCTTCAGTCTTCAGGGGAGAGGCAGGGATTTTCCCTGCGACCAGCAGCCAGGGCACACGGCTGGATTCATAAGCGAAACCCCCACTGACGAAGGAAAAGGGAAATATCCCAGAGACAGCTTTTGTGATCGAGACATGCATCAGAAAATTCAATACACATGTTTGATAGTGTATTTGCCCAAGTTGGACTACAGATGTCCTTAGTTGCTCTCCCGATGGTTTCTTCCCTTTTTTGACCCTGTGAAAGGGTTTTTACTATCTTTATTTGGGGGAGTTTTTCCTGGTCCGATGTGAGGTCCCGGGACAGGGATGTCGTATGAGTACAGATTGTAAAGCCCTCCGAGGCAAATTTGTATTTGTGATTTTGGGCTATATAAAATAAACTGAATTGAGGTGCTCCGCCTGCAACTTGATTGATGACAAATAATGCTGCCAGTAGCGTTTGATTTTTACTAGACAGGATACTAAACACTTGGAGAGTTCAAGTAGACGATTATTGGAGTCTTGGCGACCGGCCATAAAAGCAGACATCCGATACTTTGTGGCAGAGTTTTAAAGTCTGACGCAGCGGGTGTGTTTTTCAACGAGATCCAGCGTCTTAATTCTTCTCTCAAAGTGCACCAGAACGATGCATTTGACTTTGAAATATACCAAAGCGTATTATATTACTGTGCTTTTCCATGGCGTAATATATATATATATATATATATATATATATATATATTACGCCATGGAAAATTGTGCAGCTCTAATTCTGCACCATGTCTATAGGTTAGTTATTGTTAAAGTTGTCTATTGTGTATGTATTAGGTTGTCTGGTATCTTAAAACGGGGTTCTTACAGTCATGGAAAACCTGGAAAAGTCATGCAATTAAACAAATTGGTTATTTCCAGGCCTGGAAAAGTACTTGAAAAAAATGAAATCCCAAAGGTTTTGTAAAAGTCGTGTAAATGTGTTATATTCATGTGTTCATGACGTTCATTTACGCAGAGTTTGAAATAATGAATATGCTTTTAAAAGAAAGACGCTCAAAATATAAGAAGGCATACATACAGGCATCTATATACATGTTTATTCTTCTAATCAAACTATTGTCTCATTTATTTGTCACACACACACACACACACACACACACACACACACACACACACACACACACACTGAACGCAGGCTGGTGGCATGCTGAGAGGATGTTGCACTAGAGAACAATAGGCTCATTTCCTCTGGACTGTTTGCATTGGCATTGCCTTCAGTTTACCAAAATCTGTTTAAAAAAAAAAAGGGAACTTAAGTTCACATTTGCTCAAGCACTCTGATTCGGTCGTTCCAAATGCAAGATTTGACTTACTGGGCCATTTGTCGCTTTCTTCTTTTGATCAAAGCATCCCATTTGCCAATGTTTATAATGAAACACAAGTGGAGCATGAGTGATACTAGACAAAAAAGTGAGCATAACTCCAAAGTTCATTATCATGTTTAATGATCTATAATTCACCACCGTCCTAAAATCAGTGTAAACTGTAAAAAATTTTATCCTTTGACTTAATTATTCTCAAAATAGAGGTTATTTGCATAAGAACGCAATTCAAATGATTAGAAACTAAATGATTGCATTCTTATTTAAACACTTCCTTTTGATTAAACGTTTTATAGCTGTGAGAACTGTATTTCAGTTTCTCGCCAAAAACAACATTTGACTAAATATTATAATTCCCGATCGTGCGAGTGAGTGGCTAGATTTACTCGCCCAAAGTGGTATTTTGTTTGCCTCGGGCAATCCTTATTGTTGAGTCCTACTTCTCTGTAATTGTTGAAGAACTTAGAAGATGAAAACGTCCTAATTTGTAAAATAGAAACGACAGAAGGCAAGTTGTCTCGCGCTCGGCTTCAGTCACTCCACACGCTCGAGTAGATTTCCACCATCGCTCTTTTCCACTGCGCCAACACTGAGTTGACTTGAGTTTTGTGCCAAAAATGATATGCAATCAAAGTGAGTTCAAGCTCAAAGGATCCCCTTTGTTCCTCGCTCTAAGCCTGTCTTTTCTCCGGGTCAGGTTCAGGCTCAGGCCTGCAGCTCCCTGGCCGTTGCCCGGGCGCTGGCGGACGACGTGGACTGCCACGTGTTTCCCTTCAGAGAGTTCGGAAAGGGACGCATCAAGAAGCTGCGCGTCAGCCCCGACGCGTTCATACAGATTGGCTTGCAGCTGGCATACTTCAGGGTGAGGCTTTGACTGGCGCACACACTTTGTAGTGGAGGTGGTACAGCGGCATAAATATATATTGTATGTTTTGTTTTGTATGTGGTTGTTGAATATTGGATCTTTGTTAAATAAAATTGGAAAAAGCTCCTTTTTTTTGTATCCAAAGCTCGATAACAAAACCCCTAAATAACATTATGTCATGCAGTATGTATTAAAATGATGCAGTCTTAACTTTGCAGTCTTCCCATGTGTTTTTAACGTTGCATCTCCTCTTCTTCCCCAGGACCGCGGTGGTTTCTGTCTGACTTACGAGGCGTCGATGACTCGTCTGTTCAGGGAGGGCCGGACGGAGACCGTGCGATCGTGCTCCAACGAGAGCTGTGCCTTCGTCAAAGCTCTGGAGAGTGGAGAGGTACATAAAGTCCTACATTATGCTCTCTTTCAAGTAACATTTCAATTGAAAGCTCACACAATTTAAAAATGAAACTCCTGCTGACCCTATTGTCCATCGGACATGTTGTCGGAGTAAGAAATACAGACTAACATTGGCTCGGACTCCTTAATCTGTCATTGTCCAAGTCTGTTTTGTATTTCTGGTAAATCCAAAGTGCATGAATATTTTACCATTTAAAGTCACGTTCAGACCTGCCTTGTTTAGTCTGGTTGAACCGGGTCCCTGGAGGGTTTGGTGCAGTTTCTTTGGGTTGCTCTGAACGCCGGACTCGAACTCTGCAAACCAAACCACCGCTCTGTGCAGCTTCTGTAACCGTGTAGCAGGAAAGCGTGGTGGAATTCACCACTTATCTTGTGATAACGTTGTTATCACAAGATAAGTGGCAACCTTTATCGACTTGTTTTCTGTACATTGTTAACCGGTGTAGCATGAATACTTCCTAGCCAGCCGCTAATAGTCAAATTCCACAACTGTGCGCCGCACATCACACGCCGAGGCAACTGTTTGACCAATCATCGAAAGGCGTTTCCACCACATGACTTTCTTTTACAATTGTTGAACCATTTGTGTTTTGCCTGTCATAACGCAAACCGGACCAGTTGCAGTATAGATTTGATGCGTCATCCTCTCATTGGTTCGATTCCAGAAATTCTGACCTTTTCTGTGTGAAGCCATCCTTTTGGGATGTTAGTAATAAACGTGACTTGGTTTGACAGGCAGAGGACCAGTGCAGGCGTCTCTTCCGCCTGGCCTCCGAGAGGCACCAGAACCTTTACCGACTGGCCATGACTGGAGGCGGAATTGACCGACACCTCTTCTGTCTGTACGTGGTGTCCAAATACTTGGGAGTAGAGTCGCCCTTCCTCAAAGAGGTAATCTTAAATGTTACATCTCTATTTTAGCCTTTTCACATCGATTGACAAACACATAATATGATCTGTGGTAGAATATAACCAGCCCTGTTTTTGTTTGTTTTCCCCTTTTCCAGGTTTTGTCGGAGCCTTGGCGTCTCTCCACCAGTCAGACCCCGGTTCAGCAGATGGAGCTGTTCGACCTGAAGAACCACCCCGACTTCATATCGCTGGGCGGCGGGTTCGGACCTGTGAGTGACGCACACTTTCCTGTATAGTGCATACATAACACGCACACACACACACACACACACACACACACACAATGGTGGTTATGTGCAGCAGCTGGTGTGTGAGGTTTAAGCGCTCATCTCTCTTCATCTCCGTTCTCATGTCAGGTTGCTGATGATGGTTATGGGGTTTCGTACATCATCGTCGGTGAGGACATGATCAACTTCCACGTGTCGGCCAAACACTCCGGCGGCCAGACTGTAAGTAAAGCCTCTGATACACAAAAAGTGCTTTCCTTTTTGTGTATTTTCTTAACTTTGAACCACACAGAGGAGTCTTGTCATTTTCTTAATATTAAAGTTTTCTCTTCCGTTGCTTTTCATTACATTAACTGCACAATTTTTGGAAAAGAAAGAGCCTAAAATCAGTGTCAACAATATCCGTTCCAGCTGGGACGTCCAGACATCTAAAAACTAAAAAGATCTTCTGTTTGCAATCTCTCACAAATTTCACAAAAGATTTGTCACAGATTATTATCTCTCCTCTGGATTGGTTGGTAACATAACAGCCAGCCAGAGCTGGCTTTGTGGAAGTGTTTCATTCGTTCTTAAACCACAGCGCACGTGAAACTAGCACTAGCAGTGCTTCGCTGTCTGTTTTCAGTTCCCTTTTTACGATCTCATTTTTCCTGTAAAATCCAGGGATTTTAATAAGGGCGATAAACCAGCCGAGCCAAAATGAGTTGATTGCAGATAAATAGGGTTTTTGTATCCGTGTGGAAAAATAGCCGTCGATAAGTTCCAAGAAATTGCCGCACGGAATTGACAAACTAGGTTTGAGCTGATGAAGAAACAGTGTATCTTTAAATAGTTTGTCTTTACACTGAAAAACGTCCCAGACAGGATGACGCAACGATTTGCAACACCGCCAATAAACAGAGTATCTCTTTTTCATTTTGTAATAACTTTGTTATGATGCAGTCAAACCAAACGATGGGAAAAAACTGCAGATACATTGTTTACAAAAAAAAGTACATTTCACATATCTGTTGTCAGTAATGGCCTCAACAGTCTGGTCTTGGTACGGCTCTGAATCTTACATAACTGAGCCCAACTGAACCGTCTTCCCTCCCGCTTTCCCTACCCTCGTTTTAATACGTTATTTCCTGCATTTTTAGGACTCCCACAGGTTTGGAGCTCAGATAAGCAAAGCTCTCCAAGACATCATGACCCTCCTCGCCGCTGACGTCAAAACCTCGTCCTCATCCTCCAAAGACGCGGCCCAGCCGCAGTCCAAGAAGCTCCTCTGAACGTGGCAGAGAGCGGCTCGCCAACGTTCCCCTCACGCCATCTCGGCTGAGTGAAGAAACCACTCAGAACACCTTATCTACATCCTGTAATGTCAACAGCGGCACCCGTTTTGAGAGCGACCAGAAAGCATTGTTGCGTCTGGCAAAAGTTAATTTAATGAGCGCTATCGGAGAGAGAGGTATCGGTCTACTTGGAGAGGGCTGGTGCTCCTTTGTTAACACCTTTTTTGTTAAGATGCAACCAGAGCGTAGGCGTTAGGCCGCGCTCTGGCACACTGAAGACGCAACGGGGATTTGTCGCAACCTGCACACAGTGTTGTGATCTTCAAAAGCCTTTCTGCGAGAACGGGCTCTAACAAAGACATTTATTTGGGTTATTCGGCATTAATACACACGCTTAATATTACAGACCACTTTGTAAATCTTCACGAGCTGCTGTCTGTCAGAGGGATTAAAGCTCGACATCGTGAAGTCCCTGCTCTCTCTCTGAGAACATGAAACCAGTGATGGTTGAGTTTTTTTTTTTTTAAGAAGGGAGTGAAACTCATCACAGAGGAAGGAAGTTATTATGACCACAATAAGAAGCAGAGAAAGAGAGACAAATCTCCCCGGAAAAAAAAAACGTGGAAAGAAATTAAAACCTCAATCAAAGCACACGTCTCTTTAGCTTGTCAGAGAAACGACACAATTCACCACAATTTGACGTCCATGTCCGCTGGCTATGGCTAGAAATCAGGAAAAAAAAGCTTGAGAGACATTTGTGACAAGGAAGTGAAACGAGCATAAGAAGATCAATCTAAATGAAGGGAAAGAGGTACTTGCAGACCTCCAACCAAAATAAGCACATTTCTTTTCTTTTTTATTGTCATTTAATTTGACAAATGCAGCAAGAAGTTCACAAGCTAGAAAGAGTCCCAGTCTAATCCTTAGGGATGGCTCCTGGGAACGTTTTGATTTTTTAATTTCTCCCAGTTCCAGGGTTACTTCTACCATCACCTGATCTCATGGACCGCAGCCTGAATCAATAGCTTCTTTAAAAATGAAATCCATTAAATCTCCAGTGAGTTGCTGTTGTAACAGGTACAACATATTATACATATTAGTACGCAAAACCAGTGTCAATACTACGATGTAAAAACACGCTGAGAAGAAGTCCTGCATTAAAAACACACTATTAGAAAATGTACTTTAGTATGGAAAGTAAAAGTATTTATTATGCAGCTGAACGTTAACTTATATTAGCATATGATATTGCATTGTCATAAATGATTGATCAACAGCAGGTTTTAATGTTGTCGCTCGTGAATCTGCAAAGTAACCGGTAGCTATAGCTCTCAGATAATTGATGTCGAGTAAAAAGTACAAAATCTTCCTCTGAAACGTAGTTGAGCAGAAGTACACAGTAGCAGAAAATACTCGCGTAAAGTACCTCAAACCTGTACCTTTGGTAGTATCGTACTTTTCATTGAGAAACCAGTATTTCTTTATCAGGTTCGACTGGTGGGGCGTCAACTTTTTTGTGTATTGCATGAAGGACACACACAGAAGGAAACACTTTTTCCTAGATAAAATAATAATAATTACAAGCGCTGCTGACCTTGTTTTCTATGCTAGCAGCTTATTTGAGCAACTACGGTCTCCGCGAACGGCCGTACGACATCCGTTTCAAGGCGCTTATCGCCCCGATCGTTTTCTTTTTTTAAACGCTGTTTTAAAAAACAAAAATGTAGTCAGTGGGGATGTAGCCTGGATGACCAGAACCCTTTCCTTCCATACGTGTCTGCTTTGCTTTTGGTTTGGTTTTGAAAACAAACAAAAAATGTTGATTAAAAAAGGAAGGGGGCTTAATTCCTTCAATTGTTTCTTTTTTCCACTCAGATGCACGGTACTTGCTACTGTGCATCTGCACGCGCACGCACACACACACACACGCACACACACACACGCACACACACACACACACACACACACACACACACACAGTACACTGGTAAACTTGAATGCAACGGCTTGAAACACGTAGCATGTGTCTTTGAACAATGGTTTCAGATGTGAAGCTATCGGCATCACATTTTGTTTTTATTGGAAGTCCAATTGACTCCATTTGATTTAGGTTCAGTATCTGATGACACTATTCATTTACAATATTTAGCAACCGCATGAAAGTTGTACAGATTGAATCAGTCAGGCCGTCTTTTGACAGAGATCAGGTGATGCATTATTATTCCATTTATGGCCATGTCTTGGGAGGAAGGGAGGAAGGAACAAAGGGGAAAAACTTAATACAAGTTACTTTTTCATTATCGTTTTGTGTTTTTTTTTGTTTTTTTTAAACAACTTTTTAATGTCAGGTCGGTAGATTGATTTAATAAGGCGCAGATGCTTTAGGTTGACTGTTGAAGGCTAACTGTATGGACATGCGCTCAGCTTGACAGACAGCTACTGCTGTGAGATATTTTGAGATTGTTTCAACCGTCACTTTCTGATACTCACTCGATGACTCACCCCTTTGTAAAGCGTGTGGCGTTTAGGAAACAGCTGTGTCTGAAATCCAGTGTTCATTCAGTAAAACAATTTCAATGCAATTTACTTTCTCTTTTCTTTTTCTTTTTTAATCGATTTTGTGAGTGTGTGTGTGTGTGTGTGTGTGTGAGAGTGAGAGTGAGCCATGTTCTCAGTTGGCAATGACTCAACGGATATTTTTAGCGCTCTTTAAGTTACCAAACTTCACATGACTTTGTGGGAACGACTTGAGAAAGCTCGGCTTAAAAAGCGGCGTTGACCTTCCACGACATCATCTCCGCTCGTGTTTTTTGTAGCTATACCCTAACTTTATTTCTCTTTCCCTTTTCTTTTTTAACAGAGATTGTCGTCTTTTAATACTTTTAATAACATCAGACCACAGTGGCTTCCGACGTTCAGCGGCTCGTTTCCCAAACTGTCGGCGCCGTTAGTTCCCTCTGCGATCCGCCCCGAGTGAAGACACCTTCAGTAACAACGCCTCTACCTCGCATCTCGCATCGGCTAAAAACGTACGAAACCAGTTTGTCACGATTAGCTGGAGGCCAGCAAGAAATAGGACTTTTTTTTTTTTTTTCTTTAAAGAAAAATAATGTTTTATAGCCCCCCCCGGCCTCTTTTCTAAGGGCTTCTTCTCATGTTGGTTCATTTACGGCAGATGTGACACAAATATAAGCAAATTCTCAGTTTTATTTGTCTTCGCTTCACGCCTCAGCCTGCCAGAACCCCACAACCCCTTCTGTGCCTCAGTCTACTCCACTGTGCCGCATATATTATTATTAATATAAGTAATATATGATGGATTAAAGATGGAATCGGCCGGCGTTCGACAGTTTGGACAATGATCCTCTCAGAAAACCCGCAGCATCAGTTCTACGGTTTGCTTTGTGTTCGGAGGAAAGAGGAACGTTAACGTTAGACCGACTTATTTGGTTTTGGGATACATTTCTATTGTTTGTTTCTGTGTAATTTGTTACTGCTGTTTTTTTTCTTGGTTAAAAGTGATGCTTGAGCTTTTTTTTATAAAAATGTGTGGGTATCGTACATCTAATGTTTTGGTTTTTTTCTTGAATATTTACACTCCAAATGTGCTTATTATTTCTTTGTTTTCTGTCGGTGGTTTTTAAGATGCTAAGATTTATTTAAATGTCAAGTGTGGACTTGGTGATGGAGGCCACTGACTGTTGGTGATGGTTCTGTGAAATAAAATACTTACTGACCCCAGAGTGCATTGGCTTTTGTTGCGTTCTTTATCAGCGAGTTCATTTTTTAGCTCTCCTCTCGAGCAGAAACCGGGACCATCACACACACACACACACACACACACACACACACACACACACACACACACGCATACACAGGGATCATGACTCACTGCTCAAAATGTCAGCTGACACAGCCTCAGTGGATTTCTTCTTTTTAACTTTTAAATCCAATACTTTAACGCTTCAGATGGATTTCTTTAAATGTAAGTTCTCACCTATGAAGAATCTCCTGACCAGAGATCATCAAACATGTAACTTTTCACGTCTTGATATTTTTTGGGAGCTGGGAGATTCCCCAAATCTCCTTTTTCTTGCACTTAGGAAAGAGAATAAATGTTTCACAATTTATTGCATGTTTCAGAAAGTACCCAAAAGAAAAAGAGGAAGACTCCTTGGAGAGAGCAGCACACAGGAAAGAGGAGTCTCAGGATGGACAGAAGTGCAAGAGATGTGGACGGAATGAACATAAGTAATGCAATCATAACCCAATGCATATGATATACATTATTCATATAACGAGTGGCGAGCAGAATAACGATGGGAAAAAAAATACAGCTACTTTGTTTTATTTACCTGGTTTATTTGGTGGGGACATACATACAACATTCTTGTGAAGAGGCTATTTGTCGTCTGTCGCCTGGACACAGAAGTTACAAAGTCAACCTAAAAAGCAGAACATAAGAATAAAATTAGAAAGTTATGCATTATTTAACCTTTTTACAAAGCATGCAGAAACAAAAGAAGAGATAATTAACACGATTAATCTATTTCAATTAATTAATTAATATATATTCATATACAGGGTTCGTACGGTCATGGAAAACCTGGAAAAGTCATGGAATTTTAAAATGGTTATTTCCAGGCCTGGAAAAGTCCTTTTAAAAAAATTAAATCCCAAACATTTTGTAAAAGTCATGGAAATGTGTTATATTCATGTGTTCGTGACATTCATTTATGCTGAGTTTGAAATAATGAATATGCTTTTAAAAGAAAGACGCTCAAAATATAACTATATAACTATAGCTCTCAGATAATTTATATAAATGTTTATTCTTTTAATCAAACTATTGTCTCTCATTCATTTGTGTCATTTAAGGTTTACTGTATGCTTTTCACTTTTTCATGTCTACACCGAGATTTCACAAAATGTTTGGTCATGGAAATTTGGTTTAAAGTCATGGAAAAGTCATGGAAATCCACTGGTCAGAATGCGTATGAACCCTGATATATATAAAAGATGACACAAATCCCCTTTCCTGCCGCACCTCTTGTTCTTGTGGAAACAAACCACCATCTATAATCTTGTAATACCGATGTAATAGCTATTGTGTTTGTAATAGATTAGTACTTATTAGTACTCATACTACTACTACAAGCAGTGGGTGCCAGGCGGCAGGGCCTCCTCGGGGTCTAGGGAGCCTGAGCCAGCCCTAAATAAAGGTGTTATAAACCAACAACAACAAAAGATGCTCAGCATTGCAACTAAATAAAAAGTGAACTCCCCTTTAACTTTCTCCTTGGCTGCCTGAGGCCATCTTCAGTCTGAGCTCTCACACTAGCGCAGTGAGGTGCGCCCAACCCGCAGATAAGAGTCCTGCGGGACTACTATCTTATCTTATCTAATAATTTGACCTTTACGCACAGTTGTGTGTAAAGTGCTCCGTCTTCGACGTAAATTAAGGGTGTGTGTGTGTGTGTGTGTGTGTGTGTGTGTGTGTGTGTGTGTGTGTGTGTGTGTGTGTGTGTGTGTGGGGTCGGGGGGTAAAACTTTCCAGCCGGCTCTGCACTGCGGGGGAGTGAAGTTTGTCTTGATAGAAAGTGTTTAGTGTGGAAACTCCGGGGGAGATGTCATTCACGAGGAGAGAGAGAGAGAGAGAGAGAGAGAGAGAGAGAGAGAGAGAGAGAGAGAGAGAGAGAGAGAGAGAGAGATAAAAGGTGAAAGTGAAAGTAACGTGTTCACTCGGGAATGGGAGCGCCCCGGAGGAGACACACGCAGACCGAGGCACAGCACGGTAGGCGCACGAAGACACAGTGACCATTGTGTGGTTCATTGAGTGTCTTTATTCCTCTGGAGACGAGTGGGACAACTCCGTGACCTCCTCACGCCGTTCCGCAAATGCCGTTAGGAATGTTATTTTTTTTAAATTTTGTATGGAGGTCGCTTGGAGGTCGCTTGTAATCGTTAAACACGCATTGCACATGTGTGTACTGTACGGGCATAAACGGTGGGACGAGACGACGAAACCACGCAGCCTGTGAGGGGAGCTGCTCTGGCGCGCGTGCAGCCTGGGGGAGCGCACTGGGCAGAGGGAGAGCAGGGAGCGCGTGCGGGCTGGAGCCTCGTTGTGACGCACTCTGTGCTGTAGAGCTCTCTGGGGTCTGCTTTGTTTGGGTTGGGTTGGGCATATTCCTTCCTTCCTTTTCGATGTTTTTTTTTTTTTGATAAGCTATATATTATAATGTATATATGTATGTATATATATATATATATATATATATATATATATATATATATATATATATATATATATATATATAAATAAATATGTATATGTATGTACATATGTATTTATTTATTTATTTAAATATGTATATATGTATTTATATATGTATGTATACATGTATGTGTGTGTGTATATATATATATATATATATATATATATATATATATATATATATATATATACATACATTCAGGGTAGGACATTTACATATTTTTTCGGGGGCAATTTTTGCCCCCACCGACTGAAATCCAGGGGCATTTCAATAAAAATTGGGGGCACTTTTTGAAACTCGTGAAATAACATTTAACCTTTGTTCAAAATAATAAATATACTTATTTAGGCTTACAGTATATGAGCAATTGTCATCAAATGGCAACAATAAGACTATTAGGCAGTAGTCTACAGATTCAAAGTGATTCAAAGAGGATCCGCAGCCAGTTTGATGCTCTTTCTAAAGTCTTTGAGCAGCAGCCTGTCGCGCATGTTGTCCTGTGTGTTGCGCAACAGCTGTGCGAGCAGCCGCGCTACGAGTGACAGGAAGTCCAGACGGTTGATTTAAGGGTATTTTTTGCCCCTCTCCTAGTGATATCAGGGGCTTTAAATTGTTCACTCTTTGTTTCATTGCAGCCATTTGCTCAAATCAAAAAAGTTCATTTTATTTCTCATTAATGTACACTCAGCACCACATCTTGACAGAAAAAAAACTGAAGTGTAGAAATTGTTGCAAATGTATTAAAAAAGAAAAACTGAAACATCACATGGTCATAAGTATTCAGACCCTTTGCTCAGTTGAGTAGAAGCACCCTTTTGAGCGAGTACAGCCATGAGTCTTCTTGGGAATGATGCAACACGTTTTTCACACCTGGATTTGGGGATCCTCTGTCAGGTTGGATGGTGAACGTTGGTGGACAGACATTTTCAGGTCTTTCCAGAGATGCTCAATTGGGTTTAGGTCAGGGCTCTGGCTGGGCCAGTCAAGAATGGTCACAGAGTTGTTCCGAAGCCACTCCTTTGTTATTTTAGCTGTGTGCTTAGGGTCATCGTCTTGTTGGAAGGTGAACCGTCAGCCCAGTCTGAGGTCCAGAGCACTCTGGAAGAGGTTTTCTTCCAGGATATCTCTGTACTTGGCCGCATTCATCTTTCCTTCAATTGCAACTAGTCGTCCTGTCCCTGCAGCTGAAAAACACCCCATAGCATGATGCTGCCACCACCATGTTTCACTGTTGGGATTGTATTGGGCAGGTGATGAGCAGTGCCTGGTTTTCTCCACAAATGCCGTTTAGAATTAACGCCAAAAAGTTCAATCTTGGTCTCATCAGACCAGAGAATCTTATTTCTCATAGTCTGGGAGTCCTTCATGTGTTTTTTGGCAAACTCTATGCGGGCTTTCATATGTGTTTCACTGAGGAGAGGCTTCCGTCGGGCCACTCTGCCATAAAGCCCCGACTGGTGGAGGGGTGCAGTGATAGTTGACTTTGTGGAACTTTCTCCCATCTCCCTACTGCATCTCTGGAGCTCAGCCACAGTGAACCTTTGGGTTCTTCTTGACCTCTCTCACCAAGGCTCTTCTCCCACGATTGCTCTTTGGCTGGACGGCCAGGTCTAGGAAGAGTTCTGGTCGTCCCAAACTTCTTCCATTTAAGGATTATGGAGGCTATATACTGTGCTCTTAGGAACCTTGAGTGCTGCAGAAATTCTTTTGTAACCTTGGCCAGATCTGTGCCTTGCCACAATTCTGTCTCTGCGCTCCTTGGGCAGTTCCTTTGACCTCATGATTCTCATTTGCTCTGATATGCACTGTGAGCTGTAAGGTCTTATATAGACATGTGTGTGCCTTTCCTAATCAAGTCCAATCAGTTGAATTAAACACAGCTGGACTCCAATGAAGGAGTAGAACCATCTCAAGGAGGATCAGAAGAAATGGACAGCATGTGAGTTAAATATGAGTGTCACAGCAAAGGGTCTGAATACTTATGACCATGTGATATTTCAGTTTTTCTTTTTTAATAAATTTGCAAGAATTTCTACATTGCTCTTTTTTTCTGTCAAGATGGGGTGCTGAGTGTACTTTTTTGATTTTAGCAAATGGCTGCAATGAAATTTGTTTCATTGCAGCCTATTAGTGAAAAATTTAAATGTCTGTGTGTGTGTGTGTGTGCGCGCAACATATGACTTGGCAACAAAGGGACATGGATTTCATCCATTCTCATTCTCATCCAACATACAGTTAGTAAATGAGTAAATCCATGTGGTTTTCATCTGAATTTTCAACACTGCCTGCTTTATATTTAAATTTTTAAGTGGCAACGTAAGATTTCAGTCTTCTTGTTGATTCATGAGCTTTAAGGATTCATAAGTGTGTCCATGGTTTCGTTTTTACTAAATGTGACTGGTTGTTTGGTGGTTCACGGCGGCGCGCGCGACGCGTTTTGTGACTTTACAGTTGCAGCTCGCTGTAGTGGGCAGAGCAGCATGCTGTGTTCAATACACGCCGGGGTCAGACAGGAACTCCGGGGACACTTTTTTTTTCTTCACCAGTCCGCATCTGATGTGGACACACGCCATTGAAGGCCTTGTTCTAAAACCCACAGCCCGCCACTGCACTATGGTAGTTAGCCTATGAAAATCCATCAATTAGCCGCATCGTTGTAAAAGCCGCAGTCTCAAAGTGTGTGGAAAAAAAGTAGCGGCTTATATGCCGGAAATTACGTTATATTGTATTGAATACTTATTAAATAACTATTTTTAAAGGATTTTTGAATGGATGCTGATTTTAAATATATTTTTTGAGAACCACTGCTTTAGACTATAGTGGAGCCTACTTATCCCCCCCCCCCCCCCCCCCCCATATTGGTAACATTTGTGAGCACTGTTGGATGTATAGAATTATATTGTTTTAAAATGTATGTCAAAGAAATTCAACTTCATTCAAAAACAAGGCCACAGTGAGTAAAATGTGACGGAAGAACCCGAAACTGCTTTGAGTTCTGAGGGTTAAATTAAAGTCAATGTTGAAAAGCATTGGCGCCTCCCTGTGCAAGGCCTCATCAATCTACTCTGCACTACTAATCCCCTGTTTGTAGCAATGTTCAATTTGACTTATACCATAAAAAATAAATAAAAATAAGTGCCTGAAACATTCCTTCATCCTGTACTATCTCCATCTCTCTGCTGTCGTCCCTCAGGTGGTTTGATTCCATTGTGATCTACAAGAACGGGAAGAGCGGCCTGAATGCAGAGCACTCCTGGGCGGATGCACCGACAGTGGCTCACCTTTGGGAGGTGTGTGTGTGTGTGTGTGTGTGTGTGTGTGTGTGTGTGTGTGTGTGTGTGCGCGCAACATATGACTTGGCAACAAAGGGACATGGATTTCATCCATTCTCATTCTCATCCAACATACAGTTAGTAAATGAGTAAATCCATGTGGTTTTCATCTGAATTTTCAACACTGCCTGCTTTATATTTTAATTTTTAAGTGGCAACGTAAGATTTCAGTCTTCTTGTTGATTCATGAGCTTTAAGGATTCATAAGTGTGTCCATGGTTCTGTTTTTTGTTGTTTGTACACCATAGAAATAGAACAGGAGTCAAAAGAACATTGAACTGTTTAGTTGGTCTTCTCTGGGGCAAAGGGGGAGGTTATATTTTCTGTAACCAGTGAAGCGTTAAAGCGCGCTTACTAGCTAGTCAGCTAGCTTGACGCTACACCGGTTACAGAAAATGAGCCGAACTGAGTTGTCCCTCGTCCGGCCATGTGCTTTCCTACGCTGTGACAAGAGTGTGTGGATGAAGCATCAAGTTGTTTCATTTTGTACGCATTTAATCTGTCTCTCTGCGCTGTGTCATGTTGCTGTGCGTCACAGATGGGTCACTGGTTGCGGTTCACTGCGGTATACAGACCAGCAGATAGCTGCTAGCTCAGCGCCATTAAAGCTGGACGGGGACCATTGTTGCGTGTCATACCCCTTTCTTATGGAGGACCGGAAATGACTTAATTATAAATAAATAAATGCAGGAATAAATACAGGAATAAATAAATGCTTAAATAAATGTATAAATAAATAAATACAGGAATAACTAAATAAATGCTTAAATAAATGTATAAATAAATAAATACAGGAATATATACATATAAGTTATACCTAAACAGGACATCATTAAATTTAATCTATTTCTACATTTCTGTATTTCTTCATTTATTTATGCCTGTATTTATGTGTCCACACGTATTTCTTCATTTATTTCTTTCTGTATTTCTGTGTCCTTGTATGCAAATGAGCTGGGGCGGTCCGAACCTCATTGTTAAACAGGATTGGTCAAGTAGGGGAGCAAGACAGAAGCAACCGATCCCTAAGCACATGGCCCCTGTAGATGAAGTCAAAAAGCTGTCTAGGCTAGGGTGACCATATCCATAACACCAAAAAGGAGGACACTATGCGGTATTTTTTATATGTATATGTAATATATATCTTATATATATGTAATATATTATTAATATGTAATTATTAATTGTAATTAACAATGAATTAATATGTATTTTTTATGTATTGTTATATATATATATACTTATATATTTTTATATAATTGCAATCAATTCGGTAAAAAGTAATAAAACACCGCTGTAGTTCAAAGTAAAAGTTCAATTAAAATCTTAAGTTATGAATCTTAACCTTTCCCTCCGTCAAACTGATGTAACGTTACTGTGAATAAATAATAAACTAATAAAGTTTGCTCATTAGATCCTCAAAACAGAATTAATTATATCTCATGTTTAACCGCTACGGAGAAATCGGAGCCAGCGGATCATTTCAAAAAGTCCTGCCGGGATCAGGCTGCTCTCGGCGGGCAGACAGAGCGCTGACGGCCCAGTGCTGCGGGACTCACGGTCCCTCAGCAGGACCTCAACTCGTCGGCGTATCTTTTTAAGTCGGCTGATTCTTGAATAACCGATCACAGAGTTGATGCTTAAACAACTAACTTCTCGCCTCATCCTAAAAGTACATGTTGTATTCACAACATGTACTTTTAGGATGTTTTCAGGCGAGAAGTACAGGAAGTATTCAGAGAACGTCAACTTCCAGTTGTGTGTTTCCTCATCAAGTACAGAGAAGAACGCGTATTGAGAAACGGCCGCTGGAGACATCTTAACGCTGATTTGCCAAGACTCATCAAAGAACTTCTGCTAACGGTTAGCTGAGCTTGCCAACTTCAACAACATGTGAAGGCAGAAGTAGTAGAGCACAACATAGCAGGAGCGATCACACTCCTGTGACCAATCATGCTTTAGACAGAGGTTTGGACCGCCCCAGCTCATTTGCATACAAGGACACATAAATACAGAAATAAATAAATGAAGAAATACGTGTGGACACATAAATACAGGCATAAATAAATATTGAAATACAGAAATGTAGAAATAGATTTATTTAATGATGTCCTGTTTAGGTATAACTTATATTTATATATTCCTGTATTTATTTATTTATACATTTATTTAAGCATTTATTTATTTATTCCTGTATTTATTTATACATTTATTTAAGCATTTATTTATTTATTCCTGCATTTATTTATTTAAGCATTTATGCAGCAACAGTTACTCAAACGCAAGGTAACTAATCTGTTATGAATATTGTCAATAAGTCATTTTTGGAGGGAACAAAATGCACATTTGAACATTAGATGGTTCGTGTTTTTTTCTGAAAGGGAAAATGTGCTGCTTTTCTTGGTCTTGCATTGTAGGAAGTTTAATGTTTAATTTTTTGGGGCTTTTTTCTCTTTTTTTTTATGACGTTTTATGGACCAACAGAAAATAGTTGGCTGTTTAATTGCTGATGAAAACAAGTGTTAGCTGCAGCAGATTAGTCCTCTGATATAATACAACACCCTTCATTATGTATAAGTACATGATTTAAACTTATGTTTCTATTTGGTACACACCTAAACTTTGTTGGCAACAAAAACTGTAAAAGATTATTAATATGTTAGATATGTCATGGTCATAAAACAAATTGTGAGTGCGTTTTTGTGTGTTTACAATTGGGAATTGTGTTTACAGGCTGGCTTTGTGTCAGTACAGTATGCAGATTGTGGTATCTGAGCCGGAGTCTGTCTTGTCCTGTCTTGAACTCCCAACAACATGAATGCTCAACACAGACACAGTAGTTTACAAGTCTGAGCAGTGCAACAAATCAGAGAGCCGCAAAGTGAAAGTATGAAGTGGCTTCAGCGACTGACAAGAGTTGATGTGGGAGTCCGACAATTAGGGTGGAATGTGACTTTTACTTCCTGTCTGGGAAAAATTTGTTTGGAGTTACCTTTGGACCGTTTCCTTCATTTGTCCTCAGTGTGTGCTGTTTTTTTTTTTTGTGGCAATGAATATATGAAATGGGAGGTGCAATTAATTAATGATGAAAAGGAAGCTCTTTGATATCAAGTCTTGAAGCTTTTTATACTGTCTAAACTGTCCCGGCGTGGGTTTGGGAGGGGGGACTTTTATATTCTCTGAGATTATAATATATATATATATATAAATAAATACTGAAATTAAGGTCACAAAACAACCTCGCTGCAGATTGGATCAACTTGTTGCAAATGGGCCGAAAAAAGAAGAAAAAAATGAATAATAATACGTATTTCTCCACATAAAAAAAAATCCCAGAAAGAATATGCAATATGAAACCGATTTTTTTTAAATCTCGGGTTCTGAAAAACATGCATTCTTTCTAATGGCCATCAGGGGGCGACTTCTCTGGTTGTATAGACGTTCTCTCTTGATTTATTCCCTCAGTAGACATTGTTAACATGAGTTTATGTCTCAATCTCTAGTTTCAAGTCTTCTCCAGTACAGCATGATGTTCATTTAGTAAATTATTTATAAATTAAGATTAGGGTTAAAAAATGTAGATATTGGTATGCTTTAGGGCGTGAATACTTTACAACTGTAACCCTTTTTACTTCATTAAACTTAATTATAACATTTTGGTCTTTGGGAATGCATACAGATGTCAGCATTATGTTCATAAAGTACCACAGAGAGAAAGTGCCTCAATGTATCTGTTATGACCCTTACCATGAGAATACTACTTCAGGAGAAACAAAATTCAGACAGCGGCTGAATTTCTGTGTTTTTTCTCACACATGTATGACTTTATAATCTCTTTGTTTGTGTGTGTGTGATGACAAACCCAATGACAGACTCTTCTTCTTCTTTAGCGTGAGTCTGGATGGTCGCGGTGGCAGCATGACATACACGACCCACATGTTTGTCTTTGTAAGTGTCCCGTCGCTCTGGCACGAGAGCACCCAGTCCAATATAACTTATTGTTATGTGTGTTGTATACATGCTTTCCCTCCATCACCCAGACTATCCTTTCTATTTTATTTCATTGTTGTATGCCGCTGTTGTCTGCTAGGTCTTCCTGAACGCAATGGATCTGTCGAAGGCGGCGTGTCTTGACCATCTGAATGAAGCGAAACAGGTATGTGGTCATCTTTCGTTAATCGGCGGTTCTGTTTGAGTAGGACACCGGCAAGAGGAAAACTTTGAGGGCAAATCACTGTCAATATCCGCGAGCACAAATGACTCTTGCCTCGCTTTCACATCAGAAAGCCATGCTTTAAGCTTGAGCACGACTATCACTGCTGGTGGTAAATACTGCACTGCATCTCACTACCACTGAACAGTGATTTGCCCTCATGTTCCACGGCAACATTGCTGCAGGTGTGTCTTGCCAATGCAAAAATCATCAAAATGATCATTATGATCTCACAATAAACACTTGGTCATGTCTTCTGTCCGTCCACTTCTATGTTCCACTTTCAAGGGAGGAAATCTAACAGTCACCTACTCCTTCGTGAGAACTGAAGATCTCAAGGTAACGCTCTGAAACAGTGAACCAACAAGGATCCCTTGAGGTTCTATTCACACATGTAAATGCACATCGTTCAATAGGGACTGGACTGGATTTGATCCAGCGTACATGTGTGCTCTTCCCACCACAGGGCACAGTGGGATGCACTTTAGACGCTGAGTGCAATGGGGGAAGAGAGGCAGCGTGCCTTATGCTCAACGACTGCGAAGTGAGTGAAACAAGGCCACCTTTCATAGTCTTCAACGTCGGTGTCACGTTTGCCGCTGCTTCGATTGTGACTTGTGTGAATGATTGTGACGTTCCACATCTCACTTGCCTTCCAAACTAATGAATTATTGTATTTTCTTTACCACAGTTTACAAAGAACAGTCCAGAGTGTGAAGGGAAAAGTTCTGAGAAAATCCTTTTCTATCACTTCATGTGCTTGATGTACAAATATTTCAACTCTTCTGATCCAGGTACCTCACATACAGATACTACTCTCACAATCAGTGGGGGCTGGTTTACCTGGGACCCCCATAATAGAAATAGTCCACCAGCACCTACATTGGTGTTTTTCGCTCATTATGATGTCATTTGTCTCTCAAATCTGTGCAACCTAAGCTAAAAGTTTATGTAAGCAAATCAGCCATGATGATCGCTAAAAAGTATTGGTACTTCGTCATACAAAAGATTTAATAAAAAAGGTTTACGTTTTCATATAATAAATAATAAATAAACAATTCTGAAGGTAGAAATACAAACAAAATGTGTCAACACAACTATTTGGACTATGTACATTTGTTAGTTGTATTTTCATTTTCTTTTCTCTCTTTCTTGCATCACAGCCTGCGACTATGGTGAGTAATGCATCCTGTGTTGTGAGTGTCATTGTCGGTGATGAGCACTAAAACCCGCTTTGCTCTTTCTGTTGTGTAATCATTTCATTAAACTATGTGCTTTCCTTCATTGATGTAACATTGCTGTAATCTTTTTGTTTAGGCGCCGTGTGCAAGATGTATTCAGAAACAGCATCTACTCGTAAGTCACCTTTTATTTAGAAATGATTCATAAGTATATGTTGATGCTGTGCATTGGAAATGCCAGACATCATGCTTGCTGTTGCGTAATTGCAGGTCTCGGTCTCCCCACACAGATTAAAGGTCCTCATGTTCACTCAGAAAACCATGGATACATATGGAGCCTTTGGTTATTATAGCTTCTGCAGTCTTTGGAGCGCTTTTGAACACGTTTTCTTCCTGTTCATCGTCAGGCTTTTTTCTACCTCATATCATTGTTGCCTACTTACACTCTGCTTTTACTCTGAACAAAACATTGCCATATTGGCACCGGTTCTCGGTACCCAACCCTACTGAAGACACTACAAAGTACCCTACGTATACTACGCTGTACATTACATACGTTACCGCGTACACTACGCTGTATGGTACGTTGTATGGTACTGAGCTTCACAGGATGTCTTCTACACTAAATTGTGTACCAGTCCACTTCTTTGGGTATCCAGTCACGGCTTAAGTTAGTCACCATACTTGAGCTCCCTGTATTTTACATACTACTTTTAATTTGACCAAGTCCATCACTACTGCTCCAAGTATTCTTCTTATTGATATACTACAATTTATTTTGCATTTATTGCCTATAATCCCCATATTGTAAGATTTTATGGTAGCACTTTATAATAGGTAGACACTTTTTAGCATTAGTAAAGCATTAACAAACAATGAATTCATCATGAATTCATCATTTATAAAGCATTACTCCAACATGAATTACTCATTAGTAACTCATTCATAAACACAGTTTTAAATGTTCCATTCATGCTTAACAAGCTATGGTTTCATACTTTATAAATGATGAATTCCCCATTTGTAAATGAAGTATTCATGACTTATAGATGATTAACAAGTTCAATTGTAAAGTGTTAGTAAATGATACAAAATGCTGCAATTCATGATGAAATCAGGTAGTTACTACTCATTAGTTTGGTAGTTACTACTCATTAGTTAAGTATTAGTTAAGCATGTTCTGTGGCTTAATATAAAGTGTAGACTATTTATGCTTTACAAAGCATTAATAAATGTCATGACGAATTCACTAGTTACTACCAGTGGCGGCTGGTGACTTTTTTTTTGGGGGGGCGCGGTTTAAATAGCACTCCACAATGAGAAGAAAAGAGGTTTGGAGTAGAATATTCTAAAAAACAAAGCTTTATTTCAAGAAAACACAGTGCTCAACACTGTCCAATAACAACTATCAACAAACTGTAACTTTGGGCATGAGAGGTTCAGAGCAGAATGGTTTAAGAAACATTCAATGTGGTGGCCAGAGCAACTTCAGGGAATACATTGACGTCGCATTCAAACTGGGGGCCCTGCAGTAAGGTGGCACTGGTGAGGTGGTCTTTGAAGGCAAAGCGTTCCCTGGTGTGTCCAAGTATGGTGTCACAAACCTACAGATAAATATATAGACAGAGACAGAGACAGTAAGATAAGTTGTGGGGAAATATCTACTACAAACAGGCTTCATACTACAGACAAAAAACTATGTTTTGTGTGTCTTGATGGCTCAGCAACATAGACAAAAGGCCAGGAGCCACCTTGATGGCTGTAGCTATGACACACACGCACACACACACACACACACATGCACGCGCACACACACGCACACACACGCACACACGCACACACACTAACTTGTTGGGGGTTGAATTGGTATTTTAGATAAAGTTATAGCCTGATATGACATCCACCCAAATCTAGCAATGTCCAACATGTGTTCTGCTGTGGGAAAGATAAAACATTAAACTCTAACAGGCATCTGCTGATTTTGACACTCACCTCTGCAGCAATCCTTCAAGCTCATCTTCCTTCACAGCCGGCGCTTCCTCGGCTGCTCAGAGCCACTGCACACTGAGCATCCAGCTAGCAGCTCCGGTTAGCATGTAGCTTGGTGCATGTAGCTTCACTGCTTTGCTGCTGAATATTTAAATCCGGACGTTCGGGTCCCAACTCTTTCAGCCTCTTCTTGTCAACATCTGATCGTGGATTGAAAGGTGTTTCGCGTAGAGATACCACAGAGTTTTCAGTCGCCATACTAACATAATCAAAGTCTCTGCTAGCTGTGTTGCTCGCGTAGCTACGTGGGAGCTATATGTGGTGTGAGGGAATGATAAAGGTCTCTGATTGGACGAATAGTCCAACCACGTTGCAATAAGAAACGATGTCATTGGCTAGGGCGCAGATTCGTGCGCCCGAAGATTCACGTTTCATCCGCCAATGAGAAGCTGTCCTTGCCGTCACGAGGGTGAAATGTTTGTTAGCTTTCCATAGACACACATTTGGCCGGCGCCCCGAGAGGGGAGGGGCTTTTCTCAGTGATGATGAATGGCGATATATTATATTTAACTTAAGTGGTTGTTGACAGGGGCTTACGGTCTCCCACACACATTTAGCGCGTCAACACGGTATATTTCTTATTTAAATTATTTGATATATAATGTTTTTTGACAGTATATATTATATTTTTTTTTTCTTCTTTTTTTTTTTTCATCGCAAAATTTTAGGAGGGGCGGCGCCCTAGCGCCCTCTATTGACGCACCGCCACTGGTTACTACTCATTAATTAAGTAGTTACTAATCGTTAGTTAAGTATTAGCTAAGCATGTTCTGTGGCTTAATATAAAGTGGGGACTAGTTATGCTTTACAAAGCATTAATAAATGTCATGACGAATTCAGTAGTTACTACTTATTAATTCAGTAGGTACTACTGGTTAGTTAAGTATGTTCTGTAACTGAGACTTCAGCTAGCTTTGAGCCCCTGCAGTGGCTCAAAGCTAGCTGAAGTCTCAGTTATCTTCTCAACAGAAAAGGGAAATAGACACAACACAAAGTGAGATAGGCACTGGCACGCTCCACCTCAGTTGTAAGTAGACCAATCCAGGTGATAGCGAGATACTCATAATCAATCATTTGTACCAGCAAACTGTAAAATATGAGAATATGGCAAACTGAGAAACATGCCACCACTCGTGCTACTGTGCAACAGCTAATAGTAATAATAATAATAATCTGGCGCGGATTTACGGAAGGGGTGCCACGTCATCAACATGGGACACGTGTTTCTGCGAGGACCCGGTGTGTACCACCAAGGTGCCCGATCAGAAAGGCTCAGTCCCATCACCTGGCCGGAGTTATTTCTGATCGGGCACTGTGGTGGGACAGATCGGGTCCTCGCATAAACACATGTCCCACGTTGATGACGTGGCACCACCTCCGTAAATCTGCGCCAGATTATTATTACTATTAGCTGTTGCACAGTAGCACGAGTGGTGGCATGTTTCTCAGTTTGCTGGTACAAATGATTGATTATGAGTATCTCGCTATCACCTGGATTGGTCTACTTACAACTGAGGTGGATCGTGCCAGTGCCTATCTCTGGACCAGTGACGAGCTTGCTAGCTAGCGAGCTAACGGGCTAGCGAGCTAGCCATAGCTAGCATAATCAATAATATGTAGCTATCTGCCAACATACTATGGAACACTCGTGCCACTGACGGGCATGGCCCCCCAGCACCAGCATATTAATGTTCTTCATCACTTTGTGTTAACACAAAGTGATGAAGAACATTAATATGCTGTGTCTATTTCCCTTTTCTGTTGAGAAGATAACTGAGACTTCAGCTAGCTTTGAGCCACTGCAGGGGCTCAAAGCTAGCTGAAGTCTCAGTTACATAGGGTGACCAGACGTCCTCTTTTTCCCGGACATGTCCTCTTTTCGAGACCTAAAAAAAGCGTCCGGCAGGGATTCCAAAAACGTCCGGGATTTTGCTACGTCCGGGAAAATAGTTATTACCCCCTTACAAGTTTTGGAAATGGTATCTCCCTCACGTTCCACCTTCTTGGGCAAGCTCTGACTGTAGAGAGAACTGTCATTGGTCGACCGATCTCAACGTAAATGTAAGTTCACGGCATGCTACACACTACTGCTACCCCCCCTCGAGGAAGTGTCCTCCTCCTCTCTCTCTCTCTCTCTCTCTGTCCTCCACCCCCCCCCCCCCCCCCCCCCCCCCCGGAGCGAAGTGTCCTCTTTTTCACAAACTCAAATCTGGTCACCCTAAGTTACAGAACATACTTAACTAACCAGTAGTACCTACTGAATTAATAAGTAGTAACTACTGAATTCATCATGACATTTATTAATGCTTTGTAAAGCATAACTAGTCTCCACTTTATATTAAGCCACAGAACATGCTTAGCTAATACTTAACTAACGATTAGTAACTACTTAATTAATGAGTAGTAACTAGTGAATTCGTCATGACAGTTATTAACGTTTTGTAAAGCATAAATAGTCTACACTTTAGATTGTTACAGAACATGCTTAACTAATACTTAACTAATGAGTAGTAACTACCAAACTAATGAGTAGTAACTACCTGATTTCATCATGAATTGCAGCATTTTGTATCATTTACTAACACTTTACAAATGATCTTGTTAATCATCTATAAGTCATGAATACTTCATTTACAAATGGGGAATTCATCATTTATAAAGTATGAAACCATAGCTTGTTAAGCATGAATGGAACATTTAAAACTGTGTTTATGAATGAGTTACGAGAGGCAGTACTGTGTCGTGCAATAATGTACAGTTCAAGGGTTTGCCGGCACTCCGCTGCGCGTCGGGCCGGCAAACCCTTGAACTGTACATTATTGTAGACACAGTACTGCCTCGAGTACCTTATTGCTTTTATAATACGGGTACCTGCGACTTTATAAATGTAATAGTAAGCTGCCTTTCAGCACAAAATAGTTGTAGCCGGCAAAACGTTGTGTATCGCATTTCAGCGACAGAGAAAATAGTCCCGGGACGCACGGCACGCACATACGGGACTATAAAACGGACGGCCTGGTCAGTAAATCGCAGATTTACTGACCAGGCCGGTTGAAAGCAGGGTGGAGGATGACGCTCAGCCACCGATGTAAAGAAGTGCTCTCGCTGCTTCTGTCCGTCTTTTCTCCGTCATGTTTCTCCTCCATGATGTTTAGAGAACTCGCCTCGCGTCGGGAAATTACCGACGTAATTATCTCTCACTGGAAATTATCACGATTTTGTGATCAAACCCTTTTCATTCCTCATCTTTAGGTTAGGGAGGAAGTGACGTGTGTGTTGTCGTTCGTTATGCTAGTGTGGGGGATGCTACGTGAGCTTGTTAGCTGTTCCGTTTGAGCTACTGTTAGCGAAGAGCCCCGTTGCAATACTGTGAACACTCAAGCAATAAACCTGCAAGTTAAGGAAACCAACGTCTGCGAGTCGTTACTGCGGACGTGACAATATCAAAGTTTACACCAAACATGTTTGGTAACTGTCAAGCTTGAAATGACAACTAACGGTCGCGCAATTTAAATCTACCTGTTATTTTAAGTGCGCACTGATATGGAACGCTCTAAATGTAAACAGGCTGTACAGTACTTTATGGCTGAATAAAGTACACCCTCACTCTCAACCAATCAGAATGCTTGATTTGATCTACCCGTATTATAATAATGAGTAATTCATGTTGGAGTAATGCTTTATAAATGATGAATTCATGATGAATTCATTGTTTGTTAATGCTTTACTAATGCTAAAAAGTGTCTACCTATTATAAAGTGCTACCGATTTTATTACTGATTGACTGACTACATTTCTGCAGTTTATGATCTGACACCACCACCACCACCAACAACAACACTGCCAGAAACAACAACAGCAACAACAACAACAAAAACACTGCCAGAAACAACAACAGCAAAATCATTGCCCTTGTCAACAAAAGCAGGAATAACAACATTGGAGCCAACAACAATACTGGCAGAAACAGCAACAGTATTGCCCTCATCACCAACAACAGCAGCAATAGCAACATTGGAGCCAACAACAATACTGGCAGAAACAGCAACAGTATTGCCCTCATCACCACCAACAGCAGCAATAGCAACATTGGAGCCAACAACAATACTGGCAGAAACAGCAACAGTATTGCCCTCATCACCACCAACAGCAGCAATAGCAACATTGAAGCCAAAAGCAACAACACCGGCAGATGGAGCGAGGAACGATAAAAGAAACGGGGGTAAACTATGTAAATAGCCCTTCTTTTGATTAGCTAATGACATGGGGAATATGATTTCACTGTCCATTGGGCATTTCTCTGTTCAAATTAATTGCTAGCCATCCTTGAGGTCTTCTCTCTCATTCAACAGAAACATACGGCTAGAAAACACCAACTGCCTCTAGCAATTTCCAGCCTCAAAAAATAACTTGGACAAGCTGCACAAAGGTGCACTTTATGCTTGATCAAAAGTGTTTTCTGACACCATGTTTTCCTTTGAAAAGAGAAAAGACTTCATGGATGCAGACTAACCTGCATGTGCATGTTGACACCTCCAATAAAGAGCAGTGCAGACACTGAGACGGTCCCGAACAACAATGTGGTAAATGCTGCCGTACATTTATCGTTAACTCGCTGGTAAAACTACCTAAACACGGAACAAGACGTTTCCAAAAAAGCTTTTAATCGTCATCCCCAGTAGGCAATGTGTTTTTCTAGAGACGGACTTTGAAAAAATGACAAACCATCACGACCCATTTCACCCAATAGGCCTCATCCATAAATCCTGAGATTAGCACATTTGTGTGTAAATGAGCGTTTCTGGCCATTTTTACTGCCAATTCCAGAACAACTAATATTATCGTGAATAGATAAACCACCTATTTAGAAGAGATATACTTTAAAATAAGTCACAACTTTGTCTTATGCATGTGTTATTGAAAACAGATACACAGAGTCAACAGGCTCTTGTTTTTTCCCCACTCATCAATAAAACAACCAGAAAGTAAGCTAGCCTTTTATATCAGATCCAATGTTATGAGTTGGCTACAATATAAACATTCAGGCTCACTCATGTGGCTCAAAGGTATAAATACTGAAGATATAAACGCCAAATAAAAGACTATGAAAGAAACTCTTCAATTTATTTGACGACTACAACTAAATCTCCTGCCGTCCATCTGTGGATGCCGACCAGGCGACAACCTCCAGTTCTGCCGAGTGAAGCCGATGAACTTGCATTCTCAAACTCTCAATGTCTAGTTTCAAGTCTTCTCCAATACAGCATGATGTTCATTTCATAAATTATGGTCCATTTAGAGTCAAATAGACCATAAAGCAGGGTGTACTTTTGGGCGGGCTGACTGTGATTGACAGGTGAGCCGTTGATTGGTTGCAAAAAAGCAAAGTTTGCGACAGCCGTATTCCAAGATGGCGACGGCGAAATCGCCCAACTCGAGCCATCAAAACAGCAGTCCACAAACCAATTGGTGACGTCACCATAACTACGTCCACTTCTTATACACGGTTTTTGGGAATGACTGGAATAATCCATGTTGCTGTCCGTGGTGCTGAAGTAGCAGACGGATTTGTATTTACGATTCTCGCCCTTCTGTCAGCTTCGATTTGGATCTCGTTTAGATCTGGTAGACACATTTCTCCTTCACTATGTTGCACGATGGAAACCAACACGAAAACAAGAAAAGTTGTGCATCCAAAGCTGTGAACATATATGAATCCATGGTTTTCCAGTGGTCGAAACAAGATTTGTCAACAACAACCGGTCCCTTGTAGCTGCACGGCTCTGCCTATATATTGTATATCGTTTAACAAAATTGTGCTTTTGGTGAGAAGGCCTAACCATCTATAATAAGAATAGTTTCCTTGTTTCAATGCTCTTCTGGAAGAAGTCCCTTGCTTTGTTATATCTTTTTTTACTCTCTGATTTTCTGCAAGTTTTCTTGTATTTGTCTGTTTTTACACTGCAAATTTACAGTTGCACTAAATTATTATAATTTTTGTAAATCTTTCCATAGCCGAGCAACAAGACACTCCAAAAGATGCAATAGGTAAGCTTACCCCCTTAATTCAAATGTGTCTTTGTCAGAGAGGCACAGAGTTTAGTCTGTAAAACCTCAGAAAACGTTACGTCTTCAAACTGTTTGATTTATCTGACCAACACACCAAAGCACAAAGATATGTTCGAGAGAGAAACTGCCCATCCTCACAATGGGATTTTGTTATAAATAAACTACTTTAACAGTGAATCAGTTATTAACTGATGGAAATTTATTTTCTTGTTTTTATACGATTATTAAAAAAATGTTACAAAGAGTCATTGTCTGTGTGTAGTTTAAATAATATTAGTTTGCAGGCCAGTGAATACAAATCCTTAGGCATTTAGTGTTTAGTATCATAAATTAGAAATGAAGGGGGATGAATGGTTACGCTGAAAGAAATTCAAAGGCATACCGAGAGTTTTAATCGATTTTGTAAATTGATGGTCCCATTTCTGTTTGCCTATTTGTTTTCCCATAGCGTTGTTTGATAAATATCAAATGTGGAAAGCACACAAAAATATAAAAAGAATTCTCCCAATCATTTATGATCTTAATGGAAGTTCTCTCTGATCTCTCCTCAAGCAAACAACCTGAAGTACTTTTTAGTGCTGTCTGTGCTCTTCAACCTGATCTTGCCATTGGCTGTTTACCGCTACATGCGCCACCAGCGGACGCAGGTGGGTACGGCCAGAGTAACAGCCGAGGACGTTCAAGTGACATCCACTGGGCCTCGTGGAGCGTCATGAAAGTGACTCAATGTGTCGTTTCTTTTTCAGACTTCAATCCACCTGTCCAACGGGAACGTAACAGACGACCAGTCAAAAAGAGAGGTACCGTTGCAGTTATGGTTAAAGATATTCTGTGTGTGCGCTTTGGTCCTGTAATTAGGAGTCCAGGACTACCTAAGAAGCCCCCGATCGTTGCTATAAACTAGACCCACTTTTACTGTTTCAGCCGTGCTATTTTTACTGCCGATTTGTGGCTCCGCTCTTCATTTGATCACCAATTGTATGTATGTGTATATATATATATATATATATATATGTGTGTGTATATATATATATATATATATATATATATATATATATATATATATATATATATATATATATGTATTTAGGATAATTCATGTAAATGCAAGGCTTAGGGATGAATGTGCCGGGTCAAAAACATAACAACTTAACCACAATTTAACAACTGCACAATATGTCATTTTTCTGCCGCAAATTTGCAATCAAAGCAATAAAAGACGGAGTTAGGTGAAGCCGTGTCACCGACATTGGCGTCATTGTGGTGTTCATAGTTCAGGAGGCTCTTGTTCAAACCCTTCTTTCTTTCTTAAATTACAACATTTACGGCGAACCTCTGGCGGGCGACCACAACGCTGACGCAGGCTCATTCATGGTTCCATGAACTGTAATGGAAGTTTTTCCTATCAGATCTGTTAAAAAGGAATGATGTCTCTCTTAATCAAAGTTGTCTTAAGTCCGTTTATTCCTGCAGGAAGGAAAAGTCTGTCACTGGTCATAGCAGCCTGTGACACAAGATTCAAAGAAGCACAGTCATCAGGCCCCTTTTAACACAATCAGGTCTCCGCCCCCAACCCCCCATATAAGAAAACAGAGTGGCTTAGTCTGTTCGAGAACCGTGAACAGCCACGGTTCCTGTCATCAGAGAAGAAAACATTACCCTTCGTCCTGAAAAGTCAACCTCTTATCTGTTTACGACCCCCCCATATACAAGTGAAAGAAGATCAACAGTCCTTTGATCCCAGTACTCATCCCATTTGGTCTTCATCTCTGAGGGTCATTTAAGGTTCGATTCAGGCCTTCAACATGACAACACTATATTTTACCATTACAGAACCCAAAGAAACGGACCGCTAGCTTGATTAAAGTCACGCATTTCTCTGGGTTTGAACATGGTTGATAACCATTTGGGATAATGCAAGTACACTCTTCGAAACATATACAAAGACTAAAAATGACTAGACCTATGTCTAGTCATTTTTAGTCAGCCATTACATCTTTAATTACTTACAGACGAAGGAACGCTTTTCAAAATCGAATCCCCTCGTCGTTTTGGCCAAGATCTCAAAAACACCGGGTTTTGTTCGCACTCGACTCTTGGAGCCGCTTGTGTCGCTCTGTGTCGTGTCTCTGTCATGGATCAAGTGTCCGCTAGCTATTTGTTCACACCTTAAAGAGAGTGAAGGGAAAACAGTGCCGTCTTGAGGCGGAGGTACATTACGGCGACCTTGAAAAATTATCAGCGGTACACAAATTGCGGGAAAAATGAAAAAAAAACATCAAGTATGGATCTTTTCGCTGCGTTTCTTTTCGTTTCTGCGTTTGATGTTTTTGACCTGTTCCCGTAGCCTTGTGTGAGTCATGACCAGTAAACGTACGGCAGGTTCGGTTGTGTGATCCAGACCTGGTTTCCCCTCGGGGATCATTTGAACCCTGTGCAGGTGTCATCGGACTGGAATTGATGTGTATGTTCTACACTTCCCTCTCTTTCAGTCAGACTCACCGCCCGCATCTACAAGAAATGATAAGGACACCGAACTGTTACTCCAGGTGATTATGAGTATAAATGCATGATATCTCAACTCTGACACATTCAGCAGACGGCAACACGAATCACTTCGGAGGTTGTTGTTAATCACATTTTGTATTATAATTTTTTGGCCCTATCCGTCTTTGACACTTGATTGAATCTTTGCCTTATCTTGAGTTTGTTTCTGCATGCAGTCGTCATTATTGTTTCCTATCAAGTCATTAATTGTGTCTGTGAGCATGCTGAGAACGTTACATGCCAACTCACCAGTTAGCATTGTTAGCATTGTTAGCATTGTTAGAGTTGTTAGCGTTGCTGTAGACCTCGATATTGGGCTGACCCTTGTTTCTCTCTCTCCCTTTTGCCATGCAGACCGTCACCCATTCGGACGATTCAATTAGAATCGACACTGAAGAACAAACTGTTCTCTAGCTCACGACGTTTGCTCTTAAAGGCAGCCGCCTGTGTGGATGTAACGAAGTCTCTGGATGGCAGGCGGATAAGCTCAACCGGAGCTGTAACGGGACGGCGTAGAGACAAGTCGACTGAGAGACTCTTCTGGATCAACTTCTGAAGCAAAAAAGTTCCCGCAGCAAAAGTTTGCCAGAGCTGTCGGCTCTCAGCAACACTGTGCAACCTATGACACCGCTGTAGTTATGCGTTTGGTTTTTCCGATGCATGAAAAAAAAAACGAGGACGTGATACACACTAAGTGACACGGGTGCCAGGACATGTACGACCTGACCGCATGGTCCTTTTCGGAGTAGATGTGCATGCAGCTTCATGAGTATATAAGTTCACAATACAGTTTGATATATTGAGTCTGAACCACCCCAGTAAAAGCAATTAAAAAGAACAGGACAGCTTCCATATCTCAACTGATAACGATTGTCAATCCACTGAACTTCAATCCAGTCCAACTGTCAAGTCACCGGCACTCTGAATTTTCCACTCATCAGTTTTCTACTCAGTGAGCCATTTGCAGCTTTTTGAAGGCCGGTTAAAAACATGTTGCCAGCAGCTGTATTTTGGTAGCTCAGTTATTTGTTTTTTTGTATCGCGTGCATTGAGTTTGATTGTGATGATGATGCAAAAAATATGTTAAGTGCATCTTTGGTCGAGCTGCCCAAGAGTTTAGCTAGGTTGATACACTGAGTCACTGTTTAGTACAAAAAACTTGAAAATAATACAAACTGATCAACGGCATTTTAATTTAATATTTCATAAACTGTGAAATTGATGTGAAATTAGTATTATTATAATTCTACTATTTGTGTTGAGTATATATATATATATATATATATATATTAGTGCTGTCATATTAGCGCGTTATTAACGGCGTTAACACAAACCAATTTTAACGCCGTCAATTTTATTAACGGCGTTAACGCATTTTAATTTTTAAATTTTTTTTTTTACGCGAGCACCACGCCGGATGTAGCTCAACCGGAAGCAAAACAATAGGCACGCCGTTTGGGCTTGGAAGCTAGGTTAACGTTACGGTTTGAAATGAATGAATGGTGAGCGCGATACGGCAAAATGAATGATATTCAGTGAACTGCGAACAGGTGCGCGTGCCAGAAGGGAGCGCGAGTGAACACATTGAACACAGCAGGAGAGAACGCAACGTTAGCCAGCTAGCTAAAGCTCCGGTGGAAAATTATTAGCTTAAGCCGTGTTCACACCGGACGCGTCATAACGCTACCGTTTTTGAGGAGGTAGATTTTGAGGAGAGGGGACTGACAAGGCAGAAGGTAAAGTGGTCCACCGTTCTATCAATAAGCAGACCTGCCAACCTGTACGCAATTTGCGTAGCGGATACGCATTTTGACGTCAAAGTACGCTGGTAAAAATTAGTCCAATTGACCAGCACACATTATATGCAATGCAATATAATGCGTGACGAGTATTTAATGACTTATCAATATATAGGTTATATAGGGTGACCAGATTTGAGTTTGTGAAAAAGAGGACACTTCGGCGTGGGGGGGGGGGGGGGGGGGGGGGGGGGGGTAGCAGTAGTGTGTAACATGCCGTGAACTTACATTTACGTTGAGATCGGTCGACCAATGACAGTTCTCTCTACAGTCGGAGCTTGCACAAGTAGGTGGACCGTGAGGGAGATACCATTTCCAAAACTTGTAAGGGGGTAATAACTATTTTCCCGAACGTAGCAAAATCCCGGACGTTTTTGGAATCCCTGCCGGACGTTTTTTTAGGTCTCGAAAAGAGGACATGTCCGGGAAAAAGAGGACGTCTGGTCACCCTAGGTTATATATCAAGGTTGGCAGGTCTGAATAAGGCTAAACTAGAAGTTAACACCAATACAAACATTATTTTTGCAGAATGAGTGTGTTAGGGGAGAAGGATGCAGCCATTGTTAAACAGCTGGATTGAAATGCAGCTGGAACTGGTCGTGGCTAAAACTGGAAGGCAAGGTCTCAATAAAAGGGCAAGAGGTGTCCTTTCATCTAGGAGATGTATTCTCCAAAATCAACAGGCAGGGATTCGCCAGATGCATTCTCTGCATCAAAGATATAAATGATGCTAACAAAGGCTGCCATGCTCTCCCTTACCACATTGTGCCTCATATACTGTAAATGTTAGACCCAGTGACAGGCTGGCATGAAATGGCTTGCATAATACTTAGTAAGGAGCAGGGGCGTCTCTAGGATTTTGACACATCTGGGGCTTAGCCCAGAAGAGTGAAGCAGCGACATTTTTAGACATAGAAACACTCTCCACATACCCTACAGGTACCTGCTCTTCTGGACTGAATTGAATTGAGGCATTTCATGGTTACCAGTTAATACCAAATAGGCTAGCAATTTTCACAAACTTCCCTCAATAGCCCAGGCACAAAAATGCCCCATTCATCATGTTGAACATACCAACAGCAACCATTCAGCAACAGTAAACATTGAGATGTTTAATGAACCATGCATCTTGTCATGTACAGTGTTTACATTGTACATGTAATGCTCTTTACATACTCATATGTATTTATTCTTTACATATTCTTTAACATTATTTAACATAACATACTCTTTAACATAATATTTAGACATAAGATGCTAATAATGCTAATAGTGCTCCACCAACACAAACACTTAAAGTAGTGGTTCTCAAACTTTTTCTGTAAATAACATTTTGTGATTCCATCTGTGCTTTTATAAATAACAGAATAAAGAAAATTGCAATCACTTAAAGTTTCAAGTAAATCAGATTGCTCCATCAGAATTTTTTTTTTATGTTTTAATTGCAATCACTTAGATCAATGAACAGGAAGTTGTATCTGTGCAAAAAAAAATTACTAATATTTAGTTACTACTAAATAGCTCATTGTGGAAAACAATAAGCTATTTATTTTGTTGCCAAACAAAACAGAATGAGTGCAGATATGTGAGCATCAGGTTGCATCAGTATTAGTGGAGCAGTGAGCTGCTTTCCTCTACACATCTTTATAATACGGGTAGATCAAATCAAGCATTCTGATTGGTTGAGAGTGAGTCACGGGGTGTACTTTATTTAAGCAATAAGGTACGAGAGGCAGTACTGTGTCGTGCAATAATGTACTGTTCAAGGGAGTTGTTAGGCCCGACGCACAGCGGAGGGCCGGCAAACCCTTGAACTGTACATTATTGTAGACACAGTACTGCCTCGAGTACCTTATTGCTTTTATAATACGGGTACCTGCGACTTTATAAATGTAATAGTAAGCTGCCTTTCAGCACAAAATAGTTGTAGCCGGCAAAACGTTGTGTATCGCATTTCAGCGCCAGAGAAAATAGTCCCGGGACGCACATACGGGACTATAAAACGGACGAGCTGGTCAGTAAATCTGCGATTTACTGACCAGCCCGGTTGAAAGCAGGGTGCAGGATGACGCTCAGCCACCGATGTAAAGAAGTGCTCTCGCTGCTTCTGTCCGTCTTTTCTCCGTCATTTTTCTCCTCCATGATGTTTAGAGAACTTGCCTCGCGTCGGGAATTTACCGACGTAATTATCTCTCACTGGAAATTATCACGATTTTGTGATCAAACCCTTTTCATTGCTCATCTTTAGGTTAGGGAGGAAGTGACGTGTGTGTTGTCGTTCGTTATGCTAGTGTGGGGGACGCTACGTGAGCTTGTTAGCTGTTCCGTTTGAGCTAACTTACTGTTAGCGAAGAGCCCCGTTGCAATACTGTGAACATAAAGCAATAAACCTGCAAGTTAAGGAAACCAACGTCTGCGAGTCGTTACTGCGGACGTGACAATATCAAAGTTTACACGAAACATGTTTTTAACTGTCAAGCTTGAAACGGCAACTAACTGTTAGGAGTGTGTGGTGTAGCGGACCCAAACGCAACACACGCAGCAGTACAGTTCCACGGGCGGACTTTATTTAAAGTAAACAAGACACCACAAACAGATACAAACGAATGCTACCGGTCAGGTCCAGCGAACACAGGAGATCCACCTCTCCTGCTCCAGAGTCGGGAGGGCAACTCAACCGCTCGTGTGACCAATTCTTACAAAGTAACAACCCGACAATAAGCCGGGTCACGCTGTGGACCTTTAATCACCTGCCGGTGATCAAGGCAACGGCCAACAGCTGGGATGAAGGAGCCCCCCTCCTTCATCGTGGCAGTGGGCGGAAACCAGGAGGAGAAACTGTAGACTAAAGAGCGGACCGAGAATCCAACACTAACGGTCGCGCAATTTAAATCTACCTGTTATTTTAAGTGCGCACTGATATGGAACGCTCTAAATGTAAACAGGCTGTACAGTACTTTATGGCTGAATAAAGTACACCCCGTGACTCACTCTCAACCAATCAGAATGCTTGATTTGATCTACCCGTATTATAATCAGCCATAAAGTACTGTACAGCCTGTTTACATTTAGAGCGTTCCATATCAGTGCGCACTTAAAATAACAGGTAGATTTAAATTGCGCGACCGTTAGTGTTGGATTCTCGGTCCGCTCTTTAGTCTACAGTTTCTCCTCCTGGTTTCCTCCCACTGCCACGATGAAGGAGGGGGGCTCCTTCATCCCAGCTGTTGGCCGTTGCCTTGATCACCGGCAGGTGATTAAAGGTCCACAGCGTGACCCGGCTTATTGTCGGGTTGTTACTTTGTAAGAATTGGTCACACGAGCGGTTGAGTTGCCCTCCCGACTCTGGAGCAGGAGAGGTGGATCTCCTGTGTTCGCTGGACCTGACCGGTAGCATTCGTTTGTATCTGTTTGTGGTGTCTTGTTTACTTTAAATAAAGTCCGCCCGTGGAACTGTACTGCTGCGTGTGTTGCGTTTGGGTCCGCTACACCACACACTCCTAACAGTTAGTTGCCGTTTCAAGCTTGACAGTTAAAAACATGTTTCGTGTAAACTTTGATATTGTCACGTCCGCAGTAACGACTCGCAGACGTTGGTTTCCTTAACTTGCAGGTTTATTGCTTTATGTTCACAGTATTGCAACGGGGCTCTTCGCTAACAGTAAGTTAGCTCAAACGGAACAGCTAACAAGCTCACGTAGCATCCCCCACACTAGCATAACGAACGACAACACACACGTCACTTCCTCCCTAACCTAAAGATGAGCAATGAAAAGGGTTTGATCACAAAATCGTGATAATTTCCAGTGAGAGATAATTACGTCGGTAAATTCCCGACGCGAGGCAAGTTCTCTAAACATCATGGAGGAGAAAAATGACGGAGAAAAGACGGACAGAAGCAGCGAGAGCACTTCTTTACATCGGTGGCTGAGCGTCATCCTGCACCCTGCTTTCAACCGGGCTGGTCAGTAAATCGCAGATTTACTGACCAGCTCGTCCGTTTTATAGTCCCGTATGTGCGTCCCGGGACTATTTTCTCTGGCGCTGAAATGCGATACACAACGTTTTGCCGGCTACAACTATTTTGTGCTGAAAGGCAGCTTACTATTACATTTATAAAGTCGCAGGTACCCGTATTATAAAAGCAATAAGGTACTCGAGGCAGTACTGTGTCTACAATAATGTACAGTTCAAGGGTTTGCCGGCCCTCCGCTGTGCGTCGGGCCTAACAACTCCCTTGAACAGTACATTATTGCACGACACAGTACTGCCTCTCGTACCTTATTGCTTAAATAAAGTACACCCCGTGACTCACTCTCAACCAATCAGAATGCTTGATTTGATCTACCCGTATTATAAAGATGTGTAGAGGAAAGCAGCTCACTGCTCCACTAATACTGATGCAACCTGATGCTCACATATCTGCACTCATTCTGTTTTGTTTGGCAACAAAATAAATAGCTTATTGTTTTCCACAATGAGCTATTTAGTAGTAACTAAATATTAGTAATTTTTTTTTGCACAGATACAACTTCCTGTTCATTGATCTAAGTGATTGCAATTAAAACATAAAAAAAAAATTCTGATGGAGCAATCTGATTTACTTGAAACTTTAAGTGATTGCAATTTTCTTTATTCTGTTATTTATAAAAGCACAGATGGAATCACAAAATGTTATTTACAGAAAAAGTTTGAGAACCACTACTTTAAGTGTTTGTGTTGGTGGAGCACTATTAGCATTATTAGCATCTTATGTCTAAATATTATGTTAAAGAGTATGTTATGTTAAATAATGTTAAAGAATATGTAAAGAATAAATACATATGAGTATGTAAAGAGCATTACATGTACAATGTAAACACTGTACATGACAAGATGCATGGTTCATTAAACATCTCAATGTTTACTGTTGCTGAATGGTTGCTGTTGGTATGTTCAACATGATGAATGGGGCATTTTTGTGCCTGGGCTATTGAGGGAAGTTTGTGAAAATTGCTAGCCTATTTGGTATTAACTGGTAACCATGAAATGCCTCAATTCAATTCAGTCCAGAAGAGCAGGTACCTGTAGGGTATGTGGAGAGTGTTTCTATGTCTAAAAATGTCGCTGCTTCACTCTTCTGGGCTAAGCCCCAGATGTGTCAAAATCCTAGAGACGCCCCTTCCGCTGTTGTGTGCTCAGTGCTCACCTGTGTGTGCGCGCGCACGTGTCTGTGCGCATCGCAGAGCAGAGGAGAAGTGTTAACGCGACCATTTAGAGACAGAAATGACGGATAAGATCAATAAAATACGTCCGTTTAGTTTGTTTAATAACAGAACAAGGTGTAGACCTGTTCTATAGGAAAGAGAAACTTAAATGACGACTTGTATAATAGGGGGGCGCACACTGCAAGTGCGCCTGCTGCCTGACGCCGCTGTTTTGGGTGAATGACGTATTTTATTTTTTTTAGAAAATTAATATTCGGGGCTAATTAAAAAACATCCGGGGCTTTAGCCCCGGATGTTTTAGCCTAGGGACGCCACTGGTAAGGAGGCCATAATAATTTTTGACTCATGGCTGAAGTTAAGTTTCTCCAGCTCTCCCCAGGTTGGCAAAAAAAGCATCTCAAAATGCATCAGATTGATGCTTTAAAATATGGAATATTTAAATGTTTCTTACGGGGGAGCATGCCCCCGGACCCCCCTAGAGGGGTAATATCCTTCTCACCTTTTTCACCCCTGACCCGTTTTCATGCCTGGTGCACTCTATAATTTTATTTTGTAAACCCTTGTTTACCTGAAATGTGCAGTGATTTTATTTTGTACCGCCCTGTTTGGCAGTTGTTTTTCAATAAAATAAAGCAAGCCAATCCACTTTTTCATGTTGATAAGAGCATTAAAATGCAAAAAAAAAAAATGCGATTAATTGCGATTAATCGCGAGTTAACTATGACATAAATGCGATTAATCGCGATTAAATATTTTAATCGCTTGACAGCACTAATATATATATATATATATATATATACACATACACATACACACACACACATGCATACATCAGCCTAACAACATGAAGTTAGCATAATTTTATTTTGACACCCTATCATATCATATTTTAAATAAGGTTTGAGTTATAATCCTGCCCTGCCTGTATGGTGCATTTTATTTTATTTGTATGATATGTTTGCATGTACTGTATATATGTATTATATATTTATGTTTTTTTTTTAACAGACGCATGTGTTTTTACACACACACAGGATTAATGAATGGATTGAAAGCTCAGATAATATCATTGGTTGAGATAAATCAGTCGCTGGAGCCTAGAGGTTACTACAGATTATAATTACTCATTTAAAACTTCAGTCATTAAGTGAAAATTGTCCAGTTTGCTCGCCTCCATCCGCTGAGGTTCATCTCATCCGTCATTGTTCCATGACTACTCAAAAGACTAAATGTCTGTCTACGGATTCAATGTCAACTTTAGGAAAGCAAGACTTTTGAGTATTTCTCTTTTTGGCAGCATTGCTTGTGAATATCAAACAGAACATTTAAGCTATGTCCGATCTATGTGTTATTTAACTCCTGTGGTGTATGCATTTTGTCAAAAGTTGAAGAAATGTAATCTTACTAACGGTTACACGTATTGTAGAAATGTGAAGTAACTGACTATATCTTCTTTCAGACTATTCCTATAGCATACACTTTGGTTTAAAAACAAAACGAGACACTTCAGGTGGAGGTGTCACTTCCTGGGACTCGGGGCCCTGCTGTCTGATGGAGTGTCTTTTCTGATATTACCACGTCAGAAATGTTGATGTTCGGCACATAGCAGCTTTCATATGAGCATACAGCGTGACATTGCTTGACAAATAAAGTCAACTCAATTGATGTTGCTTGTTTGGTGGTCATACATTTTGCTTAAAATTAAAAAGCATACTTCATAATTCTTTTTCTTTTCTTCATTAGGATAACTACATGTATTGTGGCTACAAATACTGAAGCATTTTCATTTTAAGAAAATGTTTTTCAGCTTGGGTATTGCAGTTCTTTGAGTAACTTAGCAGATGAAACAGCTGCCTGTATTGGATCACTATAAAGACAATATAGTGTGATGATTGCGTTCAGCTATATTTCACAAACTGTTTTTCCTCCAGTCATTACAAAACAAACATGACCTCACATTTAGTTTATTCAGCTTTGGAATGTTTAAGGAACGGTTTGAAGCTTGCACACTTTTTTGTTGTTGTTTTAAATCAAAAAGAGTTTGATGGTGGGGAATACATAAATCAGACACATATCAGACATAAAGAGCATTCAGAGCTTCAACAAAAGAGAAAAGAAGACCCGGTCGTCCCCAAAGCAAGTCTCACTGATGAATGCATTCAGGAATCAGGAGTCAGGAATGCATTCATTTCCCAAGGAAAATACTGACTCTTGTGAAAGTCACATCATGTGAGACCACAGCATGCTGGAACTCATTTTGAAGCCTAAACATCGACTGCACAGTGGTTCTCACAGCGGCGGAGGAGGATTGTGTCCGATAATGGAGTTACTGTAGAGCCCGCTGCGTCTCATAGAGATGCTAAAAAAAGTCAAAGTCAAAAGTCAAAGTCAGTTTTATTGTCACTTCTTCCATTTGTGCAAACATACAGAGGACCTGAAATTATGTTTCTCTACTGTCTGAAAATAAAGTGAATAGTGCAACATTTAAAAATTAAAAATAGACAACATATAAACATATAAACATAGTGCAAAGACATATAAACATAGTGCAAAAACAAATTAGACATATAACATATAGTGCAAAAACATATAACATATAGTGCAAAAACAAATTACGAAACTATTTAAGTGTGCGTTAATAGCAGCGGTCAGACAGTTTAGCAGCAGAGTCTAGATGTGGGAGTGGTGGGGTAGAGAGTTCAGCTTCCTGACAGCTTGGTGAATGAAGCTGGTTGACAGCCTAGTGGTGCGAGCCCGGAGGCTCCGGTATCTCCTCCCAGAGGGCAGGAGGCTGAAGAGACCGTGTGAGGGGTGGCAGGAGTCGCTCACAATCGAGGTCGCTTTGCGGGTGAGGCGGGTGTTGTATATGTCCTGCAGGGAGGGGAGGGGAGGGGGGGGGGGGGGGGGGGGGGGGGGGGGGGGAGTGAGGCACCAATGATTCTTCCAGCTGCATTCACTATGCGCTGCAGGGCTTTCCTGCTGTAGTCTGTGCAGCTTCCGCCCCGCACAGTGATGCAGTTGGTCAGGAGGATGCTCTCGATGGTGCCACGGTAGAAGGTGCACATGATGGGTGGAGGGCTTCCTGCTTTCCTCAGTTTCTGGAGGAAATAGAGGCGCCTCTGTGCTTTCTTTGCCAGGGTTTTCGTGTTGACTGTCCACGAGAGGTCCTCACTGATGTCCACCCCCAGGGACTTGGTGCTGCTGACTTGTTCAATGTCAGCACCGTTGATGGTCAGTGGTGCGTGTTGGGTGTGGCCTAAAGGGGCGGTATCGGAAAACAGAGGACTAAGCGTTGTATTTGGCGCCCTGTGTTTTTGCACTATATGTTATATGTCTTTGCACTATGTTTATATGTCTTTGCACTATGTTTATATGTTATATGTTGTCTATATGTTTATATGTTGTTTATATGTTATATGCTATCTATATGTTATATGTTATCTATTATAAATTATTTATATTATTACTGTCAGTTAGTTTAAGGAAAACTACTTGGGTGAGTGTCTCCAGGCCACCGTGCTTAAAGGTTAACTGCGGTGTCATCTTATTTCTGCAGCTCGGGGTCATCATTTTAGCTTACGATAACATTGTACTCACCAAAGCAAATGCTGCAATGTGGAAACACTCCAATGTCCAATAACCAAAATAAAGATGGGGCCAGAAACACAAGAGGTCTGACCGTCAGACAGCTTGTTGAAAACAAAACTCACAGTTGTGACGGATTACCGAAACCAATTGAAATGTGGTGACTGCACAGGTCTGTAAACTCTGATGTGGCCATGACGTCATGTTTTACTGATGTATTTTCTTCAAAAAGCAGGCTCAGAACACTACCTCAAGCAGACAGATTTAGAGCAGCTGCTTCGAACTATGGCTCTGAGTGTCGTTTCCCACCCGTTATTCGTCGGTCTTGAGTGCCTTTGCGTTGTTTCTTTACAAGTACTGCTCGGGAACTGGAAGCAGACCTCTTGTTCTGAGCTAGTCCAGCCTGGCTCAGCGATGTAGCTTTTATGGACAAGAGAAAAGAGAAGAGAAGTTTGAGACCCATTGTTGCAGAAAGAGCAGTTGGATTTGTGTGGGACATTTGAAGAAGAAAAAAAGTATTTAAAAGAAAAGAAACTTCAGGAAGAAACATGAATGTTCCCATGAAAAGTCCTGCTTGCGTAAGTCCCAAAGTCATGACCGGAAAAGTGAAAGTCCAAACAAAGTATCTGTTTAATTCAGTTCACTCACCAACGATTGTGATGATAAGGCTGACAAAGAGTTGTAACAGTGATAACGGACATGGTTGTCAGACTGCATTCAGTGCACATGATTGTAGATCATCTCGGCTAAAAAAAGAAAAGGGGAAAGTGGATAACATGGGACAGTCAGTGTACGATAAACGACTGCAGACTGCAGACGTGGGCCAGCGGATGGCCCTCTGATCTGACTATGTTACCACATCGCAATGTGTTCTGCGATCAACATGAGGTTTGAGTCGCCTCAGTGCGGTTTTTCAACCAGCAATATACCACCTCGGCATAAAATATTCTATTGATGCAGGTTTTATTCACCTATCCAGTCTTTTAAGTTGCAGGCATCTGTTAACCGTTACATCATAAAACATCTGTTCTGCTCTTGTGTAACTTCTGTGTGTGAAGACATGAGAAGCAAACCATCTGGTACATTACATCAGGCTATGTTAGTGACTATGGCAGAGAAATGGGTGCACATTTCCAACATTTAGTAGCATTTTCAAAACATATATTTCTAGTAGCAGTGGTATTTAGGTAGTTGAGCCCAACCACCCACCAACTGAGATGCATTGCCTCCTAGACCTTCACTGACAGCAGCAGCTAAAACAAGAGACACTTTTTTTCCTCCAATATTATAGCACTATTGCATAATCTGATATTCCATTTGGCATAACAAAACACAATGTCATATAAATAAAACATGATAACTATTTTAGGGTTTAGGGGTGTCCCATTGTCACATCGTCGAGTGCTCGAGGGCTCTCTGGCAGACATTTTGAGCCCTTTATGATCCCTTTCCGTAAGTCAGCATTAGATGCTGACTTTGCCTAAGGGAATTACCCACAGTTCATAGCAATGTGACGTTAAACACGCAGTTCCCAATGGAAGCATGAAGACGTAAAAAAAAAAAAGGTAAACAAAGAGACACGTGGGCGTTCAGCCCGATAAAATACACTATAACATTACGGATTAAAGATGGAACATAAAAACACATGAAATCAGAGGAAAGCAAGCAGAAAATATATATATATATAAATATTTTTTTTACATTCATCAAACATTTCATTTTGACAAAACGAGTAAATAGATCATTTAAAATGACTTCTCATCTCGTGAGGAAGACGTTCAAATCAGTGAATAAAAAGTATAAAATAAATACACAATTGGACACAATATTTGTGTATGTGGTCATGTGATGTTGCAGCAAAGTGCTGTCCCATTCATATTCACACCAGTTCAAGCCCTCACAGCCTCTCACACTCAGCCATTTAGCAGCTGACGTCAGTGAGTGCCTGAGGGTTCAGGGTTTGAGGGTTTAGGGTGGAGATTGGGATTGACCCGGACAGTTTTCAGCTGCCTTCAAAGTAGACAGAGGAAGTCACAGAAAAAATTACTTCCTGTTAATTCCGAACTTTTGTCTACTTGTAGTTTACAGATCACGTTTGGATTTATTCATATGTGTTTGTAAATATATATTTATGTAGAAATGTGTGTGTAGCCGCATCCTTTGGTCTTTTTATGTCTGCCTGTGAAATACATTACTACTGGTTTAGATATGTGTTGTATAAATACGATTTTCTATTAACAACCACACAAAATATGTTTTAAGATTAAACATGAGATGAATAGTCAACAATCAAGCGTTAAGTATTACAACTACACATAAAATAAGAATTTTCTAGAACACGTGGTATTTGCTGTCAGATCTAAGAGCCAATCAGCTCTCTGATGTGGCGAGAGCCAGGCGTTTCCCATCATGCAGTCGGGGGAGAGCCACTGCAGCGCCTGCCTCTGAAATCGACGGCCGGCTGACTCTCCTGAGAGTATCGTTGACCACGTGTGCATGACGTCAGAGCAAATCGGGAGCAAGTCGGACACAAATCTAACCGGCAATACATTTACACTACAACATTACGGATTAAACATAAAAACACATGAAATCATAGGAATGCAAGCAGAAAATGTATAAAATAATATTTTGTTTACATTCATTAAACATTTCGTTTTGACAAAAACGAGTAAATCGATAATTTAAAATGACTTCTCATCTCGTGAGGAAGACGTTCAAATCAGTGAATAAAAAGTATAAAATAAATACACAATTGTACACAATATATTTTTATGTAGTCACGTGATGTTGCAGCAAATTCTGTCCCATTCATATTCACACCAGTTCAAGCCCTCACAGCCTCTCACACTCAACCATTTAGCAGCTGACGTCAGTAAATCCCTGAGGGTTCAGGCCTTGAGGGTTTAGGGTGGAGATTGGGATTGGGCCCAAGACCATTTATCGTGTCACATGATAGGTGGCGCTTTTATTTTGGAAGGTACCGGAAGTGTTGTTGCTCCGTTCGAACACCGGCGCGAGCACGTCTCCCAGCAGCAACCGCAGCACGGAAGAGATAAAGGTAAACACATTTCTGATGTACACGAGGGACACGCAGCAAAGAGTGTAATTATCATGTAATACAGGAAACAAATAACAAGGACAGTCTAGAGTAGAGTATGTACTGCTAGTGAGTTTAAAGTGACTAATAGCTTGTCCGGTGAGTTGCTAGTTGCTAGTTGCTAACCTCGGTAGTTGTTGACGACTTTCCCTAACGTAAACTAACCCGGTGTTTCGGTTCATCAGGCGACCCCGTAAACTGGGTCAAAACCTTCTCGTAGTACAGTGTCTGATCAAAACAACCTCGCTAGGGGTCCTTTCTCTTAAAGGAAATGAGTCCACTCTCGTTGAAACCTCGCTCGTTGAATTCACAGCTACGTGGTCTCTTCCTCTCTCCAACATCTGTAACTACGACAACCACAGACGCGTTTGTCTGAAAGTCTCTAGTTAACACGGTCACTCGATGAACCGAAACACCGGTGAGTGAGCTAACGTTAGTTCTCGCCAGTATCCATGAGCTCCAAATACTCCAAATATTGAGCCCAATGAGGGCTAATATGTAATGTAGGTTCTATGAGACGAATATAACAAAGCCAAAGCTCTTCATCCACCTGTTTATGCTATTATATTGTACGAAATATAACTTTATGACGTTCATTGCGTATTTTCGCACATGCCTGTTGCAGAGAAACCCCAAAAACTGAAAAACGAACCTATTATGATTATGAAGGATGCCCTGTTTTTAATTATATGTTGTAAGGTATTTGTTAATATCACGCCACATCGTATACAAAGAGGAGAGGGGAAGTTACACTGGACAAAGTTTTTTTTTTTTTTTACATGAAAATCAGTTGCCATTACGTAATTGTTCAATTTTGACTGTTGTCTGCCCGTAGCCAGGATGACGGACTCCTCACTCCTCACTTCCGAGCTGGAGTTACAGCAGCAGGAGGAGCTGTATCAGCAGCTGATGCTGCAGGTAATATTGCTTTTTGTTGTTGTGTGAACTGGATTCCAGTGAGACTTAGAAACCGACCACCAGTGATAGTTACAGGATGGCAAATGGTAAAACAAAAGTAGAGGCCAGCCATGCAGTTGCTGACTCAGTCATGTTAGTTACACTATCCCTCAGTTTATCAACAACAAGCAAGTTTGGTTCGACCAGCTGTGTGCCGCTGAGCAAGGGCTCTTTTTATTACTTATGAATTATACTTTTCTTTTTTTAAGAGGAGCAATTTGTATTTTCTTCATTTCGAAAGTGACACAGTCTTGCTTTAAAGGACCAGTTCATCATGTTGGGGAGATATGTCGATTTGCTCTATTGCAGTCGTTTTATTATCAATCATCCCGTTTAACTCTGACTGGGATATGCATTCAAAACCTAAAGGACTGTTTGGGGGGCATTTGAATATATTCGAAGTCTCTTGCCTAAAATGGATCAAATAAAACATCTTCTTGTTGATTCAAACCTGGAGAAACATGGCTATATGAACATGGAAATATGAATTGGAAGCAGGATATAAACGGAAAAGGCCTAAAGACCAGTATAATATAATAGGAGAAAAATAAATGGTAAATCCTCTGATTGAAGGACGACCCTGCTCACCACTGAGCCACAGAATGACTCTTCTGGTTACAAAAAGAAGTCTGATTGAAACAAACTATAGAAGCAATGTACACAAGAAAGATGACATAACATTAACAAACAAAGCAAAAACATAATTAATTATCATCACAGGTTAAAAGCAGATTTATTTTGTTTTAATGCTGTTTTTAAAGTTGCAAGTGACGGAGATTGTCTACGGGTGCTGAGGAGAGAGGTCCAGAGGGAGGGGCAGCAGTGGAGAGGCCCCTCCCTCACTCTCGTAACACTCGTTGTTCGAGCTTTGGCGTCTGTAAGCGGCTTTGGAGAGCGCGATCTGGTCGACCAGGCCGGCAGCAGCAACGGCCGCTCTGTGGCACCGAAAGCCTGTTGACCTGAGAGCGAGCAGGATGTCGAGTTCCTGACCGAGCAGTCACATAAACACAGACGGCCTCTGCTGCGCTGGCCCATGTTTCTGAAGCTCTCATTTTATGACTAGATTTTTGTTTAACGCGGCATTAACCCTAGAACACTAACGTCGAGCAATTTGTTGTTACGTTATTTTCATTGTGTTGCTTTTGTCTGAGTTGCGTGGGTCCTTCTGTCGCTTCATGCTGCTCACAGACGTTAGTGAAGGTGGGCGTGTCTTAGTGAAAGTGGGCGTGTCTTCCTGCTCCGATCACTGTTTTTTTTTTCTACAAGCACCTGTTCGGGCGATTTTCACTCGACGTTAGTGATAGTGTGACTATTTTTTCCGGATGGGTTTTAACATTGACTTTTAACATTAATTAACTTTTCCTTCACAGAACAAGACTCGCATGTCCCAGGAACATGTGGACCAAATAACAAGTTCATAGCTCCTTTTTATTTATATTTTTAATAATTTTTTATTGACGATTCCCTAATTTTTCACCGGATTTTGAGCCTTTTTTTCAGTGTCTCCCCGTGATACCTGTTTATCGTTTTATGAGAAGTTCTATAGGGTAAAATACAAGAAGAGTACTTCAACTTGCCTTGTATTGTTGTATTTGAATATATTTTATCAGGTACATTATAAAATTCACCCGACGTTAGTGATAGTGTGACTATTTTTAACGTTAGTGTTCTAGGGTTAAGTGAAGACATACTTTTGGTTTGGCCCTTTTTAAAATCACTTTGTTGTCCTCTGCTGCGTTCCAATGTACATTATGACACTCAAGCTTTTAACTGTATGTGGGGGGGGGAAATGTGTCCTTAAACCATCCGTGAACTAAACTAGACTGCTGGTTGTCTGTTTAGACGATGGGAAAGATGCCGACTGAAAATCCAGACTCCAAAGTAATCCGACCACAACCTGGTAAGTAGCTCCACAATACAAGTTCAATCCTCGACTTTGGCAGACAGTGTTTGTTCAGGGACATGATTTATTGTACACGCTGTAGCTCAGGGGGATGAGTGGTCGTCCCGCAACCACAAGGTAGCCGGTTCGATCCCCAGTCCCCCCATAGCTCACATGTCGAAGTGTCCCTGAGCAAGACACTGAACCCTTAACTGCTCCCCGGGCGCCCCACAGGGCTGCCCACTGCTCCCTATCCAGGGATGGGTCAAATGCAGAGAAGAATTTCCCCAAGGGGATTAATAAAGTGCATGTTTCTTTTTTCTTTCTTTTTTCTTTTGTTTGTTTTCTCGCTCTCTCTCTTCCCCTCAGGGATGTGTGTGAAGACCATCTCGGAGCCAGGCCAGCAGAAGGTCTTCGTCAACATCTGCCAGTCAAACTCGGTCCCGCTGCCTCCGGAGATCTCCAGAGAGGATCTCGTGGAACTGCTCCAATCGGAGGATCCCAGCGGCTACAGAGTTCCCATGAGCCTCGGCGAGCCACACACAGAAGTCGACAACAGTACGTGACTGAGGCCAAAGAGGCTGTTTTGCGTTTCATTTTTGTGTCGACTTAATTCGTAGTTTGACTGTCGCTAAATACCTGAAGGTGTCTGTGATTGAGGGGTTGCTCTCAACATGGAGACAGCTGAGCCGACAGCTAGCAGCTAACACCCATTAATTTCCCCTCCCTCCCGGCCTTTCTATGATTCTTTTTGTTTATTGCTACCACTAATGCTCAGAATCTTGTGTGCAGAAGCGTAGCAGTGATAATAACCTGAAGGGTTATGTTCATCAACAGTCATTACATTGTCATGCAACATAACTTTTACCTGTTCCTACAAGAACCTGCGCGCAGCAGCGCTTTTGTCAAACCGAGGAACATTGAGTTCATGCGGTTGACGCCCACGAAACAGAAAATCACAGCTGGACTCACTAGTGCCAAAATTTATCGTCAAAATCACTGTCACAGCCAAACAGTGCAAGTGCAAGTGCGTGTTGCTGCAGGAAAAAAACAACACATGAATTACAGAGGGAGTTTTGCATGTTTGTTGTGTTAACAGCAATTTCCATGGTGGTTTACAGCAATAAATAAACTTTCTCGTACTCGGGGTTAGAGGAAAGACTTGTGGCAACGCATCGCTTGCCTCATGTCGGTGAACTCCTGGCACGGGAGGTGCTGCAGTCGTGTGTCGACATGTTCCCCAGAGGGCGTCATCTATGGCATCGCCGCCGCACCACAGCGGGCCAGGAGCAAACTTCCAGTGACGTATGTCGGAGATGATGTTCGCCAGCAAGTTCAGGCCAAATCTTCCTGTTTTCTCCCCAAGATTTGCGTGGACCTGAGGGGTCACTCCATAAAGCCGAAAGCTGGAGCTCATCAAGTCGTTTAGTTAGTTAGTTTTTCACGTGTCTTTCTCCTCCGTTTCAGACTCTCAGGGCTGCACAGCGTATGATGTGGTCGTCAACCAGGAGTTCTTCCAGAAGTGCCAGGTGTGTGTGTGTGTGGTCTTGTTTTGTTATCCATTCAGTGCAGCTGTCTTATTGTGTAATTATTATTATTATTATTATTAAAAGGAAGCGGTTAAAGTGATTTTAAATACGTGGTTATTAGGGATGCAGGATATGGTTTTTATTTCCAGCCGATATATAATAATGATCTGCTTCTCATGACCGATACCGGTAAGTAAGATAGTTAATCTTTTTTTTTAAATAATAATAATAAATCTGTATAATCTGTATCATGCCTGCAATGTTACACACACACACTTTTTAAATAATATTAATAACAATACATCATATTTGTATAGCGTTGGGGTAATAAAGATCCGTGTTGTGCTGATCCTCTGTGATTGTCTCCGCCTAACCAACAGGGTTGAACACAGCCAACTGAACATCCTGTTCAGTTGGCTGTGAGTGAAGACAAACTAATGTCCTGTAACAACGTGACATTTATGTTTGTGTCTTGCAGGAGGATCCCTTGTTCCAGCAGTTTGTTATTTTAGTGTCTTTGGAGGGTTTGGAGAACAAATACAATCTGGAGCTGAGTAGAGGTGTGTGTGTGTGTGTGTGTGTGTGTGTGTGTGTGTGTGTGTGTGTGTGTGTGTGTGTCTCAAGTTCCTACGTATTTTTGAATTCGTAGGAACGTATCAATTGTTGGCTGGTTGGTCCATCTAGCCAGCAATTGAGAAATAAGAACAACAATAAAGATTGAGCTGTGTTGGAAACGAGTTGTCCCGTGCGTCCTTTGGGATCACATGTACCAGGTCATTGCAAGTTGGACCAAGAGTTGACCGAAAAATACGTAGGAACTTGACAGTTGAAAACCAGCGGGCATCTTTGGCTGTACCATCGGTTGACTCCCTCCCTCTCCCTCTCTGCCTCAGCTGAAATGTTTGCTGTCAGAGCTTCCCTTTGCAGGTGTTTCCAATTAAGTGATCAGCAGCCTGCACTGGCCTACTGGTGGTGCATTCTGGGACTTGCAGTTTTTTCTCTCTTTTTCCTTTTCTTTTCTTTCTCTTCTGACAAAGTAACGTAATTCGATTAAATCATAATAATTAACTCAACAGTGTGTGTGTGTGTGTGTGTGTGTGTGTGTGTGTGTGTGTGTGTCCCCGTCCATCCTTAGGAGCAAATGTTGAGATTTCTTCGTGTGTGTTTCTGCAGACTGGAAGGTGTTGAAGAACAGAAAGTTCCTGGGTTCCGTCACTGAGCAGAACATTCGGACAAAGAGCAGGCCGGTGATTCAAGAGCTGCAGCCTCCGTACGTCCCTCGGTCTCAGTGTCAGTCTGGACGGGCTGCTGCACACACAACATGACCTCTTGCAGGGTTCTGCTTTTATGCCTCTGCGTTGGCAAACCTAGCCATAACTGAAGAATTCCCACGTTGATTATTACAGTTTCACTCAAATGTCTGACAGGAGGAAGTGATGACCTTTTGGACAGAGACGTGGATATAAACTGCAACTTGACTTGTTGGCCGTAGGCGTACAACCACAAGGCTGCTGTTCTAGTTTCTATCAAGTCACCTGGATAGAAACAACACAAAATGCATGCTGGTTGACAAAAGACACAGTAAACTGTCGACCTTTTCCAATATGAAAACAATTAGAGAGGTAATCATGCCTCCTTCACGATGTCTTTGATGAGGGTAAATCAGACGCACACACTATAACAGCCGAGTTTCATTTGGTAGTTTCTTCATAAAATGACCTTTTAATCAGCAACAGCTGATGAAACTGGTTGTTATTTAATGAGGCGACGCCTGCCTCTGCCTGTGAAGACTACACTCACCTAAAGGATTATTAGGAACACCTGTTCAATTTCTCATTAATGCAATTATCTAATCAACCAATCACATGGCAGTTGCTTCAATGCATTTAGGGGTGTGGTCCTGGTCAAGACAATCTCCTGAACTCCAAACTGAATGTCAGAATGGGAAAGAAAGGTGATTTAAGCAATTTTGAGCGTGGCATGGTTGTTGGTGCCAGACGGGCCGGTCTGAGTATTTCACAATCTGCTCAGTTACTGGGATTTTCACGCACAACCATTTCTAGGGTTTACAAAGAATGGTGTGAAAAGGGAAAAACATCCAGTATGCGGCAGTCCTGTGGGCGAAAATGCCTTGTTGATGCTAGAGGTCAGAGGAGAATGGGCCGACTGATTCAAGCTGATAGAAGAGCAACTTTGACTGAAATAACCACTCGTTACAACAGAGGTATGCAGCAAAGCATTTGTGAAGCCACAACACGCACAACCTTGAGGCGGATGGGCTACAACAGCAGAAGACCCCACCGGGTACCACTCATCTCCCTACAAATAGGAAAAAGAGGCTACAATTTGCAAGAGCTCACCAAAATTGGACAGTTGAAGACTGGAAAAATGTTGCCTGGTCTGACGAGTCTCGATTTCTGTTGAGACATTCAGATGGTAGAGTCAGAATTTGGCGTAAACAGAATGAGAACATGGATCCATCATGCCTTGTTACCACTGTGCAGGCTGGTGGTGGTGGTGTAATGGTGTGGGGGATGTTTTCTTGGCACACTTTAGGCCCCTTAGTGCCAATTGGGCATCGTTTAAATGCCACGGCCTACCTGAGCATTGTTTCTGACCATGTCCATCCCTTTATGGCCACCATGTACCCATCCTCTGATGGCTACTTCCAGCAGGATAATGCACCATGTCACAAAGCTCCAATCATTTCAAATTGGTTTCTTGAACATGACAATGAGTTCACTGTACTAAAATGGCCCCCACAGTCACCAGATCTCAACCCAATAGAGCATCTTTGGGATGTGGTGGAACGGGAGCTTCGTGCCCTGGATGTGCATCCCACAAATCTCCATCAACTGCAAGATGCTATCCTATCAATATGGGCCAACATTTCTAAAGAATGCTTTCAGCACCTTGTTGAATCAATGCCACGTAGAATTAAGGCAGTTCTGAAGGCGAAAGGGGGTCAAACACAGTATTAGTATGGTGTTCCTAATAATCCTTTAGGTGAGTGTATATTCTTTCTTTCTTAGTATCAGACGCTCACATCTCCCTCGCTCTGTTCCTTTCCTTACAGGGAGGATTCCACTGCGCCGGCCAAAAGGTAAACCGTCTTCTTATTTTCCTGTTTTAATGCAAAGTCACAGCATCTTTTCTGTCTTGTTCTCGGGCTCCTCGTTTGTCATTCTCGTGCTCTCCCTGTCTGTCCAGACCAGAGTTCACACTGCTCGTGGAGCCCCCTGCTGGTGACCCTGAGTACCTCATTGCAGAAATACAGCTTCCCGGAGTGGTGAGACACACATCCATGTACACGCTCTTGTCTCTCCCCCGGTTCTCTCTTCTTTCTTCCCCCCTTCTTCTGGACCCTTTTAAACCATATAATTATGGAAATATGACTTGGAAGCAGGATATAAACGGAAAAGGCCTCAAGACCAGTATAATATAATAGGAGAAAAATAAATGGTAAATCCTCTGATTGAAGGACGACCCTGCTCACCACTGAGCCACAGAATGACTCTTCTGGTTACAAAAAGAAGTCTGATTGAAACAAACTATAGAAGCAATGTACACAAGAAAGATGACATAACATTAACAAACAAAACAAAAACATAATGAATTATCGCAGGTTAAAAGCAGATTTATATTAGTTTTAATGCTGTTTTGAAAGTTGCAAGTGACGGAGATTGTCTAAGGGTGCTGAGGAGAGAGGTCCAGAGGGAGGGGCAGCAGTGGAGAGGCCCCTCCCTCACGGCGTCTACGGATCTGAGGTTGTGGGTGGGAGCGAGTCGGTGCACGAGGTCAGAGACGTAGGAAGGGGTTCAGGGTTGTGAAGGGCTGGTGATGAGGAGAATCTTGAACTGGATTCTTTGCTGTGTGGGGAGCCAGTGGAGGTTTTGGAGGACTGGGGTGATGTGGTCTGTGGAGTGGGAGAGCAGATGGGCAGCTGAGTTCTGGACGTGTTGAAGTTTGTTGATGGTTTTGGTGGATGTGCCGTACAGGATGCTGTTGCAGTCGTCCAGTCGAGAGGTGACGAAGGCGTGGATGAGTGTTTCAGCGGCTGAAGAGGAAAGGTGGGGGCGTGACTGAGGTGTTTGAGAGCGGAAGGGGGCGGAGCCAGTAGACGGGAGGAGTTGATGACGGAGAGGAGGAGCGGGTGGAGGGCCGGGAGACAAGCCATGACTAATGTGGAAGGGATGGGGTCCATATACCAGATAGTGATTTATTAAGATCTGAAGCGGGAGAGTGACCCGTTGGTTAGAGGGGATTTACAGGTCCAGGGTCGGGGGGGCAGGCCTGGAAGTGACCAGTTGGTTCTAAATCGTCTCAATTTTGTTTTTGGTGAACAGACAGAAAGGAGTTGCACTTCTCAGCTGTGGAGGAGTGAGAGGGATTATTCAAAGGTTGAAGAAGTTTATTTATTGTGGAGAAGAGGACCTTGGGGTTGGCGGAACCGGAGTGGATGATGCCGGAGTAGTAGGTGGAGCGTGCAGTGGTGAGAGACAGTTTGTATTGCTGCATGTAGTCCTTGTACGCCAGGGTGTGTAATGTGAGGCCGGTTTTGTTGGAGTCGCTCTAGTCTGCGTTTCTGGGATTTCAGGTGTGACAAAACATTGTAAACATCAAGTCTTCTTCAATACAGCATGATGTTCATTTAGTAAATTATGGTGCAGTTTAGAGTCAAATAAAACATAAAGCAGGGAATGTTTTAGGGTGTGGCTAACTTGTGATTGACAGGTCGCTACCAGAGCCGTATATAGCGTCTCTACCACGCTGTCACCATTCACTGGTTACAAAAAAAGCAAGATGTTGACGGCCAAAATGCTGAACTCGAGGTTTAAAAAAACCACAGTCCACAAACCAACGGGCAAGGGCACAGCGACTTGTTACGCCCGGCCTAGGGGAGCCTGAGCGCAACATACGGTTGGGTCTCCCCACCTCTCAAATTAGGACCAATGCTGCAGAGGTGTAGTACAATGATGCTTTTATTTTTCACCCGGTGTCACAAATTCTTCGGGGTGAGCCTGGCCCAAAATAACAAACAAAACAATCTGGGTACGTAAGCTAACTTCCCTAGACCACAAAAGGAACAAAAGAAAATACAGACGTCTTACCTATCTCCCTACCAGAAAACAGTAGAAAACATGGCTAAACAAAAAAGGCTTCTCACCCCTACCGACACACTTTCTAACCCCACCACCCCAAGGATCCCTCTTGTGCAGCATGGCCCGGTTGGAAGCTGGAGAGGGAGAGCCGGCCCCACAGGTTCCCTCCTTAAATACCGCCACCTGCAAGGCAACAGAGCACAAGCACGGCAAAACAACAAAACAGCACCCCCCCCAGGCAGGGAGGCGAACAGCATCAGGGCCCACTGCCATCCCATGCACTCTGGGCCATAACAGACTACATCCACTTCCTATCTACAGTCTACGTGTTTAATATAGAAATATGTCATCCACTGTATCAAAAAGCCAGTACCACCATAACTTTATGTAGGCTGTCTGATGCACAGAGGCTTGCCCAGTATTAACAGGTAACATTCCATAAATTGGTAAATATTGCATCAATATAAATTCTTCCATCATAATGTAGTTCCCCCTCTTACTTTTATTCTCGCCAGGGTAGAAAACTCTATTTCAGAGTCCATGAAAAGGGCCGTACATCTCTGCTCATGTCATCCAGAACAACAGTGTAAATTGCCCATGATTCATACTCACTAGAGTCACATTAAATGTGACTTACAATATGCCGTACGCTGCGTTGATCAGTGTCAAAATGTAGTCAGGCGAGCCGCTCCGTCACGTGACGTCGTCTCGCCTCGTGACATGAACTTGTCTCCTGTGCAGCCGTCGTCTCGCTCTCTGGTCCTGGACGTCGGAGAGGACCGCCTGGTGTTGACGGCTCGGCCCTCGCTCTTCCAGCTCGACGTCTTCCACGCCTTCCTCGTCGACCAGGAGAACAGCGTGGCACAGTTCAACAACAAAACTAAGGTGCACACACGCACACGCACCGCAGACACACACAAGCGCATAGTACACACTGCAGACAGACAGACTTGATGCTTCAGGTTATGATGCTGATAGTTATGCAAAAAGCAGTTAGAAGGCAATCAAAATATGATAACGGTATCTGTTTTTATCAGCGTATCCAAACTATCTCTTTTTAACACACTGGAAAACTAAACGGGTCAGTAAGACGCACCACTTTCCTCTTCGAAACACTGTTAAAGTCGGTCAACAAACACAATTCGTACACACACATACATATTATGTGTCTTACATCCTGAAAACTTTGTTCCTGTTTTCTCTTTCCTAGGTCCTTACAGTCACGATGCCCGTGGTGTCCTCATGAAACTAAGGAAGTCCTGTTATTTATTTTTGTTAAAAAGAAAATGATGCTGTGATAATAAAAGTTTTTTCTTTTTTTCTTGAGTCACATTTCTCTGTGTTATTTGATTCACAACTTAAATCCCCAATTGGAAAAGCAGTCAAATTCAAATATTAGCTTACTTGGATGATCTAAAAATGATCTGACCACAAATCAAAATCCCTGGCCGGGCTAGTTATTTTATACAGCGTACCTTACATTACCACAGTGACAACTGGAGATTTCCTCTCATCTGCTGTCGGCCAGTTGGCCGCTGAGCAGCTCGACTGAAGCCCTGCTGAACCTCAGATACTGTGGCTGTTGGGGGGGCGGGGCTTCCACACCCAGATCTTTTAAAAGCTTCGGCCTTCAGCAGCCAGAATCAGCAGAGTTACAGTGACCTACAGGTTATGTTTTCACTGCCAAATGAAAATATCATGGAGGCCAAGAGTTGGTAAGTGGACCTCGAGTTAAGGTTGGTCCTTGTGGAGTCAGTGGTCAAGACAGAAGACTCAACCTCTGTGAAATAAACACTTCTTCATATTGCATGGCGGGATTTTGGCAAAAGTCAGACCAGGGTCCGACAGCTAACCGGCTCTGTTCCGTAGAATCCGATCTGGCTGGTTGTGGCCTTGAAGCTAGTCATGGCTAAACGTTGTGTAACCGATACCCGGAGAGGCTGGAAGCAGATTCGCGGTTCTAAAACGTTACAGTTCTACGTAAAAACCTTTGGAGCTAACATTAGCAGAGTACGCTAGCACAACAATAACTAGCGTTAGCATTTATTTGCTGGTGCAATATATAATACATTTAAGTACTTTTATATACTGTGTTATTACGTCTGTATATTTAATATTGCTATTGTATTCGTCTTACTGTTTTTATATTGATTTTTTTATTTACCATGTGTCTTTTGTGTGCACTGCTGCTGTAATCCTGCAATTTTCCCACTTCGGGACTAATAAAGGATTATCTTCTCTTATTCTGAATCTCTACACATGCTGTTTTTGCTTTTTAATGATTGAAATAGCGAATAAAGACCTGTGTAGAAAGTTGTTGCAGGGAGCGCAGTTAGTGACAGTGTGGGCTCCATGGTGGATGGAGTAGCAAAGGATCAATTACATTTCTTGTTCATACATTACTGCACCTTTTTTCAACAAAGCCATGTGCACCAATTACACTTTTAACACCGTCCTAAATATCTTTGACCCGAGGAGCCTTTCAGCTCTAATTATACATGACCGATATGTAGCGAGCACACTGACCTCCACATGAGGTCAGACCCAATCACGGTGCTCGTAGCCAAAACTGAGTTTGTAATGTGGCTACAGTACCTTTCTGTGAACTGGAAACCTCCCCTTTCATGGAGAAAAAAAAAAAGAGTCACTTCTATTTTTGGATCGGCTCTGGTCATCCCTCCCCCTCCCTCACTTCTCTTTTGTCTCGGCCTTGCTTCTGTTGCTTTCCTTTATGTTAGAACCTTCTGCTTGTCTGCTTTTGATTAGTTTTGTTAATAGTTAGATAAAACGTCTTCGGGGAGTGCAGCTTGTGACAGTGTGGGCCCCATGGGAACCCTCGACAGCTTGACGGAGTAGCAGCGGGTGTTGGGGCTGAGCGAAGGGTCAGTTGGCTCGCATACATCTTCTGTTTCCTCCTTCCACTTCCTGTCTCCTCCGGTCGCCCATCCCTCCCTCAGCTCTGTCTGACTCCTATTCTCATCACCTACTCACCACAGCTTGTCGGGTGGCACATTTAGTAAATGAAAATTTGATAACCATTGTCTTTGAGCAAACTGCCTCACCTGTCACCTCTCCCATTCTGCCAGTTCTCCCCTTCCATGTTTCTCTCCTTTCCATCTGTCATGCCCTCCCTCTTTATCTTGTCATCCCCCTCTCCACCTGCCCTGTGGCACCACTCCCATTTGCCCAGTGAGGTCATCCCTCTGTTCTCCCTAATCCTGCGAGGTGCTCGTCTTTCTGCCTCCGCTTAATCCGCCTGTGGCCCCCAGCCCTGACCACACACACACACACACACACACACACACACGCACACGCATACAAATCTGCACATTTGCGTACACAGACTCACAGTTATTCTTGTATCATATACTCGGACACTCAGTAATTCTTTCAGCATGCATACACACATATTCATTCAGACAACACACACACACACACACACACACACACACACACACACACACACACACGCAATGCCCCTCCACCTCGATATAAAACACCCTCTGTCTGTACATTAGCCATTCTGTGTGTCTCTGTCCATCTCTGTCTCTTGTGTCGGGTGGTACCACACACCTTCATCAAGGTACGTCTGTCTGTCTTTCCTTTAATCCGTCCTCTCTAGGTTTTAGATTGAGATCAATTCAATCAATTTGTTTTCCATTTGCTTCACTGTCATAGTGTACACTTTGTTGCATGTTTTCTGTTTTGGTCGTTCTTTACAAACTTTTCCTGACTCTGGCATCAGACCCACCAGGCAATTCGCAAAATAACACCCCCATCCAACCACAGTCCATAAAACTTCAACCAAATGTAAAAAAAAATTGGATTGTACACTTAACATAATGTGTGCCAAACTTGATTTTGCAGTTGCATAATTTGTCAGTGCACTGCTTCTCAAATCTCGAGATGTCTGAGCGGCCCCGATCACGGTGGAAGAATTTCTGCTTAAAGTTCTGTTTTTTAAACTTTTATCCTTACACCAACACAATGGAGGTGACTATAATTGCATTTGTGTTAAACAGCACATTTCTCCCTGTCGCCATTACCCTGAATAATCCAGAGACTTCCCTTGCAGCAGCTATTATGCCATGATTGCATTACCCAGAGTCCGCTGGACAGTGTGTCTGAAAAAATCCTTTTTTGTTTTTGTCAAATCAAATTTCTTTCCCTTCTATGAGCAACACTTAAATTCCATTCACCGAAATCTATTGGTGGATGTTGCCAAAATGTCAGCAAATAAAGCCAGCAATAGTCTGAATGAGTAGATATCCCAAGTAACACTTCTAGAAAGTGACAAATTAATTAATGTTTTGTAATTCTAGAGAACCAACCCTTTTCAAGCATAAGATGTTTTTATTTCCCATTTTACTATTTAAGTACATTAAGGCTTTACTTGTTGCAAACAACAGATAAACATTGACTAAAAACATCTGTGCTTGCAGGTGTTGATAGGCATTTGGCTGCCTTATGTGAACCGTCACCTGTGTGCCTGTGTTAGCACATAGCATGTACTCAGACTGACATGTGCAAGCCACACAGCACCTTTATTATGTAGGTATACATATTGATATGCACTGTGGTCCAGCAGGAGCCGGGTGATGGTCTCCTTCTGTTGACCAGACACAGAATGAGGTCTAATGCCGTACTTGCGCGGAAAAGCGAATATTTGCAACGCCTTTTCGCCTCTATCGCACTACCCGGCGAAAAATTTGCTTTTCCGCTGTCTGTGCATTGACTTAACATGTAATCTACTCGCGCGAATATTTTGCAACTCTTTTGGGTTGAACACTACTCTAGCGAGGTTCCCACTTGGCTACCTGCACCAGACGCCAAATAATGCTATAGAGACGGCTCCTTAGCATTAGCTCTAAAAGCTCTAAAAGCATTCAGCAAATGGCTGAAATCACCACAGCACCGCTAGCTAGCTAGAATGTGCTACTTTAGCGTCGAGCTATCTGTCAAAGGTCTGACAGCTAAGTAGGCTTTTGTGTGTTTGTTTGTGTCGAACATTTACAGTTGCTAATTCAGGTCATTTAAAACGATGTAGTGTATTTTTAATCTGTTAGAAAAGCTATTTGGGAAAATAGCTTTCATGTTGCTCGACATAGAAATAGATTCACGCAACATAATGCTTTATTGCCAAATAGTCTTTCTACGAGATAAAAAAAGACATTACACAACTTAAGCTGACACTGACTTTCCTGAGCTGGCTGTAAACAGCTCTGTCTCCACTCTAGAATATTTTGATAGCTTACAATAGCTTCTCTTTAACACTAATGAGGTATTGTTTCACACCCATTCTCTTTTATTCCACACACACACGCACACACACACATTGCCCTTGACTAAAATTAACCCTGCTAAGGACTGAGCCTGTTGTCTGTTGGAACTTGAATCCTCTCCCAAATCCCCTGAGTCACTCAGCCCCTCCGCTCATTCATCCGTCCGTCATTCCCCCCCCTCCGTCCTTCTCTCCATCCATCATGTACTTATTCATAGGTCTTACCTTCACATACCTTTTGAGTTAGACCGTCCCTCTCCCTTTAATATCACACATCCCGAGCCTATAGTGATTCCTATGAGTGAAAAGTACCTTTCACTTTGTGTCCCTTAAGCATATTGCTCTACTGTCAGTAGAAGATATAATAAGATACACTTTCTTATATCAAAACTATGCTGTGTTGCTTCCTTAAAGAAATAGTCAAACATTTTGGATATACACTTCTTTTTTGTCTCAGCCGGCAATCATTTAATTGACTTACTGTATTGCCCCGTAAGCTACGAACTAGTTAGCAAACACTATTATTAACACATACAACAGTTGTGAAGCAACATTATCATTCATTTTGTGTTGTGTTTCTGCCAAAGTCCAATATTCACTCTCTTTTAGCTCTGGTTTTGGTCTCCACCAGCTCCCGAGGAAAATATATAGCTCGTTAGCCGGTAAACGATTCCACTATGTTCATCAGCTGTAGGCGCTAAATGTTGATGCTGAGTGAGCAGATACAGTGGGGTTTATCAGAGCTTGCCGAAAACAACACCATGAGATGAGAGCGGTGAGAGTGAACAAAACTATAAAGTTGCCGACTGGACAGATAAACAAGGAGCTGAAACTCACTATAAAGCTCTGTAAAGCCAAGAGGATTCAGGTGATAATTCTGTTGGTTCATCGCTGCGAGCGACTCCTTTCACATTGTCATTTGATACACATTTGTGGAGTGTGTTTGGACAGAGCCTGGTGGTTTTTCCCCTGTTTCCAGTCTAAGGGTAGCTAAGCATAAAGACTTACACCCTACAGACTTTACAGTAGTGTCGCTCATTTAGCTCTCAGCAAGAAAGAAAAAAAGCAAATTTCTCAAAATGTCAAACTATTTCTCAAAGATTTTAATCGATTTTTTTGCTAAAGGTTGATAATGAAAACAAACTGTGGAACAAGTAAAACAAAGGCTGGAGCCGGTCGCTCTCTCTCTCCGTATACAGAAACAGATAGTTGATCAATAACAGCACATGGAAGATTGGAGACTTGTTGATTTGCAGTCGAAAGGGCTGTGGATGTCCGGCTATGCCAAGCTGCTGGGTGGATGGCAATGGATATGACAGCAGAGAGGTCAGAGATAAATCCAAGCGCACAGTCACAGGGCATCTGTAAAGTCCTGTGGATGACAGAGAGAGAGAGAGGAGGAAAAGATGTGAGGGCCTGACGGTGTGTAGAGGGATAATAGGAAGGAATCAGGATGTCTGAAGGAAGGCTCTCTTTGTTTGAAATCAGTTTTGAACAGAAACGGCCTCTTGCTAGCTTTTTGAGGCTAGAAGCACCAGGACAGAGGGAGAAAGGGCGAGTGAGGACAAAAGAGGAGCGCGGTGGGGTGGCGTAAATCTCGAAAGTGAGAGAAACTCTATCTCCCCCGGTCTTTCTGCGTTTAACCCATGTCACATTCTCACCTGTTGCCGCTAAATCAATCTCCCCGCGTGCCCCGCCAGGAAGGTGTCACTCAGCACACACCCACTGGTCTGTGCGTGGTCTTACGCCAGGACAATGGCAGCTCAGAGGGACAATTTATAGCCAAAACCATGCCGGCGTGCATTGTTTCTCTCTCTGCTTATCTGTATGTTTTTCTGTCTCCAAAGTGATTAATCAGAGGAGAGTATGGGACTGTGGCCAACAGTGTTTTAGCGATGATGACTCACTCACGTACTTATGCACAGCCAAGCCTGCGCTTACGTCCATTTTTTAAAGACACCTGATATGGTATTACTTTTTTTTTAAATCCAGGTATCCAGTATTTTTCTTATAATGTTACTAACCACACGTAAAGTACAGCTGAGGTTGATGGGAATTTTATTAGTGCTGCAGGTATTTGGTCGTAAACCAACCTTTTTGGACAACTTGAAATTTGTATCTGATGATGACGCTATAGATAAAAAGTTGGGGAATCACCAATGTCAGTCAGATTCATTGTCTGGAAACCATGAATGTATTCCAATTTGTTTTGCCAATCCACCTATTTGCCTGTTTTCATGTGCATTTTCAATTTTTACATAATTTTTACACAAACTTAAATGCAGAACATTTGAGAGACGTTAAAATAAATAATTGCTAACGTTTGGCTTTTGGCCTCTTGGGTCAAGGTCCGGTGTTTGTTTGGTCCACTTAATCTTGAACAAGGAAGTCTAAAGGCCGCTAAACCACACACTGGGTGGGCGGAAGGGGAGCTGAGCTGGATGGGTTCAAACAGACAACGATCGTTCAGCCAGGAGACCACAGTTCGTTCCCCATGTGAAACAAATATGCCAACAGAGATGTTTTTGTAATGCAAGTTGTGTACCTCAGTAAAAACACTGAGGTAACCCTAACCCAACCCTGAGGAGCCCTAACCATAACAACACTTGGTTAGGTTGGTTATGATCTATTGCTAAACCTAACCAAGAACCTTTTTTTGCCTAAACCTAACTGAGTTTACTTTGAAGAAGGAAGTTTATTTTGAAAGGACCTTATGCATGTAAAGAGTGGAAATAAACATGTGTTGCAGGCTTTAGTAGGAAAACGCACAATAAATGAGGAGTAACTATTTGTAGGACATCTTACATGTATGAGGATACAATGCGCTATTTAATCTACGTCTTTGCCAAAGTGACCCCTTCAACTTGCATATTTTGAGTGTAAAAACAGTCTAAACATTCCATTCCATTATCCGAACCGCTTATATGGTACTTAATTCACCCTATGCAAGTATCTCCTCTGGGATTCAGCTAAGCAAAAGAGCTTCCCTGAAGATCCACTTCCTTTATTTTATGTTTATTTTGAATCATCTGAATGTTTCTCTTGTACTTGAGATGGTTCTATTCTACTGATTCATCGATCTTCTTGATTTGATTGCCATTTGTTTCTCCGCATTGCAGCCATGTCAGATCTAGAAGAGGAGTACGAGTGAGTACGGCACCATCCCTCAGTTGTTTATTTCAGCATTTGTTCATCCCTGCGATGTTGACTGACAGATATATGTTTCTCTGTTCCTCTTCCTCATGAATCCAGGGATCAGGGTAAGTTTAGTATCCACATGTGTTACACCATTCATGTCACTCACAAACACAATGAACAACATCAATGAAACTATTTATTTCTCTCGGTCTCCTTTCTCCCAGAGGCTGAAGAGGAACAGGAGGAGGAGCCTGAGGAGCAGGAGGAGGAGCCTGAGCCGGTAGAGGAGGATGGAGGAGGTAAGGTCAGGAAGACTCCCAGAATGCAATGCAGACATACAGTACAGCTGCCTGTCGACGCAAACACATGTAAACAGTAAGAGAGACTAAAAGGGTTGTGATGAGGATGATACACTGTCTTACAATAGATACATGACTTTCCTTTATGTCTGAAGAAGCTCTCAAAGAGCCAAGTAATCGATCCATCTCTTCTTCATCTACATAACTGAGTTTTTGGGCTGGCGCTGTACTAACTGACCTATCAACTTCCCATCTATCCTGCTCTCCCATTGGCTGACACTGTGCTGGTTCGTGCTATCAGAGCAGCAGGAGTACCAATGCCCATCATCACTCACACTTTTAGACACCATGACTAGCCCTGAAACCCAATAAAGGTGGAAGTTGTATCCAGATATATGTCTTTTGTTAATAAAGAGACATTTATCTGCACCTGAATTTGAATCTCACCGACGATCGATTGATATTTCACTTGCATTGTCTTAATATCAAACGTAAATGTTGATTTTAGTAATCATTACTCATACAGAACCAAACAGGACAAAGTTAGCAACATACTAAATTAGCGACTAGCTGGTGAACATTATTCATACATAGAACAAAAACGTGATGGAGACCAAAACAAGGCTAAAAGGAAAGTGAATACTGAACTTACATTGATGACGTGAACAGAAACCCATCTCCAAACAAATGTTAATGTTGCTTTGTGTCTGCTGGATGTGTAAATATATGAGATCGTTGAATATCTCCTGGCTCTGTGTCTTTTAAGTTTGACATTTTTAACAGAGCAACTTTGTGATTCCGGTCTAAAAGATTTCAGAAAGTTACAGCTGTCTTGGCTAACCTTTGGAGACTCTTGTTCACGCCAAATGTAAAGTGGCCAGTCCAAAACAATTGAAGTTATTATTATTATTTTACTATACTTAAAAGCTTACCAATTGTTTATTAATATCTACACACCCACAATGTAATGTGTTCAGACATTCGCAATTACACACATATGCGCATGCCAGGTGTGAGTTTTAGTTCTACAACGAGTCCTCTGAGGACTTGAACCGCAGTGAGCAAGGCCACCCTCTTTTAGAGCACCCGTTAGGGAAAAAGATATCAACGCCATTCTGCATGCATACAATTATCCATATGCGCCTTATGCAATTATGAATGTTCACAGAATGTTCTACAAAACTACATTTCCCTCCAGCCACATGGGTTAGTACATATAGAGTTAAACGGGGAATTTACTGGTAGGGAAAATTCACACTCTGAATCAAGGATTTTGATTATTAGCCATCAAGACAGACCAATATGGCAGCTAGCTTGGAAAATGTGTCTTATATTAGGAAAATAATTAACCGAAATGTTGTGTTTCGGAAAACGTTTGAGGCAAGAAATAGGGCCTGCACTTCATTTTAGACTGACAACGGTTAGTTAAAAGTTTTTTGGGGAGTTTTGCAATGGTTTATGGGATGAGTAGTTCATTAGCTTTACAAATAGTTATGTACACAGTTTCCTATCTTTGCCTTTTTTTCTTCTCTTTTTTTGATCCAATGGTCATGATTAATCTCATAGTTGGTTGGCTTGGTTCCATGCTTAAAAGTCTTAAGGCTTTTCTGAAGCGGCAATGGTGTGAATGAATGGGAGAATCACTTCAGGAATCAGAAGTGGACTGTCACTGTTGAGCTCTATTAGTGCCAAGTAATGCTGTGACTCACAATGCATGATGGGAAATAATAGCTTTTGAGTAATAGTTAAACATTAACATCACTTTCTTGACTAGCGATGAGAGGATTGATAGCCGTCTTGGGATTTAACGCTAGCACCTGGTTAGCTTAGTTTAAAAGCTGGAAACCGCTAGCTTAGCTACCAGCACCTCTAAAGTTGTGCCGGTAGACGGACGTTGTGACCTTTGGACTGAGTCATGCTCTCTGTTCCTCTGTTTCCCTGTTTTCCGTTGTGCTAAGCTAAGCTAACCAGCTGCTGGCGGTTGCTTCATATTAATCGTGCAGAGTAGTATCGGTCTTCTTGGCCTTCTCTCTGAAAGAAGGTGAATCAGCATAATTTCCAAAATGTCAAACTATATCCTCAAGCTTGCTGCCTGTGCAGTATCCAATATTAACTTTGGACTTCTTTCAATCATTCCACACCTCTTCCCTCCTTATCCCCTCATGTTTTTCCCCTTATTGTTTATTTGTCACTTTGTTCTTCCATTCTCTTCTTATTTTTGTTGATGTCTCTATCTGAGACAACAGACATCCTTTTGGTTCTTAATGTCTTCATGTTGTACTTTTGAATGTATTTCATTCCCCCCTCGACTCTCTTCCTTACCTTTTATCTCCCTTCTTCCATCTTTCATCCTGTCTTCATGTGGCTGGTCCGTCAGATCAAGACGCCCAGGAGGAAGGTGAGAAATAGTCGACGTGTGATTCATTACAGGGGTTAAGGTCCCAATTCTCTCCTCAAACTCCTCATCGGCTTATTCAGAATTATTATAATTATTATTATTATATACTCATTATTTAGAGGCTAGTCCTAATATATGTGAGACCCTGGAATTGTGTGGAAAGTGTTTTGGTCATATAAAAATGATGTCCTTGCTCTTTTCTTTTATTAAAACTAATACAAAAACTGCTTGATTGCCTTTTTTTCTCACATGCTTGCTGTGCTTTCCGTTAATTAATTAATTAACAACTTTCCGATTTTCAAATTGTCCTTGCACATGTTTTGGAGAAACCTTTTTATTCACTCGTATGATCTTTATTTTGTTGCTTGTCTCTCTTCATCAACAGAGGAGGAGCGCCCCAAACCCAAGTATGTTCACATCATTTTGAATTATTTTCGGTTGCAGTGGTTCTTTTCTCAACAATGTAAATTTCCCTCAATCTTATTTTAATCTTTTCTCATTCCTTTTCTTCCTCAGACCCATGGTGCCTCAACTTGCCGCTCCAAAGATTCCCGAGGGGGACCGGGTGGATTTTGATGTAAGTCGTGAAAAGAGGATCAGCCCAGATCAGCTTCCTTTTCTTCATGATTTTATTGATTTTATCCAGATATTTTCAACTTCCATGAGTTTGGCTTGATGGAGGCCTAAATGCATACCAAAAGATGTTTCATGGGTACAATAATTAGTTCTAAACGCTCCTTTTTTCCCACCAGGACATCCACAGAAAGCGCATGGAGAAGGACTTACTGGAGCTGCATACTCTGATCGACGTCCACTTTGATCAGAGGAAGAAGGACGAGGAGGAGCTCATCGGCCTCAAGGATCGGATTGTAAGTTTACTTCAGGGCCCTTTCACGCCGACCTGGTTTGGTTCACTTTCAATGTTCAATTCGAGAAAAGACAAATCCCCTCTGTGATTTGATATGATTAATGTTTTAATACAAATGTTGCGTCATGTTTAATAAATTGCACTAAAACGTTTTATGGCTTCCTTCGCTTTGCTTTTCATCAGGAGCGTCGTCGTTCAGAGAGAGCTGAGATCCAGAGGGTTAGAGCGGAGAAGGAGAAGGACCGACAGAACAGGATTGCGGTAACACACACGCACACGCACACGCACACACTCTAAGCTGTAAACAAGTTCAAGTTGCTTCTCTATTTCCTCAAACTATGTGAAACACATCTTATTTAATAAAGAGTTGCTCAACACCACACTGCATTGAATCTCTTTTGCAGCTGCACTTATACAATCGACACGTTTTTTCTTGCTCCCTCATCCCGGCCATCCGTCTTCGTCTTTCAGGAGGAGCGTCACAGAAAAGAGGAGGAGGAAGCCAAGAAGAAGGCTGAAGATGAATTCAAGAAGAAGAAAGTGCTGTCTGGCATTGGAGCGAACTTTGGAGGCTTCCTGGCCAAGGTCTGCTGTTCCTCTTCAGTAGAGCGCACGATAACAGTGATGATGATGATGATGATGTTCGATGGTGTGTGTGTTATCTGTCCCAGGCAGAGACGAGGAAGGGCAAGCGTCTGACGGGCAGAGAGATCAAGAGGAAGACTCTGGGGGAGAGACGGCAGCAGCTCAGCATAGATAGCATGAGGGAGGACGCGCTCAAGTGAGTCTCCCCTCGGTGTGCCGCCATGAAGGTGAACAAGACCGCAGGCCGAATCCTTTCTAAATGTGCTCTCTGCCATCCCCAAGGCAACAGGCCCAGGAGATGTGGAACTGCATCTACCAGCTGGAGTCTGAGAAGTTTGACTTCATAGAGTACATGAAGCACCAGAAATACGAGGTACCACTGGCCCCAGTGCACGTTGTTATTGCACGATAGTTCATATATATATATATATATATATATATATATTAGTGCTGTCAAACGATTAAAATATTTAATCGCGATTAATCGCATTTATGTCATAGTTAACTCGCGATTAATCGCAATTAATCGCAATTTTTTTTTTTGCATTTTAATGCTCTTATCAACATGAAAAAGTGGATTGGCTTGCTTTATTTTATTGAAAAACAACTGCCAAACAGGGCGGTACAAAATAAAATTACTGCACATTTCAGGTAAACAAGGGTTTACAAAATAAAATTATAGAGTGCACCAGGCATGAAAACGGGTCAGGGGTGAAAAAGGTGAGAAGGATATTACCCCTCTAGGAGGGTCCGGGGGCATGCTCCCCCGTAAGAAAAATTTAAATATTCCATATTTTAAAGCATCAATCTGATGCATTTTTAGATGCTTTTTTTGCCAACCTGGGGAGAGCTGGAGAAACTTAACTTCAGCCATGAGTCGAAAATTATTATGGCCTCCTTACTAAGTATTATGCAAGCCATTTCATGCCAGCCTGTCACTGGTCTAACATTTACAGTATATGAGGCACAATGTGGTAAGGGAGAGCATGGCTGCCTTTGTTAGCATCATTTATATCTTTGATGCAGAGAATGCATCTGGCGAATCCCTGCCTGTTGATTTTGGAGAATACATCTCCTAGATGAAAGGACACCTCTTGCCCTTTTATTGAGACCTTGCCTTCCAGTTTTAGCCACGACCAGTTCCAGCTGCATTTCAATCCAGCTGTTTAACAATGGCTGCATCCTTCTCCCCTAACACACTCATTCTGCAAAAATAATGTTTGTATTAGTGTTAACTTCTAGTTTAGCCTTATTCAGACCTGCCAACCTCGATATATAACCTATATATTGATAAGTCATTAAATACTCGTCATGCATTATATTGCATTGCATATAATGTGTGCTGGTCAATTAGTGTGTTCACTCGCGCTCCCTTCTGGCACGCGCACCTGTTCGCAGTTCACTGAATATCATTCATTTTGCCGTATCGCGCTCACCATTCATTCATTTCAAACCGTAACGTTAGCCTAGCTTCCAAACCCAAACGGCGTGCCTATTGTTTTGCTTCCGGTTGAGCTACATCCGGCGTGGTGCTCGCGAAAAAAATAAAATAAAAAAAATAATATATATATATCTGTATTTTTGACAAGCAATGCATGTGTTAAATAAATCCAATCAAAATATAGCTTTTTGAAGTATGTTGCAGCATTTCAGATCCATGTCTTTGACGAACGCGCTTCTTTTTTTTGTAGTGGAAGCTTGTTTTATGCCAAATAATAAATAAATAAATGACTAAATAAACGGTAGTGATACATATTGTAATTCTACCTACTGTTAATATTTCTGATTGGTCATGATATAATAGGGAGTTTCTTTTGGGAGACAAATGTTGTCTGTGGTTCTGAGGTGTGTATGAAATGATTTGGTTGCAAATGTGCATTTGGGATGTTAGATTAAAAGGTAACTTTGGTATTTTTCAACCCTAGTTTTCTACGTTTTTGTGTCTAAGTGATGGATGGGGTCGATTAGTTTTTAAATTATTCCAAGTATTGAGCGAGAGCGCTGCAGACACAATGTCATAACTCCTCACCGTCCACTCAAAGTGCTGGTTTTCGCCGCTGAGACAGTTATTCTAAATGTCTGACAGCATTATAGAAAGGACCCGACAGAGAAGTAAAAGCTTTTTCTTCATCTTTTGCTTGATCATTATTGTATCTATCCAAGTATCAAGGAGAAGTCTCGGAGGAATCTTGCATCTTGCATCCTCGTCGGCAAAATCAGCTAAACATTCAGCTCTATTCGATAATTTCTATCTATATTCTCTAACACTGGCGCTCCTCTCTCTCTCTCCAACTCTCTCCTGTTTCCTCCGTTGGCTTCTGGCAACAAGTCCCCTGACACAATAACAAACACACAGGATCGAGCGAAAGGTCAAAGGTTTACTTCTCTCTGCAGCGTTCTCGCTCAAGATTTGCAAAAGTGGTGGTCGCTTTTGAGAAAATAGGGTTGAAAAATACCAAAGTGACCCTTTAAGTTATATTCTGAGCTGCAAAGGACTGTAAAAGAGTTTGAAAACGAGACTAAAACATGACATAAATATTCAAAAAGTCATTCATTGATCCTGAAAATAATCCCAACGATTAAAATGTTTCCATGTTACATCTACTTTCCTTTTGTTCGCCTCCTGCAGATCATCGTGCTGCTCAACAGAATCCAACATGCTCAGAAATTGTAAGTACTTAACTTTTATACAAAATATGGAATATGGTGCTTAGAGTCGATCTGTTCCTGCATCTTTTCTCACCCTTCTCCTGCCTCCTTCCTCCTCTCGCCCTCTCACAGTAAAAAGATCCTCGGCAAAGGGAAGGTGGCCGGTCGCTGGAAGTAAAAGGGGGCGGGGCAAAGAAGAAAAAGAGAAAACACATTAATAACAACACAGTGGAGGCCGTGCAGGAATGGAGGATTCACACGTTTCCCTCTCTGTGGTCTTCTGGTGCCAGAGCCGCTTTGTAGGCCTTTCCTGTGTGTGTGTGAGAAAGATATTTGATGCTTCTTGATAATAAAGCGACACACACTCAAGTTTGGAGTTGTTGTGTGGATCACAACCCCAACAATCTGTCTTTTTTGGCTGCCGTAATCGGGTTTAGATATATTACGTGATGGCGTCCGGGAACTGTTTTGTATTTTAGGCAGTCAATTTTACAACAAAAGCTATAGTGTTCTTGAAGAAAAAGGGTTACAAATATTTTACAAAAAACATTAAAAAAAAGAAGGCTCTCATGCTTAGAGGCTTCATTTAGGCCTGGATTTACTCTGGCATCAAGTTCCAGAAGGTCTTTGCGGAATGTTGCCATCTGTAAAACATGATTGAACTCATTCCAAACCGCCAACAATCATTGTTGTTACGTGCCGCCACACAATGTTTTGCTATTGGATAACCCACATGCTGCTGTTTTTATTGCATTTTTGTGTTCTGAGAGGACAGCAGCGTATTAGGCCCGAAAAAAAAAAAGCCATCTCGAGAAAGAACTTGCATATCCTCGGAGATATGTTCTTCCAGTAAGATGGATATGTAAGAAGAGATGCATATATCTTTCATGTTTTCTCTGAGTTCTTTAAGCACATGAATAAATACTGATATATTGTGCACTCAGTGCCTCACGTTACCGCACTGTTTAGCGGCGGTGCATCCAAGTGAAAACAGTGTTTTCCTTGTAGGTTTGTGACTTCAATCTCAGAGAGTTTTTTTCTCGCAAATGTATGATTAGTAATCTCAGAGAATATTCTCGTTTGCTTCCTGCAAATTTGGGATTTGTTTGTGGTAAATTTAGCACTTTAATCTCAGAGAATATCCAATGTTTTACTTGTAAATGTTCATCTACTCTTGTAAATTCTGAGTTCCTTCTGGGAATATAACCCCAATTTATTGGCATTTATTTATAATTTATAATACGCCGTCTTTTTGTATGTAAAAATGATTACACGGGCAAACAAGACAATACAGCTCAAAGGGGGTGTCAGTAGAAACAATTACTGCTGTACTGCTTTGAAACCAATAAATATCTGTATTTCTAGCGAAGCAAGGATGGAACTGTCGGCCCTTGAGGGTTTCTATTGTCATCTTCCGTCCAAAGCATGTTCAAAGGCCTTTTATAGATGGACCTACTACGTGTTTTACATCTGATCAATTATACAATACAATGTGGAAAAGGTCAAAAACTAAGCTAAGGGATAAAAAATATAGATAAATAAAATGAGGTCCAGACTATAGAGTTGTGACGTTAATGAGACACAGTAAGAACTGTCACATTGGCTCTTTGTTGTGCAATACCAACATTTCATCTCAGTACTTTAATGTAATGATCCTTTAAGTTGCAATATGATGAAGGGACATCATATTCTACAAATCTAACCACCATCTAGGTCCAGAAGTTCCAGTTTCATGTATTGGCACATGCATCAAGTTACATTTTGAAGTAGGGCTGCACGGTGCAGAAATGGAATTTTTAAGTAAATACACGAAGTAAAGTAGTGTTGTTAATACAAGTTATTGCAGTGAAGCTCCCTCAGGTGGGTGAACACTGTCATTGCATCCGGATGAAACTGGAAACCCTTCAATTGGGTAAAATTATTTCACACATGTAAAATCAGTTTGGTTCAATGTGGGTACTCTGTAGAATATAGCATTTAATTAACAGTACATGGGTAGCAATGGCTCACCAATCAAAACTAAAATAATGGGTTGTTTTGGTTGTTTTGGTGTTTGTATATATTTCTATTGGGATATTTACCCATGCATTTTAATTTTGACCCAGTAAAATAATAAACAAAAATATATAATTTTATGACAGTGTTTGCATTATTTGCTGACTTTCTTTAAACATTATTTACCATATATATATATATATATATATATATATATATATATATTTGGTTTGTAATTTCTTTCACATATTCAACTAACAATTCATTCTTCTAATTTAATTATTGTCGACTTATGGTAAATGAATTTCAGTGTCTGCAACAGTCTTTCCTCTCTGTTGACTATAATACTTTGGGTGATTTGACTAATGTTTTGGGGTCTTGGAAGCAGGGTTAACAGATGGTTTTCTAGAAAATCCACTCCCAGAAAAATATGAATCTGTAATATTGTATCATCATTTGAGCTTTCACAGAAATTGATTATTTTTAATCACATATATATATATATATATATATATATATATATATATATATATATATATATATATATATATATATATATATATATATGTTATAAGAGCATCTAGAGCACAACTATTTATTTTGGGATGAATAAAGTTATTTAGTATTTGAGGCCTCAAATACTAAATAAAAAATCTTACATAAATGTATCACAGAGCAAAGGATGTATTTAAAAAAAACATGTGTGATAACGATATTATCACGCACAAAATCCCTTTCAGGACTGGATATGATCTTTCTAAAAATAAAACACCATCTTTGAATAATTTTAGGCATTTTAATGTTGATATTATAATGTCATTCATTCATCTCAGAAACCGGAACAAACTGGTTCCCATAGGGACGAGACAGCCAAGTGTGAAAATACTCAATGCCTTTGATGTACAAAGGCCACGCCCACACTCCTCACTGATTGGTTTAGAGCGAATGAGGTCACAACATCGCGCACTAAAGTCCTATATGGTTACTCCTGTCAAAATTGCTGTAAGTTTTACATTACTTTTTTAAGTAAAGTTTCCAAGACAGCAAAACAATGTCTTCCTGTGTGATGAAGAAGAGACAAATCTCCAAGGAAGTAAAGATTCTCACAGAACTTTTCCAAGACCTCACAATAAGCCCAGAAATGTCTTCCAGTGTGATGAAGAAGAGACACATCTCCAAGGAAGTAAAGATTCTCACAGAACTTTTCCAAGACCTCACAATAAGCCTAGAGTCTTCCAGTGTGACGAAGAAGACAACAATGTCCGAGGTGACTACTGAGGAAAACATGACTTCCGGAGAAATTTTGCAAGACAGCGAAATAATCCCAGAGATGTCTTCCCGTGAGATGAAGACGTGGAAGTTGAATCGTACACCTCTGCTTAAAAGTTATATTGGTGCCGTTCAACGAGTCAGAAAGATATTCCCAAGGATCACCTTCCCGGCTCCTTCCCCTGTGAGCCTGAAACCTCAGGAGAAGAAGAACCTGAAGGGAACAAGAACTAAGATATGGATCATCGGCTCGAGTTACGTCCGACGAGCGGAGCAAGAAGCCGATCAGAACTTCGGGGAGAACCTCGGACTTCATGCCAAAGTTGAGTGGTTTGGCCAAGGAGGGATGCGCTGGAGCGGCGTCCAACAACGTTTTGATGCAGAGTTGAAAACTCAAAGTCCCCCGGACATTTTGGTCATCCACGCCGGTGGCAATGACCTGGGGTTGACGTCTGCCAAGATACTTGCAGCCAGAATGACAGGTGTCCTGATGCAGCTCCACGCAAGGTTCCCCTCAATGACCATCGCATATTCCTGCATCAACGAGCGCCAACCGTGGAGATATGGACATCTAGTGGAGATGGATTACGTCAACAAATGCATAAAAACAGCTGTTGGCAAGTGTGGTGGTGAAGTGATAGAACACCCCAACCTGAAATGTGACGACAAAACAACTTTTCTGGCAGATAGAGGGCACTTCACCAACAATGGAAATATAATCTTTCTGACCAGCATCCACAGCGTCCTGAAGAAGATCCTGCAGCAACACCACCAATAGAGCACGAGCAGCAACGCTTGCTGCCCGGCTCCCGATGTCACCGCTGAGGAACTGATAACACATTCCTTATTATAAGGATTAATCCATCTTAACGCCTCAGCAGCCTTTAAAACGGCTGTTTGAGGGTTCAGACTTCAGCCCACACTTAGAAAGTGAAGTGATTTAACTTTTTAGGTGCCTGAAACTATAGTCCTCATGAAGTTACAATAACTAATGCAGCCTCACACACACCAACCATCATACACGCCCAGCCATCCTTATGAGGATTAATCCATCTTAATGCCTCAGCGGCCTTTGAAACGGCTGTTTGAGGGTTCAGACTTCAGTCCACACTTAGAAAGTGAAGTGATTTCCATTTTTAGGTGCCCGAAACTAGTCCTCTCTTCGGATCGAGTTTTCTTCCCACTTAAAAGTTTGTGAGGAGTTTTTCCCACGTTTTCATGGAGAACTTTGGCTGGGAAAAGAAATTAAAACAATGAAATGCTTAGAAACTTTAAATTGTACTACTGTCAGGTTTAATATTTAAATGTGTAATAAGAAAATCTTACTGTATGAATTAAGGGACAATCATTGATGAAAGAAAACAAATCAGAATTTTGATTGTGGCTTCCAACGAGCTTTGGCAGCCAACAGTATAATGACTTTGGTATCTCTTGGTATGAATCTGATAAATGGCGTGTGGAGTGTGGCGGTAAGAGCCCAGCTTCACTGGTGACGTTACCATTCACACGTGCCACGACAAAAGGAGGCTGCCATTGCCAGAGACAAAACACAGAAACCTTGTTGAGGGTGTGTGAAGAGCTGCCTCCATAAAGAAGGCAGAACAGCACATGATACACTGATTGTATAGTTTTCAAGTACAACAATACCCAATGGTGGGCCGTCAGGGTCTGCTAAGCCTTCTCTGCTGGCCCAAACTGAATCCCAAAGTTGTAGATATTTTATAATTTTTTTTTTTTCCACAAATACACTACATGTATTATACATTTCTCCCTATTAGCTTGTTTTCTCATTGCACAGCTCCTGTCTTCCTCTGTTGCTCTGCTTCCAGCCTGCAGCGCTGCTTCTGGTGCAGCTTGTTTTAAGGAGAGCTTTCATCCAATCAGATTTCACCTCTATGTCTCTATGGAAGAACTCTCGCCCGAGGCCTTCTAGCTAGCCTTTGCAGATTAAAGTACATGGGGACATTATCGTTGGTTGTCATAGTCTTCAACCAATCAGATCTTTAGTTTGACATGCTGGGCAAGTATTCTTTGACGTGCCAGAGCTACCGAGGTGGTCTGGAAGTACGTCAGCATTAACATGCACTGTGATTGGTCAGTGGGCCAGCGTCAGCATTAACATGCGCTGTGATTGGTCAGTGGGCGTGGCTGCAACACGACGCCAAAGAACGGCAGGACACTTGCAAGCCACGGTGCTCTTGAACACGTTTGGAGAGACTCGAGTGGATTTTCAGATCAACAAACAAGTTCGCAGGGAAACGGAGCTCCACAACGAAAAAGATAAGAAGAATAGGGAAATACTGAAAAGACTGATAGATAGCTGCAGTTTTGTTGGATTGTTTTGTCATGTTGTGTTATAGATAAATGTGACTGGTTCCTGTGAATTTGTTCTTGTCATTGTGTTAATCCGGTTCCAGGCAGGGCCCTGCTGATGGCCCTGCTGATGCCCCCCCCTCCCTCCTCTCTACCTCCTTCTGCTCCATGGATCGTGGTTATCTGGATCATGGACCATGTCTACTACTCATTATATGAATAATTTCTGTCATATTCATGTAATGTGCTGTAACTCCGGTACGCTATTCATTCTGGCCACATGACATCTTTTGCTTCTGTCCATCCGGGGAGAGGGATCCTCCTCTGTTGCTCTCCCTCATGTTTCTTCACCTTTTTCCTGTGAAAGGGTTTTTACTATCTTTATTTGGGGAGTTTTTCCTGATCCGATGTGAGGTCCCCGGACAGGGATGTTATGTGTACAGATTGTAAAGCCCTCCGAGGCAAACTTGTATTTGTGATGTTGGGCTATATAAAATAAACTGAATTGAATTGAATTAATTACGTTGATGTGGACACATGCATTATCCGTTAATGACCCAGCATCCCGTCATGCGCACATTTATGTATCTGCACTCTGCAGTTAGTGTATTTGTAGGTGTTGCGCTTCATGTAACATTTGATTTCACTTGTCAAATGTTGCAGTGTTATGTGAATATGAGGTGTTTACACGAAACAAATAATAACCTGTAGCTGTGGCGTCATAATGAGGTTATTAGGTTGTTCAGCTGTAGTAAGACGGCACAGAAGGCCCAAGTAGAAAATGCACGGCCCGCCACTGATATTTACCCATGCATATAATACTTTGGTGATTTGACTAATGTTTTGGGGTCTTGGAAGCAGGGGTTTAACATACGGTTTTGTAGAAAATCCACTCCCAGAAAAATATGAATTTGTAATATTGTATCATCATATGAGCTGATAGTAAAATGAGTGATAATTTAAAAAAAAGGTTAGATCCACCTGCAGCAGTGAAACGATGCCTCAGTATTACCGAGTACTTTTGATACTTTAAGAATTTTACTGATAATACTTACTTCTTCACTAGCACGTATGATTTTAAATAAATAACGTTTACTTAGAGTATTTCTACATTGTGATATTCATACTTGAACTTCACAGAAATTGACTTTAATTAATAATGAACAACATATCAACATTTGTATTAATTTAGCTAAAACAGATAAGTAATGACCAAAGTACTCATCTCACTGCTTGTCACGGTCTTGGGTTTTTGTTTATAGTTTCCTGTTTTATTTTGAAGTCCTTGTCCCCTGTCCTGCATTTTGATCTCGTGTTTTTGGAAGCTGGCTTGTTCGAGAAATAAATTACTTTGCATCGTAGTCGACATTTGGGTCCTCTCTCTGTAAAAAAATCCCTTTCAGGACTGGATATGATCTATCTAAAAACAAAACACCATTTTAGTCATGTCATTCATTCATCTCAGAAACCGGAACAAACTGGTTCCCATGGCAACGAGACAGCCACATTTGACAATTACTTGATGCCTTTGATGTACAAAGGCCACGCCCACACTCCTCACTGATTGGTTTAGAGCAAATGAGGTCACAACATTCTATAAGCAACATTCTCCTCATGTCTATAAATCTGGTTACTCCTGTAGTAAAAATTACTTTAAGTGTTACAATACTTTTTTAAGTAAAGTGTCCAAAACAGCAAAATCATCCCAGAGACATCTTCCCGTGTGATGATGAAGAAGAGAAATATCTTCAAGGTTACTCCTGAGGAAGTAAAGATTCTCGGAGAGCTTTTCCAAGACCTCAAAATAATCCCAGAGATGTCTTCCCGTGTGTCGAAGAAGAGAACAATCTCAGAGGTGATTAGTGAGGAAAACACGATTTCTGGGAAAATTTTGCAAGACAGCAAAATAATCCCAGAGATGTCTTCCCGTGTGACGAAGAAGAGAAAAATCTCAGAGGTGATTAGTGAGGAAAATGCGACTTCTGGGAAAATTTTGCAAGACAGCAAAATAATCCCAGAGACGTCGTCCCCTGTGATGAAGAGGAGGAAGTTATTGGACCATACACCTACGCTTGAAAGCGTTGTAGCTCTATACCTTCAACAAGTCAGAAAGACATTCCCAATAATCACCCCAGTGAGCCTGACATCTCAGGAACAAAAGAAGACATATGGACATCTAGTGGAGATGGATTCTGACAGGAACATTGTCAACAAATGCATACAAACAGCTGTTGGCAACACCCCAACCTGAAATGTGACGACAAAACAACATTTCTGGCAGATAGAGTGCACTTCACCAACAACAACAAAATAAAATGATGATATGCTCGGAAATTTTAAGTTGTACTACTGTCAGGTTTAATATTTTAATGTGTAATAAGAAAACGTTACTGTATGAATTAAGGAACAATCACTGATGAGTTCTCATTTGCATCTTTGGAAAATATCAGAATGTTGGTTGTCGCTTCCAACGAGCTTTGGCAGCCAACAGTATAATGACTTTGGTATCTCTTGGTATCTCTGCGCCTTCAACGATGACGTTAGTGTGGAAAAATCTGATAAATGGCGTGTGGCGTGTGGCGTGTGGCGGTAAGAGCCCAGCTTCAGAACAGCGTCATACACTGATTGTATAGTTGTCAAGTATGAATACCCATTCATGGTGGCGTATCACGTTCTTTTCCAGGTTCATACTTTGGGTTTACCAGCTCATGTTTACATTCTTTAATCTTCAAAAAACTCTTTATTTTTCTCATACCATCGGTCTGAATATAACTGGGAAAAAAATCGAATTACAAATCCCATGATGATTAAAAAGAAATACTCCAAAATGTAATCAGAAAAAAATATTCCAATAGAAATTCACAAATATATAAACATATGAATAAATGTATGTGTGCTGGTTGTTTATTCTCAAATTATAATATATATATATAAACATGCATATATAATAGGGTATATATATATACTTTAGCTATTTAACCCTAAATGATTAATGTATCTGATTCTACTGTGTGTGTGTGTGTGTGTGTGTGTGTGTGTGTGTGTGTGTGTGTGTGTGTGTGTGTGTGTGTGTGTGCACGTGTGCACGTGTGAATGAATGAGAGGCAGACTTTCTGCTTGTGTGATGCAAATTAAAGGATGTCATGTTGGCACACGAGGCTTTCAGAGCGTGTCAGACCTCTTTTTTGATTGGAAACGCTTTATTTGTTCAGCTATTTATTTACAATCACATTGTAAGCATTGAAAGTCGAAACAGCATTCCATTTTCTTTTAATGATAAGCAACACACACACACACACACACACACACACACACACACACACACACACACACACACACACACACACACACACACACACACACACACACACACACACACACACACACACACACACACTCTCATTCAAACACAAGCACAGCCGGAGAGACGGACCAATAATCAGTAAAAACACGTGACTAAGTACAATATGTTTCACAGGGAAAAAACATCAAGTTCAGAAGGTTTTGAGTCATCAGGTAAACAAGAAGAAAACATAATGAAAGGGATCAACATGTGTTTGACAACAGTACAACCTCGAGACAACCAGGGCATTGATTACATGAAAGCAGGTCAGATAATTAAAGGTAGTGAATAATAATAATAATTATCATTATTAGTATACATGTTTTCTTCAGTATAGCCGGTGATATGAACGAGGGACACTGAGTTTAAAAGATGAAGACTTCACCAGGCAGGAAGGGAAAGAAAGACGATCAAAGACAATCACACTGCATTATGGGAGGTGTAGTACCTCGGGTTGTAATAACCAAGATGTCCTTTGATTTTGACTTTTTTTTTTGGTATCTGTCTCTTGCGAGTCGCTCAACTTTATGAAATGCAAAACTAGATTGCTGGATTATAATTTTGATATATTAATAGGTGAGTCGTTTAATTAATAAGTCAATGAGTGTAAATGTTTAGTTTTCATACATTTCAAACATTTACTACATAGTCCATACTGAAGATCTGTATCAATCTGAGCGTGTTTCAAGTACACACAATGTGTTAATGTACATTTTGATAGTACGCATTCAAAATATAAATATAATACATGAATAGAAAGCACACATTTAGTTATATAAAGAGATCCCCCAAAGGAAATTTCACAAAAGAAAAAAAGAACGTGAAGCACATTTAAGATTACGATTCTAGTGAGAGGTGATATCATAAAACACACATTTGGTTTCAAAAGGGAGGATAACCCTCACATGCATATGATGGTGTGTACACACACACGTGTGTGTGTGTGTGTGAAGGTGTGTTTAGCGGATGGGCGCCTTCAGCGCAGCGTCCACCTCCTCCTCCTGCAGCAGCGTGTGCCACTGGGCCACCGGCCGCCTGGGATTGGCCAGCATCTCCGACCAGTGGCGCAGTCCGACGCCCGAGGCGCCGTAGCCCATCCAGCACTTGCCGATGGCGTCGTTGCTGCCCAGCTTGTCGTAGTCGTACACGGTGATCACCACCTGGATTTTCTGTGTGTGGAGGAAGCAGAGGAGAGGTCAACCTCATCTTTCTGTGTATTTCACGTGTTCCAGGTTCCTCGTGCCTGTGTACGAACCTGGATCTGGGAGAAGGGGATCTCGAAGCTGAAGCTCTCGTTGAAGTAAGGATTCAGAGTGTTCTGCTTCACCGTCGTCTTCTTCTTCTTCAGCCGCTTCCCGTTGTGCTGCAGCACCACCTTCACGAAGGGGTCTGAGGGAGAGAGAGAGGTCAGGAGAGAGCCAGACAACTGCCATGCATTACCTTCCTGTGTGTGTGTGTGTGTGTGTGTGTGTGTGTGTGTGTGTGTGTGTGTGTGTGTGTGTGTGTGTGTGTGTGTGTGTGTGTGTGTGCCTGTGTGTGTTTGTGTGTGTGAGTGTGTGCGTATGTGTGTGTGTGTGCGTGTGTGTGCGTGTGTGTGCGTGTGTGTGTGTGTGTGTGTGTGTGTGTGTGTGTGTGTGTGTGTGCGTGTGTGTGTGTGTGTGTGTGTGTGTGTGTGTGTGTGTGTGTGTGTGTGTGTGTGTGTGTGTTCACCTGACAGTCCTCCTACATCCATCTTCTTCAGGTTCTTGGCCTCCATGATGTTCACCGTGAGCTTCCCGGCCGTCGGGACGTAACGCAGGGAGATGCAGACGTCGCCCAGCTTCTCTTGCTGTCGGGACACAACATGTAAAGGATGAGTCGTCACGCCGCTTTGATGGCTGTGAATGAAGGCAACGACTGTGAGATAAAGTCACTATGTTTCAGTGGTCATGCACCTCCTCTTTCTCTCCTCCAACCAGATCCTTCCATTCCTGTATTGGCTGGGCGAGGTCGATGCTGTTCATGGGGATCTTGATCTCGCCGATGACGTCGTGTTTACCGAAACGGTCAAAGTCAAACACCTGCAGCACCAAGGTCTGACCACCCAACTCACTGTAGGGTATCTAGAGAGGGATGGTGTAGAAAGAATGGTTCACTTTGACTAAACAGTCGATGTTCAAGCTGCATAATAAAAACAAAATGCGAGTAATAATGTGAAGAGTTTTCCTTGCAATGTTTTATTGTTTATCGATGCACGGACCTTAAAGGTGAAGGTCTCATTGAAGACGGGGCTGAGGTTCTTGCGCTGGACTTTGGTCTCGAACTTCTTCTTCTTGTCCGGCAGCATGTAGACTTTGACGTAGGGATCTGAGGTCCCGCCCAAGTCCATGGCCGCCAGGTCCTCCGCCTGCAGGATGCCGACTATCAGCTGGAGACGGAGGTGGAAACAAGTTAGACTGGAGAACATTCCTGGGTCGGTGGGAGGTTGGACATTGGCGTGCAGGCGTGTGTGTGTGTGTGTGTGTACCTCGTTATCATTGAAGTTATAGTCCAGCGAGTACTCCAGTTTGCCAAGGTTCTCCTTCTCCTCCTCTTCCTTCCCATCCTCTCCCTCCTGGAAGACACGCAGCGTGGTTAGCGGTTAACAGACAATGTTTGTAAGTTCACACATTTTTGCTCCCGGGATGTGCTGCAGTCTCTGAGGGGCGCTGTGATTCCTATATATATATATATATATATATACCGTAAAAGTCGGGTTACACGCCGCTACTACGTTCGGTCAGTGTCCCCGTTTGCTCCCCGCTGTAGCCAGCTGGCGCTCATGCTAGTTCCCCGCTAACTTCCGCTAGCTCCCCGACAACCACCGAAGGTAGCGGGACCAGCCCCGGTTCGACACCCGACGCGGGCAGAGGGGACGTGGGCAGTAGAAGCAGCAGCGGGGAGCTAGCTTGCTACAGCGGGACACTGACCGGAAGTAGGAGCGGCTTGTAACCCGACTTTTACAGTATTCAGCGCTAACGAAGTCAACGTTGACCATACAGGGAAAAAGACTTGGTGTCTTTACTATTTTTGCACAGGGCTTGGGCTTCAACATACCCTGTGGAGTTTTTGAAAATGTTTTATGATGAGCAAGGCAATAATGCATTCACGTGTTTTTTTCGATGAGCGACACTGAATGTGTGTTTGTTGACAATAAAAACTCCGCAGGGCACCTTTAAGGTTCCACTGTGGTTTTCCCCAAACCCTTTGAAGATCATACTCACAATTATCACCAACAAGCATCAGGCGTAAAAGCGTAGATAAAAAGATACAGATTATTTTTGTTTCCTTTTAGTTTCCCAACATGTAAAGGTTCAACTTAATTCTTTAAAAATAAAACTATATTCTATATTGCTTGTTACCACAAGCATTGCCGGTCAAAAGGGAGCAGCAGCTGTGCCTCCGTCATCCCTTTTGGCTTTTGTGCCCAGTTTAAGCTGTCAATGCGTCTGTCACTATCTCAACCCGGATGAAAGCCAAACAGCTGTGGAGACAGTGCAGCTCTTACTGCCGCTAACTCCATCTGTTGGCCTATGGAGGGTGAAGTCCGCCATTCTACTTCCTCTCATACACATGTGCCCAGTTGCATCTTTTGACCTGCCCGTTAAAGGAGTAGTTCAACATTTTGAGTAACGTGCTTATTTTATTTCTTGCCGAGAGTTATCGACACGGAGGTCGATGCTACAGACATGTCCGTAGATTAAATATGACGCTACTGCCAGCAGCTGGTTAGCTTAGCTTAGCATAAAGACTGGAAACGGGATGGGGGAGCCTGGCTCTGTGCAAAGACAACAAAGATAACCAGCACACATATTTTACTACCTTTGGAAAGAACCAGGTTAGCTGTTCCCTGTTTCCCCCCCCCATTGTTATGCTAAGCTAAGCTAACCAGCTGCACATTTATCCTAAAAACACTATTGGAATAAATCTTCTCATCTAACTCTCTACTGGATAGAGAATAAACATATTTCCCACATCAAACTATACCTTTAAAACACAATGAGAACTATAGTCCTTGTATCCACATGTTTTTCTTCAATTTACTCAGTCAAAATGTAATTATAAATAACTCCCAACTTCAACTGTTAAAGTATAGACCCTCTGTGTGGTAAATATTTGACCAAATTCTTCTTCTTCTGGTAGCAGAATAACCGTGTGACCATGTCAGGAACACACAGGGCAGGACTCCTCTCGTCCGTTTCTCACCTTCTTCTCATCTCCATCCTCTCCATCCTTGTCCTTCTTTCTGCGCCCTCGTCCTCCCTTCCTCTCACGGACCTTCTTGGGCTTCTTGCCCTTGTTGCAGCACTTCTTGTAGATGCAGAATCCCATGCAGGCGACAAGAGCGAGGACCACAAACACAATGGCTCCCACCGCCCACATGGGCACTGGAGAAAAGAAGGAGGCAGAGGACAGGCATGCAAACTCATCAGATAAAGAAAAGGTGATACCATCGTTTTAATTATTTTATTATCCCTGACACCAATTTATGCATATACAGTGTATAAAATAAAATATTTTTGCATTAACAAAGAATGGTACTAGTGAGGAAGGAGTCCTATTTCTCTCCGTACTGAACGTGTACTTTATTTCTTTACATCAGCGGCACTGAAGCGACTTCTCCTCTCTGGTCCCAAAGGAGCAGCCAAGCTTTCTGGAGTTCTCATGTGTTTTTTCCAGAAATACTGTTGCATGTTATTCATCCATATTATATACAATGAACTTGACTGCCAATCTTATCTTATAAGTAGTTCTTTTTTATCATGCCAAATGTTTTCAATTTTTTTCTTTTCTTAGAAAAAAACACTTTGTTTAGGCTCCTTTGCCAAAGGAGATTTCTTTATATATATATATATATATATATATATATATATATATATATATATATATATATATATATATATATATATATATATATATATACAGTATATCTGAGGAAGGGTGTGTCTCCATAATTCCACAATACTACACTTCTTCTTTTGCAGAACAGTCGGTACAGACAGTTTTTTTTGCCACCTGCCATAGGAAAAACTGAATGGAACAATAAACGAGATGGACTTACTCCTGAGTTTATGATCTTGATGAGCAGAGTGGTCACATGAAGAAATGAGGGAGGACAGAATGAAGACATGAAAAACACGAGGATTAGAAATGTGATGGCATGATGACGAGATGATGGCATGTAGGCTATAGATTGATTGTTAATGGTTTGTGTATGAGTGTGTGTGTGAGTGTGTGTGTGTGTGTGTGTGTGTGTGTGTGTGTGTGTGTGTGTGTGTGTGTGTGTGTGTGTCTCTGTGTGTGTGAGGGCAGCCTAGAACAACATTGAAATAGTATAGTAATATAGTATCCAAAATAGGACATATTATTTGAGAACACACCAAATGAGTTTGTTGTTTTGTGTTTATTTTACATATATATATATATATATATATATATATATATATATATATATATATATATATATATATATATATGTGTGTGTGTGTGTGTGTGTGTGTGCTCACTTGGCAGGTGCGTGAGCTCATTGAAGAACTTGTTCTTCATGCTGGCAAACTGGTGGTTGGAGTGGTGCGAGGGAGGCGCTGGGCGCTCCTTCTCCCTCTCCTCCTCGGCCGCCCTGCGGACCCGCCCCCCGGCCGCGCTGACCAATCGCATCGCTGCTGCGGGACATCGAAAGGAGATCAGACAACAAACGGTCAGCGACTTCGTAATGTCACAATACATTTCTTGAGACATTAAACAAGGCCTCCGATAAACACTCCAAAAACATTCATTCTCTCCTCCGATGTGTCCTTCATTCAAACTTCATGCTATTTGACCTTTCACCTGCGCTTAATCTCTTTAATCCTCTCTCACTCGCTTCACTCTCCTGCCTCCCGCCATTTGTTCTCTAGTTTCAAGCGTCTCACAAAGACAACAACAAACTATCCTCATCGAGGACAATTGCTTTATTTTTGATTTAGGTTTTACCGGAAAAGAAGTAGAATCACGGTGTATAATTCCAGTGGTGAATAAAGTACTAATAGTAGTAGTAATACCACAATGTAAAAACACACCAACTCTTGCGTTCAAAATGTATCATCAAATCATGTATAAATGTTGTCACTGGAGCCGATTTTAACCGCTTTATACACTGTTGGTAGTTTAGTCTTACAGGGGTCAGCTGATCATATCATTGCAAAACATCATTGTCTCGTCACTACAAAGCTGCACAATATTATTCACAGAAATGTAGTATAATGTTGTAAAAGTAAAAGTAAAGTCATGTGCCTTAAGTAAATACTAAATAGCCTACTAGCATACATTAGCATACTCTAGCCATTTTTATTTGTATTATTCTATGCATTTCGGTAAGTTCAGTTTCATAACATAATAGATGCCGACGGGTGAATAGCCTGTTGTGAGCTGCAGCCTGTGATGGTTCAGTGTAATACAGAAGTATTTGAAATGTTCCTTGCTTTTTTTAATAAAATAAAAATGGTTTACCAATGTTGACAATGAAAATGTTACTTCAGTCCGTATTAGTAAAGATTGTCAGTGTGAAGTCAAAATATGAGAAAGTGTTTTAACTGTAGGCTGATGTAGTTTTTGGTTGCTTTAAATGTTTTGGACTAAACCACTTTAAAGACATTATTTTAAAGTTCACTGTAGTGGAAAGAGGCTCTATCCTAATTACTAAGTAGCATAAGTAAGGGTAAGAAAGTTTTTTTTCTATTTTTTGTATACAGATTGTAAAGCCCTCCGAGGCTAAATTAAATGAAATTTTTCAAAGTGAAGACATGAATACCAATCATGAGGTTAGCTTAAAAAATTACAATATTAATATATAACAATATTTATCTTCTACACAAACACAAATAAATTTTCTCTGCCTCTCTTACTCTGCATCCTCTTTCCATGTGTCATATATGTTCATCCCTACTTCCCTTCCTCCTCCTCAACCTTTCCTTCCTCCTCCTCCTCCTCCTCCTCCTCCTCCTCCTCCTCCTCCTCCTCCTCCTCCTCCTCCTCCTCAACCTTTCCTTCCTCCTCCTCCTCCTCCTCCTCCTCCTCCTCCTCCTCCTCATCCTCCTCCTCCTCAACCTTTCCTTCCTCTCCGCTTCCTTTCCATGGCGGCAGTGTCAAGAAAGAGTAAAACCTGAGCTCAGCAGCTCATTGCTTGCACATAATAATCCCTCCGACTTTGTGACAGCATGCTGGTGGACACACACACACACACACACACACACACACACACACACACACACACACACACACACACTTTATATATATCATTTGTATATTCACAGCCGTGTTTTTCCTGTTGAGCACATTACCCAATACATAGACAATCTGTAACGACAATGGGGAATATCATTATTAAAGTTATTAATTCCTGCTTTGTTCTATTTCCTAAACCCCATGTTCAAAGAGCTCATATCAGTTTAACTATTTTAATGAGCCACACTTTGAACTCAGACTTATTAAGGTCAGAAACTGTGGTGACCTTCTGCCAAATAACCCCTGCCTGTGATCCTGGGTATAGAAGCAATACAAGTAAGAAGAAATATCAGTTTCTGGTAATTATGAGAATCTCTATTGTGCCCTGTTGAGTCATTTGTTGACATAAAACACACTTCCATATGCCCCTCTGTCGCTGCACAGCGACGTAACCAGATTAATTGCCAAAGGTAATCCAAAAAGCCCTCGGCTTAAACAAATTAAGGACAGTTTGCCTCTCTGCGGCTCCTCCCCTTTTCTCCGCCCATCCCTCCATCGTCTCCCCCTGCGTGTGATATTCATCCTCCCTCACGACAGCTGGAATAGATAAAGACACGCTCCGGCGGACATGCACATCATATTTCCGTAAATGAGATGTGATTTAGGTGGTGAGCCGTGTTACATTTCATCTTCCTGGACTGCAGGAGAGGATTAGAGAGGGAGACCTCAGTGTGTGGAGAGAGAGAGAGATAAATAGTCAGATAGATAGATGGATGATAGATAAATAGAAAGATATATATATATATATATATATATATATATATATATATAGATAGATAGATAGATAGATAGATAGATAGATAGATAGATAGATAGATAGATAGATGGAGATAGATAAATTGATAGGTAGAAAGACAGTTAGATGGATAAATAGATAGATGGATGGATGGATGGATAGATGACCAATAATTACAACTATTCACACAGAACTCTTTGATTGCAGAAGCCTAACACTAATTTGTATTGAAACACACACCTCAGCCATGAGATGCTTTAGGTTTTTGAAGGAGCAGCCAATTAACAAAATAAAATACAGTTCAAAGAATTCAAATATCCAATGGGACCTCAGGTAAATGAAAGCAGCCGTGTGGTCCTGTACGCACTCTGGATAAAAGCTCTGTGTCATCCTGCTGTCTCTGCAGGGGCTCTGGTGTTGCATAATTACATTTTAGCTCAAGTTCACCAACACCCCAAAATCCGGATGATGACCGCAGTTGTTATCTGGGTCACGGCAGATTTAGGCTGGACTGCTGCCAAAACCTTCACATCAGTGAGTCAGAAACCTGGACAGGTTGGTTAAGCGTCTCTGTCCGGATACTGCAGGATGAGGACATCATGCTCATTGAGGAAAATATACAATTTGGCCTCCTGTCTTATAGTTTGGAGGAAACAAAGATTAGAAGACTGATATTAGTTTGGAGCAATATGTGTTCCACAAACAATAGCAGAAACTGGGTTGGAGCAAAATCTGGAGGATTTATAGGTTCTAAAAGGAAAAGGCTGTATAAAGATAACCGGCTGTAGAAAGCTTGTCCACAGAGACATGGGTTGTCAAAATATGACAATAGTCCTTTATATGTACACACTGTGGGAAAGAACAATGTCTGTCATATTGAACAAAAGTCGACGATAAAATATTGTCATTGTGCGGCAAAGAACCACCAACGCTTGTGATGTAATGGCACAAAAAGATGAGAGAATAAGTTATGTATGATAAATCAATTAGTATTATTTAAAAGAAAACTTTAAAAAAGAAGGAAGACCGAGGACACGCTGGAGGGATTATATCTCCCGGCTGGCCTTGGAACGCCTCGGGGTCCCCCAGGATGAGCTGGAAAGTGTTGCGGGTGAGAGGGAAGCCTGGGTCGGCCTGCTGAACCTGCTGCCACCGCGACCCGACCCCGGATAAGCGGTCGAAAATGGATGGATGGATGGATGGACTTTAAAAAAGAGAAACATTTCTGTGATGTCTTCTCTCTTGGGATCCAAAACAGTCAGTTTTAGCCGCAACGTTGGTCTCTTTAGTCTGCACTGAATATCTCTCTATTTCTTTGATCAAGCAAACCGACTTCAGTGATTCATGACGTTTCATTAGCGCCATGTGAGGTCGACATTTTTTATGTTTGAAAGCATTGCTGTGAAACTTGGAACAAGTATTCGTCACGACTTGTTAACTTTCAGATTGTTGTATACTTTGGTTTATGACCAACTATCTGCCAAACTAATGACTTTCATGACATCAACCTCAGCTGCACTTTGTGTTTAGTGCTATTTGTTGTTGTGAGTATATTACCATGCTAGCGTTAGCATTTAGCTCAAACCACCGCGAGTCCCACATCGTCTCCAAAAGCCAAATAGTGAGGAAATACGGTATACTTTCAAGAGTTCTCACATGTCTGTTATCTGAATCAGGTCTCTGGTCAGTTCAACACTAGAAATACCTTTAATGTCTTTAATACTGTCTGAGTTATTTGTTCAAATTTGACAATTTGTCATTTGTTTAATTGTCAGATTGAAAGCTGAAACTAAATTTAAATAATCAATCATTCAATCATCAGAAAATTAAATGCAACTATTTTGATTATCAATACATGATAAATTAATCATGTAGGTACTTTTTCAAGGAAAGGTCCTTCATGACAAATCATAATTTTGTCAAAGTACATAAAGTACTGTTGACCCCTCTAACTGATATATTTTGATATATGACATCAACGATTATTTATACTGAAGCATCGTTGTGTCAGCAGCATGAGACTATTTTAGTTCAAACCATAAATAGTTTTATATACAGGGACACCAGATACTGTATATGGTCGTGAGAAGATTTATGGGAGAGGAAAGAGGAAAATATTTGTTTTACTTTTTATGTAATCTTGGATTTTTCTGAAATTAATTAATTAATTGAAATTAAACCACGGGAGAAGTTTAGAGGCAGGACACATCCGTATTCATGGGAGCTGGTAATAGAGTCACCCAAACTCTACAGCTTTTGGTCAGACATCAGAAACCATACAGGTTGGAAACTACTTGTTTAGTCTTTAAAAGCTTATTATAGTATCTTTTGTAAAATCTTCATCTAAAAATAACAAGTAACTAAAGCTGTCAAATACATGTAGTGGAGTAGAAAGTACAAAAGGAAAATAACGGAAATATTCAAGTAATGTACCTGAACAGATGTACTTAGTTACTTGCAGCACTGATCCAGACGGATTGGAGGTGAACAGCCGGAGGAGGGATTTGGTCTCAAAGCTCACGGCTCTGAACTAAACTCGAGGCCCCATTAGGCGTCTGACACACTGCCCGACTATTGGAGCTATTTGATGCACACGATAGCAACTTTGGCATTTGTTGACAACTTCAATCATCAAAGCCAAGCCATTATATTATTAGCACTGTGACTGAGAAAAGGACCAATATGAAAGATTTAACATTTTGATTTATTGAGGCTGAAACAACGTAAACCCAAACGAGGTTAGGGTCAATATTAACATATTATTAACTAGGGTGACCAGACGTCCTCTTTTTCCCGGACATATCCTCTTTTCGAGACCTAAAAAAAGCGTCCGGCAGGGACAGGCCCCGGTCTCCACTATCCAGTGGGACAGGCGCTGTTTAGAAAGGGCACAGCCCTTCTTAGGTCTCTCCTAGGACAACTAAACTGGCCCGACCGCCGTATGCATGCAGTGGCCTTGACCTAGGTTTCGAGGACCCGCACCGGGCACAGAAGCTCTGACTGTCAGCTGGATAGGCTGGTTGAGATACCAGCGTTTCCCCACCCATGGGGGAAAACGCTGCATTAGGCCACATTTAGGCCACATCAGGCCTGTCTTGAGTTCCACCTCAGACAGGATTCGCTCACCAACAGGGCGTGTAGCTTGCCTACTCGCCTGCCGAAGTGATGGCAAGGAGGAGAAAAAAGCAGTCCTTGCCGACAGACATCTCAGCCTCTGCCTCGGTTGCAAGAGGCGAACATAGGGCGTCCATTACGACGGACAAGTCCCCTGAGGAGCCTTCGGGGCGCCCGAAGGGTGCAGCCGCTGCGCCCCGTCTAAGGAGAGGGACACCAGCCTGTGGCTCAATACCCTGTCATTGTCGACCTCAGCATGCTGCCCTGAAATAGCAGCTATGTACCTCCTCAGGGTAGGGGGAGACTGACCCTCCTCTAGGAGGGACTGCAGAAACTCTAGTACAGTAGGCATGGGGCACTGTACTGAGTCCTCGTCCTGTAGACGGGTAGATGGCGCTCTGGCCTTCAGAATAGTCCTCCTGACTGGCTCTGTGCAGCCGCTCGGCGGCCGCTCGGGCCCCTAGTTGACGGCGGCTGGGATCGGAATGCTAGATCCGACCACCTAGCTGCAATAGGAGGTTTCTCCTATGAGGGAGGCGCCATGGCGTCCCGCAGCAGAGTCTGTGCAACAGGGGAAACCAAGTCCTGGCTGGCCATAAGGGGGCAACCAGCACTAGTCCATTGAATAACACTGAGGAGCTTTGGCAGATCAGAGGAAATGGGGGGAAAGCATAAAGAAGGCCCTCTGGCCACATGTGAGCCAGGGCATATTGACCCAGAGGACTGGTCCTCTCCCTTAAGGAGAACCAGTGGAACACGGTCGAGGTGTTGTCCGACTGAAGTACATGTTTTCCTCTCAAGTATGGAAGGAAATGTTTGAGCGCTAGGTGACATTGACCTGCTCAATGAGGTCCTGAGCGGACCCCCTCCCCCGAGCAGTCCTGTTCTGCCACACTGCCCCGAAGGGCAGGCGTCTGTTGTGACCACTTCCCGACGGGATGGAACCACGCCAATGGGGCTACTCCTTGACAGGTATGCTCTCTCCCTCCACGGGGATAGAGCAATAAGGCAAATGCTGTTCAGACACTTCTGCAAAGGGGCGCAGCGACAGCAAGCCCAAAGGAACGACAGCTAAGGCCGTTTGTCAATTTGCCCAATAGGCAAAGAAAGAGGATGTAGGGCAACCGCCCGTGTCGTCCACACACTGGGGCAACGGACAGGCCCTCACAGTGGCTGTATCCAGAGCTACACCAATGAAGGTTATGCTCTAAGAAGGGCTCAGAGAGCTCCTCCCTGTGTTCACCTTGAGACCCCACAGGGCCACCTAAGAGATGAGGCGAGCAGTGTTCTGTGCAGCCTGCGATGGTCCGGACGTAGAAGCGCACCGTCTCCTCCTAGGAGGTTCTAGCTGTCGCAGCCTTTGGAGGGCGAGAGACCCGCAACTCCGACCGGAGGTCACAAGGCTACGAGCGACGAGCTTTCTTCTACACAAGTTCAGCCAAAGCTGATGCTAACAAACTAGTTAGCCTGCGCAGCGAGAAGATGAAAAAGAACCGAGCTCGGGATGACGCGGTAAGTTATACCCGGCTGGGGGTCACCCGAGGTCACACGTGACTTTGTTGTTATAATTACTCGAACTGCGCAAGCGCGATATTGAACATATCCAGTGTGAAACACTGCCTCTGGCGGTCAGTAAGGATGAAATAGAACCGACTTCTTTCATTTGAGAAATATTTTATTGAAATGAGTTGTATCCAATTGTTGTGAGCGATGAGTGGACCTGTACCTACCGTGACGTCATCGCTGACATTGACATGAGAGTTGGTGAATACACTCTTTGTAGGTTGTGATATTCTATTTATCTAAAACTGTATCTTAGGTTATTTAATGAAGCGTTGTGTGCTTGTGTTTTCTACTGCACATGTAATGCTAAGGTGTCTTAAAAAGGGAATACGTCTATTTCCTAACATGACAAACTTTTGCCTTAAGCCCTCCAGCATCAAGCTGATGGATTGAAGGTTATAATCAGTGGCGGCTGGTGACTTTTTTTTTGGGGGGGGCGCGGTTTAAATAGCACTCCACAATGAGAAGAAAAGAGGTTTGGAGTAGAATATTCTAAAAAACAAAGCTTTATTTCAAGAAAACACAGTGCTCAACACTGTCCAATAACAACTATCAACAAACTGTAACTTTGGGCATGAGAGGTTCAGAGCAGAATGGTTTAAGAAACATTCAATGTGGTGGCCAGAGCAACTTCAGGGAATACATTGACGTAGCATTCAAACTGGGGGCCCTGCAGTAAGGTGGCACTGGTGAGGTGGTCTTTGAAGGCAAAGCGTTCCCTGGTGTGTCCAAGTATGGTGTCACAAACCTACAGATAAATATATAGAGAGAGAGACAGAGACAGTAAGATAAGTTGTGGGGAAATATCTACTACAAACAGGCTTCATACTACAGACAAAAAACTATGTTTTGTGTGTCTTGATGGCTCAGCAACATAGACAAAAGGCCAGGAGCCACCTTGATGGCTGTAGCTATGACACACACGCACACACACACACACGCACGCGCGCACACACACGCACACGCACACGCACTAACTTGTTGGGGGTTGAATTGGTATTTTAGATAAAGTTATAGCCTGATATGATATCCAGCCAAATCTAACAATGTCCAACATGTGTTCTGCTGTGGGAAAGATAAAACATTAAACTCTAACAGGCATCTGCTGATTTTGACACTCACTTCTGCAGCAATCCTTCAAGCTCATCTTCCTTCACAGCCGGCACCTCCTCGGCTGCTCAGAGCCACTGCACACGGAGCCTCCAGCTAGCAGCTCCGGTTAGCATGTAGCTTGGTGCATGTAGCTTCACTGCTTTGCTGCTGAATATTTAAATCCGGACGTTCGGGTCCCAACTCTTTCAGCCTCTTCTTGTCAACATCTGATCGTGGATTGAAAGGTGTTTCGCGTAGAGATACCACAGAGTTTTCAGTCGCCATACTAACATAATCAAAGTCTCTGCTAGCTGTGTTGCTCGCGTAGCTACGTGGGAGCTATATGTGGTGTGAGGGAATGATAAAGGTCTCTGATTGGACGAATAGTCCAACCACGTTGCAATAAGAAACGATGTCATTGGCTAGGGCGCAGATTCGTGCGCCCGAAGATTCACGTTTCATCCGCCAATGAGAAGCTGTCCTTGCCGTCACGAGGGTGAAATGTTTGTTAGCTTTCCATAGACACACATTTGGCCGGCGCCCCGAGAGGGGAGGGGCTTTTCTCAGTAATGATGAATGGCGATATATTATATTTAACTTAAGTGGTTGTTGACAGGGGCTTACGGTCTCCCACACACATTTAGCGCGTCAACACGGTATATTTCTTATTTAAATTATTTGATATATAATGTTTTTTGACAGTATATATTATATTTTTTTTTTCTTCTTTTTTTTTTTTCATCGCAAAATTTTAGGAGGGGCGGCGCCCTAGCGCCCTCTATTGACGCACCGCCACTGGTTATAATACACAATGTCAGAAACTTCCTATCGACTGTAGAGGTAAAAATCTGTATTGTGGAGGTGTTCTGTGTGACCACAGCCTCTGTAAATAGAATTGCATTAGCCTCCCTTAATCCATTTAAACTAATCTCTGGCAGGTTTGGAAAACATCCTCCACGATGCGTAAAATCAAATGTTTCTCTCATGCGGGAACTTTCACTGCAAAATGCATTAATCAAATGACGGAGAATGACATAAAGATTAGCATTAAAGTATCAAATCCAATATATTGATATTAACCGTGTGCTCCCTGAGCACATATATTGTATAGCAGATGTACAGCGTGACTGAAATACACGGAGAGAAGGCAAAGTAAGGGAATAAACTGCAGCTGAAATTAGTCCTTAATGGATCTAGAGAAAATTAATCATATTTCATGATCGAGTCATTTTCAAGTAAGAGAACCAAAGATTTGTTTCCAACTTATTAAATGCAATGGCTTGTGGCTTTTCTACTTATTTTTTCATTAATTGTAAATTGAATAACTTAATGCGTTTGTCTGGAATAAGCCATTTAAAAACAAGTCATTTAGCTATTGCACTAAATGAACTGATAACTCTAAAATAAACTCTGATTACAAAGAGATAACCGCATGCTACTCACCTGTTTTCGTGTTGGTCCCTCTCGGTTCTTTTATTTTATTTATTTTTCTGCATCTAAATGCACTCTTGATAAATCCACCACTGACTGATGAGAAGTGTTGCACACAACTCCCTCCCTCCCTCTCTCTCCCTCTCTCTCCCTCTCTCTCTCTAACCCTCCCCCATCCGTGTTAATCTCCACAATATCCCTCACTGGCAACTACTTACCTCCACTGAAAACACATCTTTAAGAACCAGTTCATCTCACACTGTCCCTTTATCTTAACAACTTTTGGGAACATTTTAACAATGTTCTGGTACAACTTTAAGAAATGTGGCACTTTGTTTAATAAGTGGATTAAATTAAAATCAGAGAGACCTGCGTTGCAATAAGAGGAATCATTTTGCCAGTTAATTATTATATAATAATTATTCCCAGATGTGATCTGATTGGTGGTGGATGGTAGGTGTCAGTGACACTGAGTGCAAGGCTTTATAGTAAATGGCCACGGTGCATTACAATACCATCTATAAACACCCAAATAATGTCTCCAAAAATGACTTATCACTATCGTCTTGATCTGAGAATAAAAGGTGACATGTGATAGTCATTTTTTTTAATGACAAACAAGGCTATGACTGTTGATGGGACAATTTTTGATGCACACCATACCATCACAGACATGGTTCCGAACGCTTATTTTTTTGACTGCAATTTTATTCACTTTATTTGTGAACTTTTTACGACATAATATACTATGACTGTTCTTTTTTCCACTACTTTTATGGCAAACTATGACTTTGCCACAAAATGTTTTATGGAATACGTGACGTTTTTCTGAATCTTTTGGAGTGAGGCTGAGATCGACGGTATGGCACTGTGGTCCAGCGGCAGATGCCGATCCCTGGAGAGCTGTGGCTCCTCTCTTCAGATGAGGCCTCATCTGAAGAGAGGAGCCACAGCTCTCTTCATATGAGGCCTCATCTGAAGAGAGCTGTGGCTCCTCTCTTCATAGGAGGCCTCCTATGAAGAGAGCTGTGGCTCCTCTCTTCATAGGAGGCCTCCTATGAAGAGAGGTGTGGCTCCTCTCTTCATAGGAGGCCTCCTATGCCGCCTACTGACCTCAGCTGCTGCTGGACAGTGAAGGCCGGTCACACGGTTACTGTTGTTGTGACTTCTCTCATGCTCTATGGCAGCCTCTGGTGGAAAGAACACATATTACAACTCATCTGTTGTTGCATATTGTAACCTTTTTTCGACATAATATATTTTTATATATCTCATCAGTTTTTATGATTGAAAATGGGCTTTTCTTCCTCTCCGACATACTGTATTATATCAGTTCTCAACCATTTTTCACTGATGTACCCCCTGTGAAATAGTTTTTTTTAGCAGAGTATGCATTTTGGGTTTAAAAAAAAAGCTATAATTCAAAGCACTGTGCCATCGGTGTCTGATTAAATATACAACTCAGTTCATGAAATTACTCATATTTTGAGTATTTATTAAATAACTATTTTTAAAGGATTTTTGTAATGGAAGCTCATTTGAAATATATTACAATTTGAGAACCACTGTCCTATACTATGATTTCTTTGTACCTACCATGACTCTACGACTTACTATTTTTTTTTCAACATACGATATTACTTTATGGCTTGTTTTGACATATACGATGATTTTATTACTTTTTTCCCCAACATACTATGACTTTTTACAATAGGCTATACTATTACTTTAACTATATAAGCCATATAAAAAGTGTTTATGTATAGTAGATCATTTATTTTCCAGTAAGAACCCGGTTTATGAAATAGCTTTCCACATAAAGCAAATAAATCAGATTTTAATTTAAGTTTTATGGCATATATTTTTGCACGTTAAGATTGAGCAGACTCCTTCAACACAATTTCCCGTAAGACTTGAGAACCACTCAAGTCTTACGGGAAATTGTGTTGAAGGAGTCTGCTAGATAAGCGTCACTTTCCCTTTTGTTGAGTGCAACATGCTCAAGATGCACAAAGGATGTGAGACTCATCACTTTTGATCGTGACAGAGTTAACGTGTACATACAATTATTCTTTTCTCAGATCTTTCTCAGTGTTTATTAAAGTTCGAGTCAGTACGGACTGTTTACTTTAAATGCTTTTGCAAAGAAAACACCAGCGTCTCATCTTAAGATCCCATTTATTTGTAGTGCAAAAGTAGAACCGACAGTACTACAGATCTTTAACTTTCCTCAGATCCCTGTGAGACGTACAGCATGCTATGAGCTACGAGACCATTATATGACAAACAAAAACACTGCCTGAAGGTTAACCCCTTCAAGCCATGCAAATACGCAGCAAAGAAAGTGACGTAACGCCATTAAATATCAACTAAACAATGAAAACATTAGTAGAAAGATGTGTGAACACCACAGCAGGACTCTGGTCTGCGTAGTGCACAGCACGGACATTCACAGGGACCAAGAACAAGTCACCAAACAGCAGCTCTGACATGGGACGGAGTAAAACGCCGACATCTGTTGAAAAGAACATTAACCAGTAGTGAACACAGTCAAACGTAGTGTTGATAAATGTGCTAATACGTCTACACAACTAAAGAATGCCAGCTTATTGATAAAGTGTTTCCTTCCAGTCATTATAGTCATTATTATTATGGACTCAATCACATTGTGTATTCCAGTCTTTGTGATAAAGTAGGAGGCCTTCTATTGCCTGTATTCACATCCGTTAGGAGTCTAAAGTGAGTGAGTGCAATTAGGTCCGACCCACAACCAATACCCGGTTTCAGACTTTTGGGAAGAAGGAAGGGCATGAAAAAACTAAAAAAGTTAAATAATAAAAAAGAAAGTAATTATGAAATTCATATTTAGAGAACATTGTTAAGAAACAAATCACATGCAGGAGTCACAGTATCTCCACATGAACACAAGCCTGCAGTGTGAAGAGTTGTTTAAGAAGGGGGTCGACATCTCAGCCGTCAGTCTCACCCACAGAGGGAGCATTATTTTGCTTTCTAAACGAACCCAGCCTTCTCGGAAAGTGCTTTGGCGCGTCTACTTCTAATTATGAATATTAACATTTGAGAAAATGATTCACGTGGATACAAAAAAGGGGACATAAAGACTAAAGGCATTGACACACACACGCACACTCATGGTCTTTACATCTTTTCGAGGTCCGTCAAAGAAAGAAAAAAAGTCAAAACACACATTCAAAAGAACAAAACTATAAGAAAATTCAAAACGGATGAACAAAACCAAGGAGATGTACTAACGGCTGAATGTGATAATCTGCATTCTATAAAAAGGTGGCTTCATGTCTTCCTCAGCACTTAAATTAAATCGTAAAACCCCTAACTCTCTCTCGTCTACCGCAGTTGAACAGTTCCATTCTATTGAATAACATAAAAGACAAAAAGAGGTAAAACAGACCTTAAAGAAACGGTCCACGAGGCTACAGAGGAAATAAAAAGTCACCTTAAAAGGTGAAACAGCCTCTTTTCAGGCTCCATAACTCCCTCTACTCCCTTTATTTCTGTTTTTGAGTCAACTCGGGAATCTAAAATCAACAGCGGAGCATCTCTCTCTCTCCTCCAGGGGCTCCGGGGAGAACATAAACATTCTCGTACCATTAGGAGCCAGCAGGGGGCAGCAGCAGCATGAGGAATAATCCTCTCTGAGGCGCAGAGATCCAGTTGAAAAAGGCAATAAGGCAAAAAAGAAAAAGATACAGGGAGTTCAGGAGAAGTCTACAGCGGATCGCCAGATTCTCTCCGTGCTTCTTTTCGGCGTGTGTGTGCGCGCGCTGCGGCCTGGACGCCTCATCTCGGCTGGTGTCGCGTGAGGCCTCTCCTGATGTTGGTGGACTGCCTCTGCTGGGCCAGGAAGGACATGGCCTGGTTAGAGGGGCCGAGCCGCTCGCCAGACACTTGCTGGTGAAACGCCATCCCCTGAGAAAAGAGGGAAGAGTGGAGAATGTGGAGTGTAAGGACTTGTGTTTGTGCAAAGCATCTCTCTGCAGTCAAAACCAAAATAAATGAATCTGCGTTTGTCCTCAAATCTCCTTTACGGGTTTCATGAATTTTTCTATTCGACGGCAGAGAGAAAAACGACACATGAAAACCGGAAAATGCCTTCAGGCGCTCGACATGTTTTTATGCATTTGTACACTCACTTACCATGTTGTACCATGCAGTAATGATGAGTTTCTCCTCCTGGTCATGCCTGGCTCTGCTCTTCTCATAGTCATGCTGCGCAACAGATCATCATGCATTAGTGAGATTTTGTAAAAAGAGCCAGTGACCTACTTTGTCTCTTTGTGTCAAAAAGATTCGTACCTCCAGGTGCTTGATTTTTCTCTCCTTCTCCGTCAGCTGGTTCTTCAGTGCCTGGACGCCAGGAGTCGCAGGCGCCGGCTGCAGCTTGGGATCCAGCGTTTTGATCACCTGCACACATTAAGGACATTTGAAAAAATGTTTTTTTTTTTTTTTTAGAAGATTAACCCACTGATTCAGTATTGCATTCGAGACTCTGTAAAAAAAAGAAAGTATAATCGATTTATAGAACCAGAGAAATTGGCTTTTATTTTTCCCCCTCTTTCTTCTTGTCAAAATCGTGCACCTGCATTCATACACGACCCAACTGTCTGCTGTCAAGTTGCATTATGGGTAATGCAGCTGCCAGCTAATGTAGTCTCGGGTAGAGATGATGAGCGAGCTGCAAAGGGTCTTGTTAAGCTCACTTCTTTTTTTAACTCCACACCCCCACATTTGTTAAATTTGAGTATTTTCAAACTTGGAGTCTTCAGACTCGAGTCAGTGTCATATTATGTTGCGTTTTTTTCTCTCCACATATGCAGTGGTACTTCCCAAAAACCTGTGAAATCGAGTCTCCCTTTAATAACCAGTGAAAAAATGAAAACCCTCATGGTTTCTTTTTTTAGAGCCGAATGCCGAGGACAGCATGTTCCGTCTCGGTGGACTGACCGTTCTCGCCTTGTCCACGTAGCGCTTGTATCGCTCCTCCATCTGCTTCATGTCCTCGTCCTTCTTCCGCAGGCTCGCCTGGAGTTCGTCTATCTTCTTTGCCACTGAGAGGGAGAAAGACCACAGGCCGTGTGAGGCAGAGGGCAGCGGACAGGACAGGTGCTCAAAGAGGCGGCAACTGGGAGGAATTGGAAAGCGGCAATGACTCACGGTCCACTTTGGGCTCGAGGTCATCAATGACCTCCTTTTTCTTTTGGAGGTCGGAGTGAGCTTCGTGGAGCTTCTCCCTGCAAAAGCATAAGAGTGATGTTCACTTTTGTTTGGGACCCATGTGGGTGAAGAACCTGTCAGAAGCAGTACTTACAAATGCTCCTCAAGCTTTTTCTTCAGTAAGGAGGACTTCACGGAAAAAGAGGAAACAAAAAACACATTAAACTCAAAACTAACACACAAGGCTTTCTTAAAAAAACAAACGCACGCACACACACACACACACACACTCAGTAGAAGCTGCAAAAGTCAAAGAGTTAAATCATGGGCCGGTTGGACGGAGGCTGGGCCGTACTTACGATGGCCTGATTTTGGCAGTTGATCGATGGGGGCGGGCACAGAGAGACGGCAGAGAGGAGCAGCAGTTAACAGTGAATCACCACAAACGGGTTAAACTTCAACAACACGGATCAAAGTAGAACACTGCAGTCGACAGCCAAGTGTTTAACAGTTATGTTTCCTATACACTCAGTGTGCCGTGCAGCTACTTGATCAGGTCCCTATGGGGAAAGTAGTGTTCACATGCGCACTGTCTCAATACAACGTGATTGTAGGAAACTACTCTATGAAATGAGGAGTTGGCAGAGGAGAAAGGAGGATGTCTCCCGACTCACGTCCTCGGTCTTGCTGTCCTGATCATGGAGCGCCTTCTGAAGCTCCTCGATCTGGGAACGCAGCTCCGAGATCTGCTGCTCGTTTAGTCTTGGAAACGAACGGGGACAAGAAGAAATATTAGGAACGGAAAGAGCTAAAGAAACCACCCCCAAAAAAACAAGGGGTTAACCCTCTGAAACCCAAATTGGAAAGCATGTTTTCTTCTAAAACAATCGGGAAAACTGCATCGTCTATCACAGCCAAATGTTGAAAATAAACATCAGATTTTCATCTTTCCAACGGTCCTTGAAGACTGCTTCCGTCAGACAAAGAAGCCAAAACAAAGCTTAACATTTTTTAAATTTCACCCGCAAATAAACAGTAACCAGATCCTGTAAAAAGCATTACATTCTAGGAACCTATGATTGATTCACAGAGACCAGCAGTCACATGACAAAGCAAAGAGAAACTTCGACTGAACTCAGACTGCTGAACACATCTTAATTTATGTCGTTTAATTTATGTTGTTTATTTATGTTCCATACATGTTGTTCTATTTTTTTAAACCGTTTTGCACTACTCACTTTGCCAGACAGAAGAGAAACACAATTTCAAGTCTTCTGTATGTTTACACTAATAAGTGACAAATAAAACTAACTTTGAACATTGAGGACCGGAGAGGCTCTGAAAGTGTGACTAGTTTAATATATAAAGCACTTAGCACCACCATTTTTTTCCTCCAACATTGGTAACATTTGATGACACTCGGAAACATGATGGAAATATGGTTTGCCATTTTTGGAAATATAAATATTAGTTTGAATGATTTATGGCATAATAACGGCGTTATACTGCTCTCCTTCGAGCCATGGCTGTGCGGCTTCCATAGAGGGAAGGTGTGTACTGTGGGTGGAAGATGTATGCCAAGTATCACGTGGATCTGTTGTGCACATCTGCTGAAGGCAGCGCTCATCCAGTCCCCCAAGTGTGCGGCCTGCGACCATTCACTGCTTTTGCTCTACTGAGCATGCTCAGTCCACTCCTCTCCTCCTGTTACTGTTGCTGAGGATGCTTCCCACACCCTGGGCCTGGTGTTGCATGGACACACACACACACACACACACACAGGCATGTAAACACACACACACACACACACACACACACACACACACACACACACACACACACACAGTCCACCCACATGTCCACATGCCCACAGGCATGTAAACACACACACAGTCAAGGGACAATCTGGCTTTCTACTGCCTGTCCTCCAGTCCAGCCCACACAGCTCAGTTGAGCACACAGTCCAGAGGGTGAGTTGACATTTAGGCAGATATCACTCCCACTATCAGCCAAACAACCAGCTTAATGTCCGGGAACACACAGTATGGTGACCTAGAACGGGAATGATTGCTTAACACAACCACAAAGTATTACTTAACCCCTTACCACCCACCCCCACTTTACCTGTTCTGCGTTTCCAGGGCGTTCTTGCTGCGCTGAGCCTCCTCCAGCTCAGCCTGCACCTCCACTAGTTTCTGTCTGTAGGTCTCCTCCTGGACGCACAGCATCTTGTTTTCGCTCTGGAGACGCACCACCGTCTCCCTGTCCGAGGAAAAGAACATGTGAGAAGGGGAACGGGCGACAGCTGAAACAACCCAGAGGGCCGCGGCCGCGCCTTCACCCGACAACGCCCGAATGTGAAGCGCTGGCATGCGTTGCTATTTCAGGGGCCGACTGCGCCTCAGACTATAGATGCTGAATATAGGGCACGAGTGACACCAATGTAATGTCTGTTACGGGTTTAGAAGGAAAATCTCATCAGTTACGCTTTACCCCATGATCACGTGAACCTCACACACACACACACACACACACACACACACAGTGTAACAGACATACTTGAGCTCAGTAGGCATGATCTCCGCAGCGAGGTTTCCAACTGTGACAACACTGTCACACAAGCTTCCTGCGGAGAGAGAGAGAGATTAAGTGTCTGTGGGTAACCCAACTATTTCATTAAATGCCCCCAATTTGCATAATGTTGTTTTAATACAAGAAAACTAAATGTTGACACCCAAAATAAATCAATATCAGTTTTAGTGTACGCTCTAGTGAGAATATTTTCACCCCACCTTACCTCTCGGCCTGACAGGAAAACACAAACTAACTAACCGATCGAGGCCGCGGTAGACCAGCAACTCCCGTGTTGTGAGAGTTAAAATGACTTGTGGCTTTGAAGAGAGCAAAGATAACGGCTGCAGTCACTCGTCAGAAGGGGCTGACGGTATGGAACAGTGGTGAAAATATTCTATACATAGCGTACACTCAAGCCTTTTTATTTTTAAAGGGGGCTTAGGAGACATTTAGCTGGCCCACAGCAGCACATTGCTTAGCTTTTGTGCTGGTTCTCCAAACTCTAAAAAGTTACTGTAGATAATGGATCACTACTTGAAAAAAAAAATCTGAACTATCCTTTAACATGCTGTTGAAGTAAAATGTATTTTACCTCTAGTGGATATTTACTTTTGACAATTTTTTACCATCTTCTAGTTATTAGTTTCTAAAGTTGAGTGCAGTTCAAACTCACCAGATCCACTGAGACCCCGCTGCTGGACTTGGGCACACCTGAGCTCGTCGTTTGTCTCCCGAAGCGTGTCTCTTTCCGAGATCAGGCGCTGAAGAACGTAAGCACAACGGAACGCCTCAGCATCATTTCAGGCCGCTTTACTTTGTATGCCATAAGAAGCTATAAAGTCAAGAAAGTACGAAAACTGCCACGTGTGGGATGGAAAATTCTAAACAGAACAAAGCAAGCTTAGGGGTTAAGGTGCGTACCACATAACCACAAGGACCGTGGTTTGATTCCTGGTTGTGGAATTTGCCGTACATTACCGTATGACCTTCTAAAAACCCCACAGAGTGTCACGGTTTTGTGTTTTATATCTAGAAGTAGTACAAAGTACTTCATGTCCGTACACTATTACTCCCACATTAAATCGCTCCTGTCAGTTTGCAGAAGGGGACTAGAATTGACACAAGACGTGGGAGTCCACTGAAGAATACTACGATATTCGCCTGCCAACAGTTCCTCCTGCAATTGTCACAACAGAAATGTTGATAAATAAAAAAAACGACATCATAGCATGGAATGTGGTACGACAGGGCTTTAGTGTGCGACCGTGACTTCAGGCCGATAAAAAAACAACTGAATAAGCATTTTGTAAGTGCTCATTCTTTCCCAACCCACAATTTAACTTTTATTTCCCGACAACGTTCGCCGACTCACTTCTTTCTCTTTAAGGAGTGCGTCATACTTGTCGTGAAGGTTCTTGTACTCAAATTGCCATTTCTCAGCTTTCACGGCCTCTGCCGAGTGCTTGGTGTGAAGCTCGTGAGCCTGCAAGGAGGAGAGCACAGCAACAGTCAGCGTTGGCAAGGGGCTCTATGAAGAAACTGCGAGGTTTTCCAAACACGTGCTGAAACCAGACTGTGTTTAACGTCGCCCCACACAGCTTGCCTGTCTCTTGTAGGTGTCCAGCTGACTGCGGACAGCGTTGGCCCTGCGCAGCTCCTCCTCCAGCTCGCAGGTGCGCTGCATGTACACCGTGTTGCGCTCCTCCAGGAGGCGCACCTGCCGGCGCAGGTCTCCCAGATCCTCCAGCTTCCTCTTGTACGTCTCCACCAGCGCTTCCAGCTGGTTCACCCGGTCAGACGAGTGCCTGAGGGGGAGGCGACGAGTACAAGCTCAGAAATAGGACTTTTTAGTTAGACACAATACATCCGCGTGCGTGTGATCTTAGCTACTCAAAAAATCAACAACTCTGACGCAGGCCGGTGTCGATGCATGAAATTCATATTATCAACACCGATGTCAGAGAGGAGCTGAATGGACGTCTGTGTGTGGGCAGTGTGGGAGTTGTTTCTGCGAGTGTAAGTTGATAATAGATGAACTACTGCTTAAAGGAGAAGGCTGGTGGTGTTCTGCCGCCTCTAAATCCCTTGAAAAGATCAAAAGCAACTATGTGTTCGTTTGTCTCAATACTTTTCTACTTCTTTCTCTTCTCTGCTAGTGAGCATAAACTATGTATGTGATCTTTTCATGGGATTTATTGCCGGTCACAAAAATTTAGAATATCCCCAGACGTATCCTTTAAAAAAAGAGACAAGACAGGGTTCATACACATTTTGACCAATGGATTTCCATGACCAAACATTTTGTGAAATCTTGGTGTCTACATGAAAAAGTGATTTAAACTAACAATGAGAATTCCAAAGCATACAGTAAACCTTAAAATGACACAAATGAATGAGACAATAGTTTGATTAAAAGAATAAACATGTATATAGATGCCTGTATGTATGCCTGCTTATATTTTGAGCGTCTTTCTTTTAAAAGCATATTCATTATTTCAAACTCAGCGTAAATGAACGTCATGAACACATGAATATAACACATTTCCATGACATTTCCAAAACTTTTGAGAATTTATTTTTTTCAAGGACTTTTCCAGGCCTGGAAATAACCATTTTAAAATTCCATGACTTTTCCAGGTTTTCCATGACCGTAAGAACCCTGCTAGAGATGTATTTTCAGTCAAAGCGCGCTGGTAAAGCGTCAGCTCAATAAAAGGACTGGTTGATTTAAGTGTTTGTTGTCTTATTAACAACAGTTCCTGAGGTTGACCACCTATTTGTATGTACAATATATTTCACCTTTTCACATATGGGAAATATTTGCATGGAAGGCACTGTTAATTCTGAACAAATAGTTTTTTTCTCCTAAATAAGCCTTTAATGTATTGTGTATTCCCTAGTTTGACATTACACAATCCCCAAATGCTGCGATGGAAAGCTACAAAGCAGAGAACACAAAACCCTTCAGTGTCCACGTGACTCGTCGCCCACCAAGCGTGACTTTCTGCAGCTTGGCTGAGTACAAACTTTGGGTTAGCTCGTGAGAAGGCCTGAACCATGCAGAGTCCTGGTCTCACCTGAGAATGTCCATCTCGTCTTTGAGCGACTGGGCCTCCTGCGCCAGGCTGGTCAGCTCCTCGTTCCGCAGCTGCAGGTCGACCACCTCGCGCTCCAGTAGCTCTCCCCGCACGCGCATGTCATCTCTGCTGTTATCCAGTCTGAGAGCGAGAGAGATGTACACACACACATACAGTATATAAGACACCAGAGCAGTTGTTTGTGGAACTGAGTAAACTGAATGGGCTCATTGTGAGAAACTAAATGGGGCAATATGACCCAGCAAATTATTGATTTGCATGTGTACATGATGTTAAAGTTGCGGATGCCGACAAGTCTTCAGCCACATTTAGAAAAAAAAGTTGAGAAAATGATGCGCCTGTGAACACATCTACTGTGTAAAGGCCTGATGAGCGTTTGCTCGTGCATCACATGCTAGATGGAAAACCCTAGGGCCGTCTTCCTCAGCAGCTCCAACATTATAGAGCGTGTGCGTGTGTGTGTGTGCTGCTCGTACCTGTAGTTCTCCTCCTGAAGCTGCTCCATCTGGCTCTGCAGCAGCAGCAGCTTCTTGCCGGTGATGGCCGTGTTGGAGGCGTCCAGAGAGTCGAAGCCGCTCAGCTTCTCCTTCAGAGAGCGCGTCTCCGCCTGGAGGGACGACTTCTCCTCCAGCGCCACCGACAACTACGGGAGAAGCGCCCGAGGACAAACACGAGAGAAAGAAAGTCATCAACGCCGATTAAAGGAACAAAATGTCATAGAGAACGCCGACATCTTTCCGAGAGTAAACGCGGACGCACAGCGAGAAAACTCGCCACTTGTCATGCTCACGGAGGACCTCGAACACATGCTTCGTTCTCATTTCACATGCTCAGGCTTTTTAGGAGCTAGTTTAGTCAGCTGGTTTGCAACGGTCTCGAGAAGATGGAACTTTCTCAATAGTGAAGTTGTTAGCAGTACCCCTCAGGGTAAAAAAAAAAAAGAAAAAAAAAGAAAAAAAAGATTCTCATGATGTAAACAGACAAATATGTAAAGCTCAGTGAGGACCTTTAATTGGTTATTCGGTTATAGTTCAGGGGAGGAGAAATGTTCTGTTTTTCAAGGAGTTATATAATGTTTGTGTTTGAGATGGACTGAACTAAAGTTATGGTTAGACATTAGACAAGCTGGCATTCCGGTATAAAAAGAAAGAGGGGAGCGTGTACGTACCTGCTGGACATCTTTCCAGTTTGAATACGGCAAAATCCTACACTGAACTTTAAGGACAGATTGCATGCTTTAGCAGAGGACCAGGAACAGTAAATAGCTTCCAAAACAACACAAATGACTAATCCCTAACGCGTGGGCTTAGCAAGTAAACAAACAGGTGGGCTGAGAGCAGTACAAATTATTGTTGGCTACCGCTCCATCCCAAGGCAATGTGTCAGTTTTATCTTGATGTTATGCAACTATTGACTAAAATGTATCTTTGAAACGCACAAAATTAGTCCCCTCTCAGTCAGTGGTGCAAAAACAAGCTGTGGGAACACAAACAAAGTATATGGCGGAATAATCAATAAGGGTCAGAGCAAGAAAAGAGAAAAGCTGCAGGCGCACACACACATTCTGCAGCAAGCTGCCACAGCACAGCAATCCCAGGTCAGGTACATCCAACGATGGAATGAGAAATGAAAATATATCATATCTTTTACAAAACCTTCCGTAAGAGAGATTTTTGATCAATAATCATCCGTAATAATAATCATGAGGGTATTATGACTAAGAGGGTAATGAAAGTAATAAGAGCTACACTTCACTTTACTGCAATGCAGCCTTTAAAAGCAAGAAAAGACAACACGTATGTCAGGATATACAGTCTCACGTCAGAATATCGTAACACTTTCAATATATTGGTCATCCCTCAGGGAAATAGTTGTAAATTACTCCAGAACAGCTTCGTCCGACAGATGGAACAAAAAAAATTAACCCAAGCACCGACATGCCATCTTAAAGTTAGATTTCTTAATATTTTAATGAAATCAATCCCCATTTTTGATACTATTTATGGTCAGCCGATTTTCAGCAATAGTCACTTTTATTCAGTTGATATCTCTCGACGCAACGGCTCGAAACGGGCTTCCTACATTTAAGGGATCCAGCATGTAATCCAGCGCTGCCGTTGGCGTCTCATGGATACGGTTACACGTGTCGGTTTTAATGTGACGTGAGCTGATGCGCCCGGATGAAACTCCGCTGTGTGCGCATATGACCTGCCTGACTGGATATTGATTACACGGCTCAAAAGAGCAGCTGTCAAACTATGGATGAATACATTTAATTTCAACTGAATTCTTTATACTAAAAGTATTATTAATTTGTTATTTAAAAGCAGCAATGTTGGGTTTTCATCAGCAGTAACTTAACACGACTAACAGGACAGCTGACACCAGCTGTCCTCCAGCCACGGTTTTGGAGGGGAACTCCTGTGTGTGCGTGTGCGTGTGCGTGTCTCGAGGCCAAGGTTTGATAAATTGTCCGGATTGCGCCCACATGCGGCCCACACCTCGCTGCTGCTGATCGGATCCAAATGCCAGCGAGATCAGGTCTCACACTTGGCGGTTAGCGCGTCCCGGCATGATCGGATATATTAAAAAAAAAGTGTAACCACGGCCAGAGCTGTATGAAGTTACTGCTGATGCTTACTGCTATAGTTTCACAGCAAGAGTTCAAACCACGAAACAAAGGACACCTTTTATTGTGATGCAACCACAGGAAACGCCGTGTACTCTTCACAGAGGCTCAGCTGACAGCGACTGTTCTTCAGAGAGAAGTGTCAATAACACAAGACAACTGAAGTTCTGAGCGTTTTTTTTTTTTTTGGCAGGCAACAGGCTGCACACCGACAACTCCTCAGCAAGGTCGCCGACTTTACGCTGCCCTGCCGTTGTGGAAAACTACAGCATGAAATCAGATTGCGGTTCCTCAAATTATGGTGGGGAAAAAAACCCAAATTTTTGACTAAATGTTGGTTTGTTTGACTGCACTGTAAACAGACACACCAGTTGCTGCTGCTATTATATTTCTGTTAAAAAGGAGTGTTTTTAGCCCAAACAATTCTGGGTCCTCTAGTATTAAAATGCACTTGATTTAACCATCAGTAACTAAGTGCATCGTCAAATCAAAACGGGACTGAAATCATGAGAATTCTAACTTTAACGTCTCAGGAAATGTTTTGCCAAGTAATACGTAGACGCCTTCCGGCGTACCAACCTGATGCTCCAGGTCTCGACATCGCTGGCTCAGGTCCAACTTCTCGTCTGCCTCTTCGCTTAGAAAATAATACTTCCTGGACTGCGAACACAGAACCGACAGAATATGAAGACAGAGGAGATGGCATGCCAGTGGGAGGGATTAAACATTAATAAAAAGGGTGAGGCGAAACACAAAAGAAGGCTGTAACAGATCTGCTGAGTAAGGGAAAGAAAGTGTTGCTATTTTCACCTGGTAGTCGAAGTCCCCATAAGTCTCTGGGCTTCCAGGTTCCGACGAAGGCTCTTTTGATAAGAGCTATATATAAAAAATAAATAAGAGGTCACAACAGAGTCAATGAAAAGCTCAAAATAACAGTTTCCAACAGTTTTATGGAATAACTTTACTTCGAAAAACCTGAAATGTTTTTTTCCCCCCCACGTTCCAACATTTCCAGCCCTCTGGGTGCCAATGAAACACTAAACATATGCTTGAAATACCTCAGAGTAGGGTTTCTGGGACTCATGCTCGGTCTCATGCTTATCCGGATTTCTTTGATTGTGAATTAACTGTGACTAAGAGCTGGGATTAATGCAAAGCAGAGAGAAACCGAGGGGGATAAGCGAGCGGCGCACTCACCTCCTGAATGGCTGTCATCACAACGTGCTGGACAGATTCCTCAAGTGTCATTATCTGCCGGATTTGCTCTGTGTTTAGGAGAAGACAACAGAGAGCCGTGAAGGTGCAGCCAAATGCGGATTAGCGCAAATACTCTCCTAAAAACCAAACCAGCACTGCATTTATCAGGATTTTTCAGGGGAACCAGTGCTCATCAAGCTGATTTTAAATAAACAAATGATCCGTTTTTTTTTGTCTTCTGAATTGTAATTTGCAACATGTGGTCAGTTTATCAATTTGAGATGATCGGGTCAAAGCAAGAACCATGTGATGAGTTAATCCTGTGTGTTATTGTCACAGATGGTCGGTTTTTCGTCCCCCCCCCTACAGCACATACTTTACCTTGTTTCTTCTCACAACTGACAGCACAGCCCAATACAAGCTGCACCAGCTTGCCCAGTTCAGTGACGTCTCCCATCTCTCCTATAAGGTTCACGTCTGGCATGTGGTGATCCAATATCTGGTGGCCGAGCACCTGTTCATGGAAGGTGAGGAGAGGATTAGGATTCATTGAATTTTAGAAGAAAAAAAATATATATAGTGTATTGAAAGTGCCAAAGTTAGTCAAATAAATAATCATCTTCTTACATCATGGTAATAGTCCAGCATGCTCTTAAGAATCTTTTTTAAGTTGCTGACCTGAGAGAAAGAAAAAAAAATAAAAAATCAGTCACAATAAAAAAAGAAAAAGAAAAGAATCTTGATGCTCATTTTAATGAGGAAAAGAGAGTCAAAATAAAAGCCCAGACGTCTTGGTCATTCCAGGTCGCCGTAAGGTATCCTGTCGCATCCCGCTGTTTCACAAATTACCTTGAGGCGCCAGTTGTCCCCGCTCTCCTCCTTGATCCTGCCTAGCCACGTCTCATTAAACCAAGAGGGGTCTCTGTTAATGAGAGCACAGGAGAACTCCAGTGACGATAAGGACGACACATCTCATGGACAAGAAGATTCACAGAAGGCTGCAGGGCAATGAGGCCCCTGTGCTTCTGTTCTGCTAAGCACACTGACATTTAAGTAGAACAATCACATGTCAGAAATGGAGAAAAAAAACACGAGATGAGATGCGAATCTGAGGTAAGGCATCGACCTTGAATACCTAATAAAAAGGTCATCGGGTCTTGCGAAAGCTTTTGCAATTTTTTTTTAAACTTGTGGGTAACCATCAAGACACAACCACTGAGCAGTGAGCACTGGGCTCCAAGTTTAAGTGACATTACAATAAAAAGCACGCTGGCTTTAAATCATAGTTATGTGGTCCCTTAAATCAGTGTGGAACATAAAATGCCCCACCACAAGTTACAAAGTGTGATCGGGTCTGTACAGAAGGGTCTTATTTGTGTGTGGACCAAAACTGATGATGTCACAAATCCAGACAGTTTTCTTTCAAACGGTTTACAATTTGCATAGATAAAAGGCCTTGTGCAATTCAAAAGAGCAATGTAATGCAAATCACACAGATACGCAAATATCAGTGAGGAGGCTCTGAATGAATTCCTACCAGCCCCAAGCTCATGCCGTGCACTAAGACAATCAAAATGTATTATAAAGACTACAACTACTTGTGCACATACGAGACCTTACATTCTGTGCAGCACGTGTCCAACGGCCACTCCACTTGTCAGGTCCTGCTTGCTGTGGCACGACGGCACCTGAAATGTCTGTATCTGAGAACGAAGACGTTGAGAATTACTGGAGTAACCTCAGGTGAAGCCGCTCATACATTTGACGCTCAGCCATATTTTCAGTCAACGGTAATCCAAAGCTACACCAGACAAAAACACATGCATCTTTGATGAATGTGGGAGTAAATCTGTTGATGTGTGTAAAAAAAGAAAGAAAGAAAAAAAACCTCCACAAGCATAAAGTCCTCTGGGCCATTGTTGTAAATAATAAGTGGGTGCATACTTTATTTTTAGGGAGGTGGGGGGAGTATACATTTTTGTTTAGAAACCTCTTTAATGCTGCTACAATGTGACTTGCTACCTGCAGGGGGGAAACTAATTATAGCGGCATTCAGTCTTTCTTTACACTACTTCCAGGACAGATTGTGAGCAGCTACACGGGATGTACGGTCCTACTCATATGAGTTGGAGTCTTAAGTTGCCTCTGTGTGGGGAAAGTGCCAAACAGGTGGGTTGGCTCTCCTGGTCCTGAGAAGTTACCATGTTGGAGAACCTAATACTGCATACGTCGCTCATCTTTTTTTATTTGTATTTCTTTGGTTTGGTTTCCCGGCAGTCAACGTTGCTGACACCAGTCAGATAACGAGCTAAAAACAGCCCATCGACAGCAAACCAACTTATAAGGGTTCACCTAGCTAGCTAGTTAGCTTGGCTGGCTAGCGACAGCTAGCTTCCAAACTCAACTTTTCTAGCCGACAACTGCTCGCGCGTTAACCTACGTGTAGTCAAACAGAACGGCCCTTTTTTAACCGAGGCCTTGACGTTCAAAATAACCGATATTATGTCCCTCCTACACTGCCAACACCTGCTGTCACCTGTTAGTCGGGCGGTTAGCCTCGCTAACACCAAACTTACCCAGGTCAGCAGTGAGTCACACAGCTCTGCTTTGTCCAGACTCATCGTGTGTCCGGTCACCAGCAGCCGAGAGAAAGAGGAGACAGGTTGGGCTCTCAAAGACTGTTTTTATCCCCCGAAGTTTGTTACTCTCTCTTTCCACTTTCCACGTCAGTCATTGTTCAGCTGCGGCCTCTTGGTGCTCTGTCCTGCTCCTGTCCCCCCCACCTTCGCGTTTCGGCTCCTGTTATCCGAGCGGGCTTCCGTATTAAGAGCGTTCCCAAGGAAACGGATTATGTTGCGAGCTACGGGGTCAGCCCGTCTGGTCGTGAAATGAAACGATCACCACGGAGACAATAAGAGCCGCTGCCGGGTTTTAAGCCTCGTAATCCCGCTGGCGACCCAATACATAATTACCTGATTTGTATTTAATTGTATTAACAATGTAACGTTAGCCAGAGGAAAACCCTATTGATATGAAAATCGTGGCAATGGGGTAGAGATACATATGAAACAGATAACGCAAATACATTCATCCTTCAAAATATGAATTAACCTCTTAGCGTTCCTGTAAAATTTGCCGAAAAATGCCTATCCAGGTATACCCAAAGTAAATTGCAAGCTGTTGAACTATTTGGAGTAAATGCATGGTCTTGGTTTCTTTTGAAATGTAACAATCTGAAGCTTTTCCCCCTCAATAGTCAGAATCACTTTAAGTGCTGCTGACACTGAGTTATATAAGTTTGAACACACTAAAGTATAAGGTTGTTATTTCCGCCTGAACATTTCTTTGCAAATAGATACCTGTAGATGTCTATAAATGGGACTTATGAACTGGAAAACACAATGGGACCATAGCCTGAAGCCTTATCTAGTCAAAGTAAAAAGCAGATAACAATATCACAGAAAATGAATATTTTACACATGTTTTTCTAATGAAATGTCTTGGCGTTTTTCCATTTTGAGACTGAAAATATTCATGATATATATATACTATATACCTATTAAAGATAAAATTAGACTTTACAATAGGGAATAAGATTCTTCTTCTAATATGATCATTTGACATGAATTCACCCTAACATCCGGTCACTTTACAGCAACCGCGGTCTAAAACCAATATTATCTAATGAGACTAATAATCCAAAAATAACCTCAAAATGTCAGCAGCCAGCAGAGAGAGAGAGAGACCAGTTAAAAGATACATCAAAACTAGAGGGAAACACTGGGAAAATCCTGAAATATCTGCCATCTTTTCATCTTAGTAGAGAGAAAGAACAGTAGTCATATAGGCTGCTATTCATATTTTTTTATTTATTTAATTTTTTAGAGAAAATCCCAACATTGAGTAGCGGCCAACATCTCAGCTGGAGTCCCCACTGTTTTCTCTTTGCTGTATATTATAGTTCCTGAAGGCACCACTGGATGGCTCTGGTTGATAAACAGCTTGACACCGGTGACAGATGTTTTGTAAAATCTTAAGACATGTTCTCTAAGTAGCACAATAACAAATCCTTTAGTTTTATCTGCGTTTCTTATCAATTCAATATGTTACGCCTCCTACGGATGTACGTTCCACAGAAAGCCTTGTTGTTTTGGCAATGGGGACTCCCCTAAAGCCGTCCTGAGCATTATTCTGAGCAAAAGGCCTCCTGAGTGGGAAACACACTTGACCGGGTCACACTGGTTTGCAATGACACAGCTCAGTAAAAAAAGAAAAGATAAAAACCTCCAGCAGGTTTCTGTCTAAAGCCTCGCTTTGGTATTATCGACCTGATGTCACCCACGTACTCCTTTTCCTTCCCCATGTAATCTGCACTGCTCCCACGTGCCACACGTCTCCTTCCTGCATCCTTCTTCAAATCAAACTGACCCACACACACACACTTCCTGTTTGCTCTGACAAACCCCAACCACGTGTGTGCCAAGTCCACACCGGGCTTGTTGACGACCTGCATGGGGATGAAAGATGTGTATCTGCTGCACTTCTGGTTGTTTTCGGTCAACACGAGGCAGATCACATCTGGCCTCGCCGTACTACAATCTGGCCAGAGTTCCTGTTTGTCGAGAAGCCAGAGGAATGCACTTGTTTACACATTCCTCTCTCTCTCTCTCTCTCTCTCCTCCGGCCATTATAACTCATACCCGATCGCACCAACTCCTGTAATCTCTCGGCTTGATTATGTGTGTTTATGTACTTCCTTTTTAGTTTGTTTTATCTGCTTGTCCGTGGTGGTTAATGCCCACAGCATGTCAGCGGAAACACTGTTTTAAGTTCAAATCACCACCTTTAGTCCTATTGGAACAGTTGTTTCATACTTTTAATTCACTGTATATATACTTATACACTTCATATACACTGCATATATTTTGCATTTCTGCCTTCTTTATTGTTTTCTTAAATTGAATCTATCTATCTATCTATCTATCTATCTATCTATCTATCTATCTATCTATCTTGTTTGCTCACAAATGTAATTGTATGTTTGTGTGTGTGTGTGTGTGTGTGTGTGTGTGTGTGTGTGTGTGTGTGTGTGTGTGTGTGTGTGTGTGTGTGTGTGTGTTTTGGGGGTCTAGAGTTGAGCAACCTAGGACAGGATTAAGACACCTGGGAGGAAGTGAGGTTCATGGTGGGGGCTAAACGGGGAAGTTAGAAGTTAGTCACTTGCGGAGGGATCGGTCAGGGCTGACTAACGCCTGAGTGGTAGGGAGGCGTGGCCCGAGCGGAGGCCGACTATTTTTGGCCCGGCTCCTCTTCGTCCTCTTCCTCCGAGCTAATTCCTCTTTTTTTTTACCCGTTCTCTCTTTCCTTATTCCCCAGATGTGTTTCCTTCCTGAAAGTCGAAAAGGCTTAACTTCTCCTCTTTTCCAACCCCTCACTGACGCACTCGCGTCCCTCTGGGGATCTTAGCAGCTAAGATTGAGCAATTATTCCATTTTTTGAAGCTTGCGGTTGGTCTTGTTTAAAAAAAAAAAAAAGGATAGTTCCTTTTTTATATATTCTTTGAGTGCAAAGAGCAAACCGTCTACTGCATTCCGCGCCCTACACACGGTCACATAGTTTTGTGAAATTCTTCTGAATGGTAGACAGAAACTATACGTGTTTTGCATATTTGCTTTGATCTACTCTAAAAGTGTGTGTTTCGCTCGCTGTTACTTCACTTGGATGTTTAAAGCTCCGGTCTGCATAATGATGCTCTGCATAGTTGGACTCTGGAGGGGTTTTACATTCATTTGCTGAAGTTTTTCTCGGGCGCTCTCTTTAATTCCCAATTCAACGTGTTTAGGATATGAGCTTGGGTTTTTGTGAAGTCACAACTGCTGCATTCCTCGTTTTCAGGCATTAAGACTTAAAAAAAGAAGAAAAACTCAGCCTGTCGGCTTCATTTGAGGGTGTGGTTTGCTGCGATTTGATTGACAGCAATCGCACAACCCACAAACTGCCATCAGTGTGCAATATGTTCAATTAGAAGAGCACAAAGAAAAAGCAGTAATGTGTGTGTGTGTGTTCATGTTGGACCCCATCACTTATAGTGAGAAGCTGTTTGAGGACCCTCCGGAATATTAAATGTAACTTTTTCTGAAAAAGAAAAAAAAAGAATACCCATAGCATTTTATTAAACACCTTACAAACTGTACTTTTGGCCCTGATGTCCTCGTTTCCAGGTTACAGTTCGGCCATAAAAGTCACCTGCACATTGTGAGAACCTATAGGTCCCTACATGCCCTTATAGGAATGAATGATTTGCTGGAAAGAGACAATGAAAGGCTGCACCTCTAAATGAAAGAATGCCAACAATGTGCGGCTGTGCGCGAGAGGCATTAGGAGCAGGAATGTGTTGGAAAGCTGGCAGCGCACACACACACACACACACACACACACAGCTTTCCCAGGTGTGACAGGGAAAGGAAAACAACAAATCCACGGCCTCGATTAAATAGGAGGGCATGGGGGAGTATAATCAGGAAGCCCCTAGACGATGAGGTCACCTCACATGGGTCAGGGCATGTAAAACACAGATTTATGGCCCTCTCTGCCTTATCTGCGGTCTCCCTCCCTCTCCCTCGCACAGATGTATGTCTTTGGTAAGGGCAGGTAGTCAATAATAATAATCAGCTCTGGAACCTGGCAGGGAGTGTTCATTTGGAGATATGCACGCACGCGGATACAGACAGCTCGTGGGCTCATAGAGAGACGGTGTCTGCCTTTAAACAAACCAGTGGAATCGCAGCCGCCGCCCAGCGCGTGTTGAACATGTCACCGACACGACGGCTAGAGAGAGAGGAGAGAGGAGAGAGCGCACGTTCAGCCAAGTTAGCTCCTCGGCTCTCAGCTGCACGGTGACTCAGCAGTTGTTCAGACTGTGCCACTTAAAAAACACACACACACGCACGCACACACACACACACGCACACACACACACAGCAAAGTTCTGTTTTACTCACAGGGCTAGAAATCACCCTTCATTTTTATTGATCTAAATCCCGACGTGACTCACGGAAACAGCAGGAAACTAGAGCAGGCCTGCCCTGACCCCATGTAGCATCAAACCAGAGGCCGAGGAAGAGGAGGAGGAGGAGGAGGAGGGATCAGCTGTGACGTGGTGGCAGGTATCCTCCCCAACACGATCCATCGTCCAGCAGAGGACACCTGTTCGATGCCGAACAGGTGTCCTCTGCTTGCTTTTACTTTCACTGCGCAATTTAGTTTTGGTTTATTTCTTCCATAAATCCCTATCTCTCTCTCTCTCTCTCTCTCTCTCTCTCTCTCTCTCTCTCTCTCTCTCTCTCTCTCGCGCACACACACACACACACACACACACACACACACACACACACACTGGCAGCACATGGCCAGCGCGAGTGAGTCACAACGGTCAAGTGCCTCCTCTCGGGGAGAGTCCCTCCATGTGTCCTTGGGATTGGGGCCAACCCCTCCCCTTGAGCGTATCAGGTGCACTGTACTCTGCGGCAACGTGAGACTTGTCGGTTCCATTGTCTGTGGGGTTTCTTTTATTTATTATTTTTAATGGAAAACCAGGGGTCGTTTCACTGCCGCTTGTTGTTTTGGCACAGTTTTCGACTGGACACTTGTGCGTCTCAAAATAGAAATGCTGAAGTGCATTCTGTGAGACTCAAGAGGGTGCAGCTCCTCGGATCGCTTGGGCTCAGTGTGTGTGTGTGTGTGTGTGTGTGTGTGTGTGTGTGCACGCGTGCCCAGAGGCAACCAGCACTGTGCCCGCCCTGCTACACACACACACACACAGTGCACAACATGACCGCAGCAGGGTGAGACCAGACTGTTTACTTACTTCTTCAAGACTATCAAAAGAAGTCAAAGTGCATTCCCACACAGATATTTCCAGAACGCATTTGATGCATAAAACACAGTATATTAGACCATTGACCTGAGTTAGGAGTGTTAGCTGGTTCGCTGATGAACACTTGACACAAAGTACAGCTTGAGGCTGATGGGAATGTTGTTAGTTTTTGTGGGTATATACAGAGTGCTGCAGGGAAGAGTCTTAAAACCCGGAAATTTGTTTGTTTTTCTATTGTTTTTTTTGGTTAGATGCCTGAAACAAGACATTTGGTTCACACAAGCTCAAGATATTTCAACATTATCATTCCACGATATAACATACGGTTGTAAATATCCCTTTGCATGTCTTAAAAAGAAACTTCTCACGATGTCTAGATGAGGCCTCTGGTGAGTTGCGTTGCAATAGTTACGCACCAGCTGTTTAATACTGCACAAGCATTTCGAGAAACCTGCTAATTCATGTTTGTTTATTTCATTGCCAGGACCGGGAGCAGTTCATCGCTGTCATCCCTCCCAAGTCCTATATAATATCCGCAAATATCACCTCTTGAAGTGTGGCTTTAAGGTGTTTGAATACGCTGTTATTTAGCGGTCGTGGACGCAGTAATTATCGTGCAGAACTAATAGCAGGTTGGAGGCACAATACTTAAGCCTGCTCCTCCCAGCACATGTTCGCGAAAGCAGCAAACACACTCCATACACCCACGGCCAACTGGAACAAAGACGGAGCGTGAAGAGCGCTCTCCTCCACCCTGTTTGCCTTTTCAGACACACACACACACACACACACACACACACACACACACACACACACACACACACACTTCTCAATAATATTGTGTCCTACAGGGGTGTGCAAAACAGGACTCGGTGGAGCGGTAAAGCTGGTGTTGGCTGGCAGGGTTGACTGGGTCAGGGCGTGTGGTTCAACAAGACCGGGCCTGCTGGAAGGCCTGTAATCCCAGTAAAGTGAGCTGCAACACACGTGGTGGTAACTGTCACACGTGTGTTGGATGTGAACTGTGTGAGATTTAGACACATTAAGGAATGAAGACAAGCACCGATAAATATGTCAATGCACATATAGGCGTATGAGTGATGCATTAAGACAAATGTGAACATATGTAGCCGGTAGTCTTTCATAGCTGCCGGTGGCAGTGCTCTCAGACGCCGCCATTCTTGACCGTTGGCTGGGCGTGTTACCAGATTCTAATGGATTGTCAACACGTGCCAAAAAAAAAAAGAAGTCAACCACACCTTCGACCTTGCACAACTTCCCTATTCTTTCGGTCCGCACACACACCCACACACACAGCGTTCTCCCCGCTCAGCCCTCCGCAGCCAGCCTGGCCTAATTGACGCCCTTCCCTAACTGCACTAAATTACACGGCCGGGCTTTGAGGGCAGGGAGCGGGGTTGTCAACAAGTGTGGCCTGAGTGAAGCCGCGGCCCTTCACCCGGAGTGACACTCCACCTGACTCAGCAGCACGCAGGCACTGTTTACTGAGGCCTGTCCACCGCAATCAACACGCCTGCATCTGGCCTGACCGTTCTTCCACTGTTCATCTCATCACTGCTGGGAGAGGGGAGGCCGGGGGGTGATGGGGGGCTCTTTGTCCTTCCTCATTCACATCAGAGAGTCGGGCACGCGGGGGGCAACTCACTGGCGCACACAACACACTTATTCGCGCAACAACAACAAAAAACCACAGTGGCAGCATTTGCATTAAATTATCCCGCTAAATTGAATTGCAGTTTCATTTCCTCTCCGTGTAATGCACAGCAAATCCAATTACGATTCAATTTGCCAATTATAGACAAAGTTGCAATGAAAATGAAAGATGTACTCGTTGGCCCCGGTGCACATTTTGCTGTATCGCATAAGCTTTCAGAAAAATGAAAAATGGAGCGCTCACATTAGCATTTTTACTTTCCTCACATGATTAAGCACACACACACGTAGAGTTTAGAAAAGCTGCTTTCATGCACTGAGCCGGTTGCTCACATGCTGCTCACCCCCGTCTGTCTTTCGCAGTGTCAGCACAAAGCCAGCGTGGACTGTCCGACTGAGGCGGCTCCATTCAGACAAGCACCGAAAGTGACTGATCTGGATACAGGTGAACTAACTGTCCCCTCGGCTCACGCGCGCAAGTGATGGAAGGGCCCCTCTCCGCTGACGGACACGCATGAAAGAGTGAAAGCTGCTGACCCCACATGTTGTCTCGTTTCTTAAGGATCCATCATCCGGCGTGAACCTGCAATGAGCTTGTCATGTCTCTGATCTACGCCGAGCGGAAAGCCCCATGTCGGCGGTTGAGAAGCCGACATGGGTTCTCAACCAAAGACTCAACGCCCTTTGAAGTTGCGATGGCTATCGCAAGGTCAACACGCAGTAAAAAAGGTATGCAGTCGCTACAAAGAGACGTACGCACACAAAGAAGAAGCGATAGCACCTGTGGTTTGGGAGATAATTACAGGAGAGTGAATGAAGGCTCAGTTTGAAAGGTGTTTGAAAAGGGAGTTGTCATGCGGGATTAGAGCCGTGTTGAGGCGATAACTCCCACGACCTTTCAACTGAGCCGTTCGCTGTAGGGTCAGCACAGCGCCTGCAGCGCTGCTCTCCCGAAACCGCAGAGTGCCGGATGATCTCACTCCCACTCCCGGCTCACAGTTACACCATACGTGGGATAACTTGACTTGTAATCATCCCGTATTTTATTGTCTTCGCTGGTGAAATTTTACATACATGAGACATTTGGTGAAGTTCAAAAGTTCAATGTAAGAGTCAGAGAGTTGTTGCAGTTTGTAAGTACAATAACTTTAGAAGCCTTAATGTTCATAATATCAATGTTATCATTAATTATAATATATTAGTTATTTTATAGTTGAAACGGGTTTGTAAAGTTGAGCATATTACACAGTTATTGCATTTAAAAAAATAGTAGAGTTTTTACTAAATTATTGTCAGTTTCTGGTTATAAATGCTGTTTTATATGGTGCCCCAAAGTGTACAATATAAAAAATATCTGACATTTTATTAATAATAATAATCAAAATTGTCCCTAAATATCATCATTAAATGTTAACATTCTTTATAATAATAACAGAATCATAGACTTTTGGGGTTCATTTTTCATTTTCTTTTCATTTGAATTGGTAAATCAATTTTTTCATCCTATTAACTTTTCAGAACGACCCCACCGTACGTAATAATGTTTAAAAAAAGATTACACATGCTAATTACCTAGCAGGCTAACTAGCTAGGCTATGCTGTCGGCGTATTACTCAGCATCAACGTGACGAGTCATTGTTCGATAGCTCCTGTTGGTTTAAGTGACCGCAGAGAAAGAAACTGTTGTTTTGTGCTTTTCAGAGTTGTGTGTCTTTCTCTCAGGAACATCTTTAGATTCCAAAAGCTGCCAAGGTAACTTTGAATCGAGCGGCTAGTGTTAGCCTCTGCCATTAACTAAACTTAACAGAACTGAGTTATAAGTTGAGCTCATGACCCCGCCTTGCTAGTTTGCCAGCTAGGTAGGTAGCATGAGCTGCCTTGTTAAACCACGTACATTAAAGGAGGGGTCATTTCTTACTTCTTTGAACTGTTTATTTACATCAGCAGCTAGTTGTTGAATCATTACTTTGACATTGTTGTTGCGCTAGTAGATGAAAGGTAAAAATCGGAAATGAATGTGTTACTGGGAAAAATGTCATTATGAGAAAAACAAAAGGCATCCGCCCTGACAGGAGGACCTAAGTGGTGTGTGACATGATTATGACATCACATGAAACAGCTGTGGGAAAAACACTTTAGATAAGAGGCTGAATGAACTCCGACAACCGACAAAACATCAGCTGTCTGTGAGCACCAGAGCAAAATATGCTAACAGCGGCGTGTGCGGCCAGAGGAAGGTCAAGAAGGCCATTCCCAGTACACGCCATAGGGCATCTTTATACAACAAGACCATTTTAAATACTCATGCCACTTAACATACACTTTTAACTTAAACACTCGTCACTTTAACATACACTTTAACTTAAACACACACGTCACTTTAACGTACACTCACATTAACGTATCTGTTGTCTGAGCACTTTATCTTATCTTACACTTATTTTAATACCCACTGCACTGTTGTTGTCGTTGATTGTTGATTGTTGTTTGTCTCGTCTAACGTCCCATGTCCAATGTATGCACCTTCCGCCTCGAAAAATTCCTCGTTTGTGAAAACATTCCTGGCTAATAAACAGTTTCTGATTCTGATTCTGATTCTGGTGAGATGCTGATGTTCAAAGCTCAAAAAAAAAAATAGAAAATGGCACTTGAGTTGAAATTATGTCACACACAGGCCTATTATTGTTTTGGATTACATCGCTTGGGCGTTTCTTTTTTCAACACACACTGGTTCCAAGTAGGTTAAATGCCATGAAATCACAATTTAACTACTTTGTCAATGACTTGTCTGAGTGTCTTTAAATGGCACGCGGTCCAAAGAGAACGGCTTACGAAGTTGTTCAAGTGGCTCAAAACAGTGTGGTCTATTAAAATCTCTTTAGGAAACATAAAACTAAGCAGCTCGTTTGAGACGATACTCTAATCCCTATCAGATTACCAGTGAGTTAATTTGTCAGTTGGTAAATCCCAGCCTCACCAGTACAAACCGCTGGTATAAAAGGCCGTTGCGTGACGCAGAACAAAGGCTTAACTGTTTCGCAAGCGACGTCTATTCATGTCTTCCCCCTCACCGCTAACACACTTTCAAATGTCCGCCTGGCATAATTGGACCCGTTCGGCGGATTTGGCCCCCTCGGAGGGAGATGAAACAATCCCACAGACAAACATTAACCCAGGCCCTGACCCCGCAGCCTGTCAAGAAGATGAACGACTGGAGAGACAGAAGTGGGGGAAAGAAACAAAAAAAACAGCATTCCATTTCCCGTAAACCAGGAAAGGGGAGGGAGGGGGGATTTTGGGAAATTTGGTGAGTCATCACTTTTTCTTTTCTACCGGTGCTCACCCCCCCACATTTCTCGGCACTGCAGCGGCGGGCTTAAATACCTCCACGGCAGATTGCCCCGTCATGCTTTCAATGGAGCCCTCTCATCCGACGCCGCTGCCGGAGTCGCAGCTGTCCGCGCGGCTGTCACCGGCATAATCTCTCTTTGTTGGCGCACACCGATCCTTTACTTTGAAACATGAGGAGATAACAAGTTAAGACTTACAGCATGAAAAAAGAAGAAGAAGAAGAAGAAGAAGAAGAAGAAGAGAAACATGCAAAGACTTGATCCGCTGCTGGCTCGGATCCCTCGGTTTGTCACTCAGGTTTGTTCTTGTGAATGTGCGTTAAACACTTTCTGTGATCAGGTCGAATACAGTGGGTGAGATGAGTCAGTGGATATCTGCTACCACGCTGAGAGTTTATTACTTGCCAACTCCATCTCGTGTGACAACAACATGCTGACGAACGCTTGTAAAAACGATGACGGGGCTCAAATATAGGAGCTCCTGCAGCAGTTTTAGGAGCACCCCATAATGGAAAGTGCTTAAATTTATCGCAGAGAGAACCGCAGATTTTTATTGCTCCACTTTCTTCTCCTATTTTGGTGTCAGCTCTTTTGTGTGACCACTCATCGGTCCTGAGAGCACGGTTCCACTAACTGATCCTCGACATCATCTTGTGGTCAGGTACTCTCCCCAGCTGCACACCGCACGAAAAACACCCTCAAACCTTCTATTAGGGGCCATTTAGCCCCTGGGGGTCGAGCCGCTGTCTCGCCAATGTCCGGGTGCCGCACACGCACACACAAGATGTTTATCACTTTTAAATGACAGACTCCACAAAAGATGATGTCAGTGGCCGCAACACAACAACGCGCAACAAAAGCCCGGCCGGCCTGCCCACGCTCGCCTCGCAGGCCCGACCACGGTGACCTCACTTGATTGATAGGCCTCAGTCTCACTGGGCCCTTTGTGCCAGTGCGGCCGTCGCGGTATGTGGCACATGAGACCTCGACACTGCTGCTGCTGCTGCTGCTGCTAATGCTGCCACTGCTGCTGCTGCTGCTGATGATGATGACTAAGAGTTAGTAATCAAAACAGTCGCAGGAACTGGCCCGCTTCACAAAGTCGGTTGTTACCATTAAAGTGCCATCGAGCACTTGATGTAAGGCAGTGTTTGCTCTCGGCCTTCGCCAGCTGTGGCGGACGGTCGGCCTGCGTGTGTTGTGTTTACGCACAAGTTAGTTAAAAGCAGTGCATGCACACACACAGTCACACGTGTGGCCGGAAATGTTTATGTGTGTGTGTGTGTATGTGTGCGGTGTGTGTGTGCTCCATATTGGCTAGTTTGAATGTCACTGAGAGGCCTTATTGACTCGGTGTCACCTGTCAGGCTCCATTTGTAGACGTGCCAGTTGTTGTCGGGAGGCGTTTTTGTTCCTCATCAGTCATAACAACAGCAACATGATCACCCACCCCGATTTATCCCTTCTCCCTCCTGTATTGATTTTGCAATAAACGGAAACAAGAATCCCCATTACACACACATTTAGTCTAAAACCCATCACTCAACTCATCACTGAAAGTAAGTTCAGGCCTAGAGACACACACACACACACACACACACACACACACACTCAAATGCTCATATTAATAAGCCTGAATTGAGTTAAAAGCACAAATCCCGTCCCATGGCAATTACACACAAGCTTCTTTCCGTTTCCAGTAAGGTAAATAACTTCAACAGCATTTCTCTGAATGTGTTCCCTTGTGCACACACACTCACACATATTTGACTAATGCACTCATCAAAGACCTTCCGTTTGAAATATCTAAAAAAAATAAAACTCTACCGTGATTTATGAAAAACAAAATCCATTCCATCTCCAAACCCCTGGTTGTGGTTTTCCTTCAAACGGGTGCTTTGCTCGCTGACTCACGAGCTGAAGCACAGCGGATTTCCACTTCCACTTTGGCCCGTTCATCTGAAACGCTACAGAAAAACAGAGAGACGGAGGAAAGGGAATGAAGGGAGGGTGAGATGTGGATCTGGAAGCCATTAGAAGCTGGCAGCTGCGGCCTGGAGTGGTTGATTCAGAGAGAGGGAGAGAGAGTTAGAGAGAGCGGGGAGGGTACGGCGCATGATTGCCATGATGAATTTAATATCTGTGCATGTGCAGGTCATTAATGCGGAGCCTTGGGATTTAGCAGCAGGGAAGAAGATGAAGAACGTAAAAAGTAATGTCTGAAAGCTCTCTTGACAATTCCGCCTGCATTTCCCCTGGAGAGTCATAAAGTCTTATCTGGTTGTTTATCCATCCTTTCTAAGCTGTTATCTGTTTCTTGTATACTTCCTTCCTCTCTTGGTAAGTGAGAAGACACAACACAACACAACACACACACACACACACACACACACACACACACTCTCTCTCTCTCTCTCTCTCTCTCTCTCTCTCTCTCTCTCTCTCTCTCTCTCTCTCTCTCTCTCTCAACCTCTCACCTCCATACCCTGGATATAGAATAGTAAAGTGCAGCATAGTCCAAAAGAGAGGGGAAATTGAGTCATTCAAGATCCAAATATAAGTGAAAATGACCCTAAACTAAGTCCGGCACTCAAACGCAGGCTGACCAATCACAGTGTAGCATTGGACAGCTCCAATCAGGGTCTGACAACTATCCGGCTCCATAGACCTGTTATTTTCAAGCTGTGCTGTTTCTTAATTCCATTGTCTTCCGTCGTAAACGGCAGGTGACGTAGAGGTCTGCTTTCTGCTTTCTGCTGCATCCACATGAGTCAAGGTTTAGTTTTGGGGGCCCGGCAGAGAAAGTGAGACATGTTTGCCATGAAGCAGTCAGAATCCACAGGAGCGAGTCCAACTCTCCCATATCCTGTTCGAAAAGTCCACAGAGAGACGTGGACCGCGGTGGAGCTCTGGGGGCTTTTTTTTTATTTCACCCGTGACTCATCCACGCGACTCACAAGGACGCACACACATCGCACGACTCATCCAAGACCCAAGCACACACTCTCTGACATTATGCAAATGTGCCAATGCATGTCTTGTACAGCCAGGTGTGCAAACATGGTGATTAAAAACACACACACACACACACACACAGAAAACATGGGTGTAAATATTATGTTTTGAGTGATGGCAGGATTTGGAATCCAGGGAAGTGATTGACAACCATGTGAGGGAGAAAATATGACTTCCTCTGATGCCCCATGGGGGATTTCTGCATCTGTCAGAGGCCTGAGCTTATAAATCCACACAAGCCAGACGTGTTTGCACACAGGTTTATTTGCAAATGCTCACTAGCTCGACACAAGCGACTGTATTATGTCAGCTTGGTTAACCACTGAAACTTTACGGTGAACCATAAGCAAGTGAATATAAATAATTAACACTCAGGAGGGGGTAAAGGACCTGAAACGATCTCCTCTGCCTTGCGGTTAAGGGGTCTAGTGAGCAGCAAAGGGAAAAGTTGGGTCTGTCCCTGAACTTGAATCTAGATGTCACACACTCACTCCAAGATAACCGGACCCCTTTTTTCGGTTGATTTTCAGTTGCACCAACCAATCACACCAAAAGCTTCTCCCTCCTCACCTACCTGCACTTTCTTTTTCATTTTGTTGTTCTCCTCCTTCTCTCTTCTCAACATCTCGGGTGGTCTGACGTCATCACCGCGTGTGGTCCTCCTGGTGGACAAGGGAGACGCAGACATGAGCCGGGTCAGAGAACACACAGACAGAGGAAGAGAGCCGGCTTCTCACCTGTTACGAGTCACTTTGGTCTCTGAGCGTAGGACCCATTCATTTAAAAAGCCTCCTGGGACCAGAACCAGTGTGTGTGTCCTGAACATCACCGCTATCAAAGCACACAAGTGTCGAGAAGGATCAAGGCTCACGGCAGGACAGCGTTAACATTAATTTACTGACACTTGAAACTTGAATTCTTGAACTGAAAGCAAGTTCTCTGGAAGGCAGGAAATGTGTAGGCGATGGCCCAGAACATGAAACACATCGTTGAAGTTTGAGCCACAAATTGACCAGTCAAGTCCCCGGATGGGATGCACAGAATCTGGAAAAGATACAAAACGGACGCTTTCTTTTCAAGCAATAAAAAATGATAAAAAATCAGCAACGCAAACACAGACAACCAACTTCACACCGCTGCCGCTGGCGGCTGCATCTTCTCACTGAAGAAGGAATCGGGCAAAAAGTTGAAACAAGAATTGTGTGTGAAACATAAGCACCAACTGCAGATATAAACCTATTTGTAACATCACACGTTGCGAAAAGATAGTCTTTATTTTTCTCTGTTACGTTGTTTTCTATTGCCGTTTGCCCATAACATACAATGAGACGTTTCAAGAGTGGAAGAATACGAATCAGAACTGTATGATTTAGGTGAGTCCACAAGGTAAGTCCACAGTTGGAGGAGATGCAGAGGAAAGTTCCACTTCTGGAAGGAACATGAAGAAGATCGTGTCATAATTTCTTTACTTGAGGAAGCTCCTTCATTGCGTGCGGGACATGTATCGCATGTCCCAGCTGACCTCCTCTTGATCTTCACTTCCTATCGGCATTATTTTTAGCAAACGCAGTCATGGAATTCAGCCCCAAAATAGCAACGTGATGGTGAGATCCGCCCCATGGTCTCTGCGTGTCAAGGAGGTGTGAGATGTATGCCGTACGTGTTGAAAAGAGGTTCGGTGCAAGGATGATGGAGTGACTGCTCATTGTTCTGTCATCGCAGTTTAATTTTCTACTGTGATTGTTTTCAGATTGGTCAAAAATAATTACTCACACATTCCACGTACTGTATCTACAAGTTATGTATTCATGAAAAACATTGAATGGATGAATTCACACAGTGGCATTCTATTAAGAAATGCACAACTTGTTGCACACCACCTTCTTCTGATGGAAAGAAAACAAATCTTATTTCTATTACTCCATTACTTGCTGGAAAATGCTATATATTGATCTATTCTAAACGTTGCACTTTGTCTCTGCTAATTTGTGCAAACTTCAGTGCTGGTGAGGTCACACCTTCCTGGATTTGTGGTTTGTGAGATGATTGCAACATCGTCCATTGACGTACACAAATCTAAACTTGATGACTCGACTTCTGAAAACTCCTCCCGTGTGTGTGTGCATGTGTGTGTGTGTGTGTGTGTGTGTCTGTGTGTGTGTGTGTGTGTGTGTGTGTCAAGTCAGCCAGTGTCTTAGAAAGGAAAATGATTTCAGATAACAATAACACTCTGAGGCTCTGTGTTGCATCAGATGAACACCACAAACGGAAAAATACACCGCAAAGTAAATTAATGGGGTGTGTCTGTGTGTGTGTGTCTGTGTGTGTCTGTGTGTGTGTGTGTGTGTGTGTGTGTCTGTGTGTGTGTGTGCGTGCGTGAACAAAATTAAATTCCTTGACTGTATGATGATGTGGGTTAATACAGCCTGTAGGTAGTAAGCTTTTATTTGAGACGGTGTCAGAGAGGTGTGTTTTTATTAAAGCCATGCTAGCGGCAATGCTAATGTCGGTTGGTCAGTCAGTCCATCACTTTGTTTGGATTCAGTATCGGATAGACTGCCATGAACTTTTGTACAGACATTCGTGGTCTCGTGAGGACGAATCCTCTCGACTCCGGTGATCTCCCAACGTTCCCTCCATGAGTTAACCTTTGTGATTTTTGAGTGAAATGTCTCCATAACTGTCTGATAGATTGCCATGAAATTTAGTACAACTATTTTTGTCCCACTCCAGTTGAATTGTTACAAGTTTCAATGTGCCCAATTCTTTGGTTTATTCCCCAATATCCTGCCAAAAACTGATGACATTCCCATCAACCTCAGCTGTACTTTGTGTTTCCTGTTAATTAGCAAATATCAGCATGCTAAAACGCCAAACTTAGCTAAACATGGTAAATAATATACCTGCTGAACGGCGCGTTAGCATTCAGCTCATCAAAGTTACAGCCTCGCGTAGCCATTAGCATGGCTGTAGACTCTTATGCTGGGATCAAACTACGAGGGAACAAAAGAAACTAAACGGCCAAACATGGCCAGCTACATTGTCGACAAGGCGCCACTGCCGTAGTAATGTTTTGAAAAACTGGGAATGTAACAGGGTGAAAGAAACACATGAGATTTGCTCCATTGAATTCCATTGACGATGACTTGTGGCCCGTTGCTGTGTTGCTCGTATCTTGAACACAACACAAGGGTTGGGTTGTGCTGGAAAAGAATTAGTTTGTATCCTGGAGGCATTCGCAGTGTTGCACTTGGCTGATCGAAATTGTTGAGTAATGAATGAAGAAAGAGAGAGCTTGAGGATCTCAAACAATGCCTACTTTCTCACCTCGACACAGCTGGTCAATAACGTTGGGCAATCGGCAAAAATCCAACATGGGGAAGGTGTGGGAGGGGGTTTCCAAATGGCTTTCACTGTCCAACTACTTCTGATAGATTACACTGGTGCCCTTTAGTGTTGTTGCTGTAACTTGTGCGGGTTTTACATTACTTTGCCAGGTGTTTCATGTGTTTCATTTCAAATCTGTCCGCCCAGAACTACTTGTTCCTTGCAGCGCACCGCAACCACCCCTTTGCCGACGGCCCCCCTGAGAGTGTATTGAACTCGGCATCCTGCCACAGGAGCTGCTGCTGCTGCTTTCGGGAGTCCTCTCGCGAATAAGTTGTGAAAGCATCGGGGCGCTACCCAGGGCTCTCAGAGCGGAAAAAACGAGAGTAGGGTCGGCCGGCCCTTCGAGGGACAGACGGAAAGATACAAAGACAGGAAAAGGTTTATTTTGCCAAAACAAGGGGGGGAATCCGGAAGCTGTGTTCCTGTTTTAGCTGGAAACACTGCATGGTGTTCGCCTCCAGATTGAAATATAACTGGTGGTCTTTTGTCAACCTATAATTTATACTGTAAGATGGCTGGAGGTAACACATACCATGGCGCGATGAAGATCAGATGAAAAATGTGGTATTATGTTTGGCATTCCAGTCCGTGCTATCTGAGTCCACACATCCATTGTTTGTTCTCTTTGTGTGTGTGTGCGAAACATGTGTGTGTGTGTGTGTGTGTGTGTGTGTGTGTGTGTGTGTGTGTGTGTGTGTGTGTGTCTACTCAACCGTGAAAAGCTTTAAAGTGGATAGCTCCTGATAGATTCCTGTTTGTTTTCTCGGCACGAGATCAAAGTCAGGTGGCCTTTAAATTAGCTGGTAGGGGTTCGCATTGTATGACAGCGCTGAGTAAAGGGCCCAGAGGAGGGAGCGAGCGCTTTAATGTTGATCCAGAAACCAGACTATCCACTTTCGCAACGCCACTTCACAGGTGAGAGCCGTGTCAGCCTCTGTTAAAAAAAAAAAAATTAAATAAAGAAAATTCCCACAGCGGCACGGCAACAATTCTGGGTCCAAACCTGTTCGTTCATATGGATAAGTGATCCAAAGCTATTCTCAGCGACCGAATCGGATTACGTGACGATCCATATGCAATCGCTTTATGCCGAGGGAGAAAAAGACAGACGTGGAGGAGAGATGGCAGAGAGGAGACAGAAGGATTAGAGATGAGAAGAAGGTGTGGGGGTGTGCGAGGAGGAGGAAGAGGAAGAGGAAGAGAGAGGGAGAGGAGGGCGGTGGGAGAGAGGAATAGCAGGGTTGCCAGGACTCCAAAGCTTGGTCTGTCATTCCGTGCGTCAGTCAGCCTATTCTATTCCTAGGCTCAGACGCAGGTACAGTATTTGCGCAAATGAGAGCATATATATATACTCACACACATCACGCACGCACACGCGAAACAAACATTTTCTCACTCCATCAACGCAAGCTGGAAATATCCCGTTTTATCCTCTGTCACAGCCTAATCAGTTTCCACTGCCACGGCAATCCTTTTTTTCCTTCTCATTTTTCTCTCATTTTTTTCTTCTTTTTCTTACCTCGCTCTCACTCTCTGCCACACTGTAGCACTGCAGACCTTCTGGCTGTTTCCCTGGCAACAGCTGCTTCCTGTTTGGCTGTCTGTGTTGCCACGGAGCAGGGGTAGGGGTGATGGTGACGGCGGTGGCAGAACAGGCTCGCTTAGTGGTAATAAAGCGGCCCTGAAGTGGACATCCGGTGTTTGTGGGAGCTGGTAGATCGTATCAGCTGCTAGAAGCTGTAGCTCACTAAAACACTGTAAAAAAGGATGTCAAATATGCTCTTTATGGCGATGTACATGATATTATGTTTTCAGTCTGAGTGGTTTGAAAGGTTACTGGAGAAATACAGTTGAGCCACATTTGCTGACATGAAAAACACACCGCTTACACTTTAGCTTTGATTTTGGAAAGGTGGGACAAACAAACTCGATAAAATCTGTCTTATTACAGCCCCATGCACAGGTTCAACATGTGGAGCGTTGACTGTGCCGAGTTACAGTTACTGTGCTATGATTGGACAGTCAGCCGGTTCAGGGAACGCTCGATTGTCCCGTGAGTTTCTGTTCACAACCCTAAAGGCCTTGAACCCTACAGTTTGGTCAAATGATCCCTTGTTGTGTTTTTGAAATCCTAAATATATCCAGCAGATTAGAAATCACCTGCTCTTGAGGGTTTCACAAAAGAAAAGTTCTGTAACTGAAAGATAATTACAGGACGGTGGTTTGAGATTTCTCCTTCTCATTAGACAAAAAACAGAATCCAAGCCGCGCAGTTTTGAGGGCGGCTGTAGGGCAGCTGTAGCTCAGGGGGATGAGTGGTCGTCCCGCAACCACAAGGTAGCCGGCTCGATCCCAGTCCCCCCATAGCTCACATGTCGAAGCGTCCCTGAGCAAGACACTGAACCCTCAACTGCTCCCCGGGCGCCTCACAGGGCTGCCCACTGCTCCCCATCCAGGGATGGGTCAAATGCAGAGAAGAATTTCCCCAAGGGGATTAATAAAAGTGCATGTTTCTTTTTTCTTTTTCTTTTTTCTAAAGCAGCCTGCCACGTGCGCTGTAAATGATATTCTCGTAGTAATGAGTTGCACAGACGTTGTCCCGTTCCATGATTAATAATCTGCGGGCATGGGGTGTGTAAACATGGATGTGGGCACCGTTGACCTGTGGAAATGAAGGTCAGCGCGAGTCAGCTGGAGCAAATTAGACCCCAGAGTCCCCGGGAGTGCTCCGGCCTTTTCGGTAATTACTAGGCCACTGTGTTTTAGACCAGATTACACGATCAAGGGCGCTTCTGCAACATAATGAGGCACGGTGTATATAAAAAAACATTTGCTTTTCCTAAAAATGTCACACTTCTTCGGTGAATAAGCGCAGATCTTATCAACCTGAGGCCGACTCGACCGGTTCCCACGGGGATTGCAGCTGCGTTGTCTCCAGCCAGCTGAATTCAATGGAAACAGTCATCTCAGTGTTGCAACATCTGCATCTGCAAGATGTATTTAATTGCTCGTTAACCGGTCCAAGCGAAGCGCCTGTTGTAATTTTCATCACAAAAAAAAAAAAGCATCACGTCAGCACCGGCGGATCGTTTGTTCTCGCACGTTTGCAAAGAGAGACTTTTCCACTCGCCGTTGTCATCCCCGCTTGCGAATGACTTTTTGTAACGTGTGAGATGAGTGAGTGAGTGAGTGAGTGAGTGAGTGCGTGGAGCTTAGAGTCGTACAGCTGCAGACGAGTGCTTTGAAGTGATCGTGTCTTTGTGGAGCAAAAGAAGCCGTCCCGACACCCGGCATATTTGTCAAAGCATACCAGACGCGGCTGAGCGCCGCTTCTCCTCACAAATGTGGTTTGATAAATGCCGGGAATGACATGAAAACTTTGCTCCCGAGGCATTTATTCATAGAGGAGCTCTCTGTCGAAGGCCACCGCAGTGTTTTGGCAAGGTGTGTGTGTGGGGGTGGGGGGATGCCCCTATCTTACAGGAAACAATAGCTCCTACTCGAGTTCACAGGTACAACACATGGCACGCAGCGTTATGTGGGGCGAGTATCTTGTTCCACATACCGGTCTGTTTCCCTCCCAACTCGCAGATAAAAGAAGAAACACAGAACAGCGAGAGTGGGAAACACAGAGCGACTTCAAAGCTGGGAGAAGAATTTCTTTAAACAGGGTTCTCCAAAGACCACATCAAACACAAGGGGGAGGGGGGGAGAGAGAGAGAGAATGGGGTGGTGGAAGGGAGGGAGCTGGGTTGGGTTCAAGTGTGCGCATGCATGATGTGCGTGTGAGAGCCGGCGTGCGTGCGTGCGTGTGTGTGTGTGTGTGTGTGTGTGTGTGTGTGTGTGTGTGTGTGTGTGTGTGTGTGTGTGCATCACAATATGGCACAAAAGTTGCAGAGATGCATCTGGGCTACGACGCTCCCAAAAAAAACAGCTAGCACGGAGAAGAAAAGGAGGCTGTCAGATCGGATAAAGAGTTTGGTGTGTGTGTGTGTGTGTGTGTGTGTGTGTGTGTGTGTGTGTGTGTGTGTGTGTGTGTGTGTGTGTGTGTGTGTGTGTGTGTGTTTTTCTTCTCGTTCCGGGAGGCCTCTCCAGCATCCAGAGAGCGCTTCAGCACAGCGGCTGCCAAGGAGACGATCAGAGGGTGGCCCCGCAGCCCACACACACGCTCACGCACACTCACCCTGCCGCATCAGAGCTCCCATCAGCCGCACACAGACACACACACACACACACACACACACACACACACACACACACATGCTCTTTTTTATTTTATTTATCTTTTACCGCGTATCAACCGGAGTGGATATTGATTGTTTTAAACAGAGCATTTACGACGCAAATGTTATTCCGAGGGCATGGAGCACGCCCACGCACGTTTTCCCCCATGACACACACACACACGCAGTACTAAACACACACACACACACACGCATGCAGAAATGCACAAACAACCGGCGATACATTAAAGCAGGCATTCTTGACATTCCCGTAAAAACCCTCTGGTATCATCCGCAGGCATCGCCGCACAAACCCCCCCGGACTCAATGGCCCTTTGTCGGGACAATAAACGTGACCTTTCTCCTGTTTTGACCGAGGCCGTCTGTGGAGTTGGAGACCTGTCGTTTCAAGGCCTCGCTCCGTAAAACAATGGAAAGAGAAAGGCTGGTGGAATGGAAACTGTTTAGAGTATTCCAGTCTGAGGTCTGTGTACCGTATGACCCCGTGGCTCCTGTTCTTCCTCTCTTTTCATGGCGTTCTTCCTACTTCTCCGTTACTCTGGCCCTCCGGCAGACGAGGCATTGTGGCCCTGCATCCTTCCTGTTGGCCCCCTCTCAGTGGGTCCCGGCCTCTGCGCTGCTGTCCCTGCCCGTCTGCCTCCATTTCTGCCCGTCTGCCTGCCTGTCTGGCTTTTTGTTTGTCTCTTCCTGCTCAATAATTACGGCGGTGTGTCTCTCTCAACACATTTTATCCTGTTGGCATTATTACACAGCCGCGGGCTAATTTGGCATTTGTAAATAGGCTTGAAAATGTATTTGCATTAAATGCTAACAACAATATGCCACAACAATGAAAATGCTGACGTTTCGTGTTTTATAATGCTTTACTTTAAGAAGCATCAAGGTGTATTCTTTAGAGGTGCAATATGTAATACATGCTCCAAACAAATAGGGGCCAACATCTCTATTGGTCCATACAATACCATATCATTATAAGTTCTTTAAAAATAAGAAAATAATAAGCCTGCTACTGACCAACGGCAGGGCGAGAACACGCAAAATCCGACCAAACTGCTGAAACTGGACGAGTTTTTGTGCCACCGACCGGGGGGGCTGCAAACTGTCAAACGCTTTGACAGCTTGTTTATTGGATTAAAACCAAAGTGGCAGAAACGAGAAAGCGATTCGTGTTTTCGTCCTCCTCGCCACCAGGAGACTACTTTGCTGGGAGCAGAACGACTTCTAGCAACTGGTAGAAGCGCTTCCTCTGACCTTTTCCCGGCAGTTCCCCGGGAATCGGACAGGGTTTGCACTGGCTGAATGTTGGCTCACTGCTACATGAAGGTGTTTCTCCACCTATACCTCCTCGCAAAGTACAAAAATATGGGTCGTTCTCTCGTTTCACCCACTTTGAACATAATCCAACGAATAATAAGTAATCAAAACCTCTGCAAACCCTGTACCTTCCAGCCCTACTTTTCGTCCTCTTGCGTTGGATGTAGACGTCTCTGACATTTAAACAGTCTGTTACCGCAATGAGAACTAATGAACAGAAAACTAAATATGACCATCGCAATGTTAAAACTGAATTTTAAGTGCAGACGAAACTTTATTACGAATACTTGCCGAATGATAACAGGCGAGCCCTTTTTGTTTTGCCCATACAACTTGGCGGGGACACACATTGGGACTGTTCAGGCAATCATGGGTGCGATTTGGGACGGACCGGGACCGAGTTGAATCTTGTGATCTTGTTCTCGTGAGATGTGTCTAGAACCAGAACTCCTGTGTTGCCTAATGTATTTACTCAGTTATAAGGCTCGTGCTCCTTCCGGTCTGTCAAGCTGGTGGAAACAATCTTTCTCCAGTTCGAGCCGGTCTTCGGGTTTGTCCCCAAATCTGCGGACACCACCAATCACTGTCTATCTGACAAAGGCCAACAACAGAGTGCTCTGACGCCAGCCTGCTTATCTCCTGAGAAAATGTGGAATAAGTGTCACGTAGAAATCATTGCGTCAGAGAATTGTCAGATATAACACACACCCACAAAAACTCAACACCTCAGTTCTGTCAAACTGGTAGGAGTAGGAAAAACAGGCTAACCTGCGGAAAATTAGATGTTAATATTCTGTACAGCTGTGCGGTGGCTGTATCTGTATCGCAGACACCATCAGCTGTCACATTAGCATCTACGTCTGTCATTTATCATTTCCACTGAAATTAATACCTGATAAAAAAATACACACAGGATGCGATCAGAACATGAACATCCCTTCAGCATCCTGTGTGAAAACCTTACTACCGCAGCGCCACAGGAAGTCATGTCTGTGAGGAAGGACACTGAGGTTAGCGGGGACGTGCGGCAGTGATCTGAGCTGAGAGAAAGAAGAAAAAAAAAGACCCAAATATTGCAATCAATAATATTTGATCGTTTAGGTGCAATAATGGGAGATGAAAAGCGTGCCTGTGCACGGGCGTTAGAGACCATCCATTCGTCCCCACCGGAGACACTCAGCCAGCTGATGGAGTGTAACAACCTGTGTAAAATAGTCAGTGCTAATGTGATTATGTTTGATGCTGCAGATGATTTGCCTCAGGGCATTGTTCTGGCCTCTGATCCTTCCTAATTGATACGCAGACGTGGGCGTATGGCTACGGCTAGCTAGCATTGGGGAGAGGGAGGAGGATGAAGGAGGGAAGTAAAGAAGAAGGAGGGGGGTTTGTGTATGCAGAAAATAGGGTAGAGAAGGCACCTGCTGGGTCCACATGGCTTTGAATGGCCCATTTTAAGTGGCTGCACTCACGCACGCATCAGTCTGAAGCGCTGCGCCCGCTGTGAGCAAAAGTGGCTGCGAGCACACGGTGCCTCTGATCAAGGCCATGGGCATGGTGGTTTGTGTTATCCGGTGGGCGGACCAGAGATGGTGGGCTGTTTCTTTTTTCTTTTTCGAGGGGAGCAGGAACAGGTGCACGTTGTAAAGAAAGATGGCTAAGGGTGAAATGGGGATAGGGAAGAGGGGGTGCGGGGAGGACAAGAACAGTAAACACGAGAAAAGGTCGTATAGATAGAGGCTAATGAATGAATGAATGAATGAATATATACTTTATTAATCCCCGAGGGGAAATTTGGTGTCGGGGTAGCAGCAACTTACAACAAAATAAACAAAAACAGCAGGACGAAAGATAAAAGATATATACAATAATAATAAAAATAATAATAATAATAATAAAATAAAATAGAATAAAATAGAAATAGCTTCGATAAAAATAAAATAGAATAAAATAGAAATAGCTTCGATAATGCTAAGGTTTTGCTAAATACAGAGCATATATTGTGCTTTCTTGGCTCTTAACATGGTGACTTGCACTAACAGTGCTAACAGAGCTAACAGTCAGGACGACGTTAGCAGCTTCCACCGCTACATGAGCGCCCATTAGCCCGCCACCGGGGCACCCTCACGTTCACTAAAAGGCGTGCACGACCCAGCAAATAGCTACGCTACATTAATGCTCTGAATATCATATAGAGACTCTTTGGCATGGGGCGGCTGTGACTCATGGGGTAGAGTGGTCGTCCTGTAACCACAAGACATGTGTAATCCTACACATGTCGAAGTGTCCTTGAGCAAGACACTGAACCCCCGGTTGCTCCCTGCTCCTGAAATGCTGAAGATGGGTTAAATGCAGAGGCCAAATTTCATGTATGTATGTAAATCACGATTGGTAAATATGTTGGTCATTTGGGGGCAGCTGCAAACACAACACTGGCATATTATCACTTTTACAATTTTGAATTCGTCAGCAAACAGTTGGTTATTTATTTATCTCGCAGAAACAGAGCGACATTAGAATGCATGTGTTTCTGGTCCAATTCTTACTCTCTTTAGCTCGGTGTTAGTCTCCACCAAGCCCTGGGGGGAAATATGTGGCTTTTTAGCTGCTAAATGCTTCACTTTGTTCTCCAGCTAATTGCTAACTTTGCTTGTCTGTCATTTCGATGCTCGTTTGAATGTGAGTGAATATATGTGTCTACGTGGTGGGAGGGGGAAAGCAGCTGGGGAGAGAAAGCCACTGAGTGTGCACGTGTGCACGTGCCCGTGTGTGTTTCTGACCCATTCAGCGCAGAGAGAAACATCGGCGTGTGGATCCACCTGCATGCAATCATCTGCACACAGCATCCGCGTCTATCAGTCAGGAAGCACACAGAAACCCAAACTACTCATCCAATTCCACAACCAAACGCATAAATTAACGTTTCCGTTTGGGATCAGAACCGCCGTACACGTGTTCATGTATTCAGTATCAGATGTCAAGAGTGTTTGTGAGTCACAGATTCTGAATGCTCATGGTCTTGGCAGAGGTTACAGCCAGATAAATAACATCAAATGAAAGTTGGACACACACACAAACACACACGTACACACACAGTCGGTACAGCTCTCCGGGTGAGTAACTGCAAAGGCTGAGCTGAGAAGTCAGTTACGAAGTGCTTGTGGTATGAATAAAGACCAAGCCAACTGAAATGCGTAGACGCCGGCCAAGTTCTGCGCTCTAAACTTCCTTTTACATCTGACACCGAAACTCATTTCCCTCTTTCAGTACTTCAAATAGACGGAGAGGAGAGACTCTCAAACAGTCACTCGCCCCGCGCCGTCGTCTCACAACGCCAATGGGACGACTCTGCTCTCCTTATTACTCAGCAGAAGAGAAGGTTGACGCAGCCGCTTCGCTTTGACCGAGACGCACGACTAATGCTGCTGCTGGGGGCTTGTAAGGCGTTGATTAAAATGAGAGGACCTTGGATTATAAGTGCAGTCAGAGCAGGTGATTGCCATCAGTCCCTCAAGAGGGAGCTCATAGGGATTCCAATCACATTAAAATACCCATAAAAGCCATTGAGGGACCCAGAAATAGAATTAAGTATTCTTCTTGGTGTGTGTAGGGGGGTCCTTGTGAGGGTATGAAAGGAACCAGTGGAATTCTGTATCTATGAGCGAGTGTTAGAGAGTGAGGGAGTGAAGTGAAAAACATCTATCAGCAGTACAAACACCAGCAGTGTGCGTGTGCGCGCGTGTGTGTGTGTGTTGTTGTGCAGGTTGTGGAGGAGAGCGCTGGGGGGAGACCACCTACACTTCCACCTGCTCTGCCTTTTAGAGGGGCCTCTTCAATCACAAGGCTGGGGTCATTATGGATGCGAGCCTCTATAGCCGCCAGGCATTGTTTTCGCTATTTCTGTCCTCGCGCTTTACAGTGAAACATCGAGCAAAGAGCCCCATTAAAAGCTGCGCTTCAAAACGCGGGCAGCCACGACAGGAAACAGCGGGCCCTGTGCATCAGACTCTCCTTTTCATGCTCGTGTGAAGAATGTACTCTCTGAGGGCAACTTCCAAACTTTGAACCTCTTCAAGATCGTTTTTTTTATAAACAAGCGTGTTTTTGTTTTTGGGGTTGTTGTCGAGTTTGAAATGCATACAGCTCTACACAAACGCTGCATAACAAACTTTTCTTCAGCACGGAGGTGGATGCGATAAAAAAAAAGGACACCTCTGACTTTGCCCAGCAGACTGACACGGTGATGAGGAATGACACGTCAGTGAACTGTTTGACAGGCACTGTGAAGATGACTAAGTCCAAACTTTCAGAGTGAGATATTGAAGGGGGGAACGTGTTTGTTCTTGACTTCAGGGAAAAATGTCTGAGGGCTTCTGATGGATGCTGCACACGTTTTGTTTCCTGGGTTTTGGGAGCTGTGCCAAATCGATACAGGCTGTAAACACGTGATTGAAATGTCACACATATATAAGATTATCGTAAGATTAAAAGAATAGATGGACAGTCGAGAAGTCACGTATGTTTGTTTTCTGGGTGGAAAGTTAGATGAGTAGACTGCACGTGTGTGCAGTAAATATGAAGCTACTGCCAGCAGCTGGTTAGCCTAACTTAGCATTAGGAATGGAAACAGCTCACAAAATACACCTACCACTAGATAAATAGATAGCTCACTAATAGACAAATTATATCTTATTTGTTTAATCAGAAAAGGGACAACTTGCTCCTACAGAGGCTAGCTGTCCAGCTAATCTAAGCTAACCGCCTGCTAGCTTGTAGCTTCAAGTTTACTGTACAGATATTGAAAGTGATACCAATCTTCTCTTCTAAACTCTTGGTAAGTCAAACAAATCCCTTTTCCCCCAGAAAGTCAAACTATTCCTTTAAATCAGGCAGATCCTCAGTGTTCTCTTCAGGCCTCCAAACGTCTCAAAGACGAGCCTGATACCGTCTGTTCACGAACAACGGGTAAACAACTCTGCCATGCAAACAATTAGAGATGTGTGACCAAACAAGACTCCCTAATTGCCCACGGAGAGTCTATATTTGGAGCCGAGCTTCCTCAACGCACTACTTAAGGTAAACTACATTAAACGTGAGGTAATTAGCGGGCCACATACCAGACCGAGATCTGCTAATTGTGCTGCCTGTGGTCGTCTCCGCCTGCCTGCCTCCACCCAACGGGACCTGCAGACTGCTCTTAGCGCTAACCTCGGCATCTGCGCCGCACGAGATCACCGTCCGGGGCGCAGAACACACAAACAGTAATTGCCAGATGAGGTGAGATACAAAAACATGTCTGATAGCAGGCTGAGCCGAGGCATGGGGCACTACGAGGTGTGTGTGTGTGTGTGTGTGTGTGTGTGTGTGTGTGTGTGTGTGTGTGTGTGTGTGTGTGTGTGTGTGTGTGTGTGTGTGTGTGTATTTCTGTCATCACTTCAAGCTGCATACAAGGTGGCGCACCAGCAAAAAAAAAAAAAGCAACATTTACATATTGTGAGTGTGACTGAGCGAGTGTGCAGTTGTCAGTGTGTGTGTGTGTGTGTGTGTGTGTGTGTGTGTGTGTGTGTGTGTGTGTGTGTGTGTGTGTGTGTGTGTGTGTGTTTGTGAGGGAGTCGGATGATTTTTACAGGCACTGCTTCACCCGAGGGCGTCCGTGTCCGGGCCTGTTTAAGACGTGCCGGGTCCCAGGCGTCGGGGAACGGCGCTCGGTTACGGGATCACGCAGAGGCTCCCTGAGGCTTAACAAGAGTTGCCGACGCAGACAAAAAGACGGAGAATCCTGTGTTTTTTCGTTTTTTTTATGTTGACTGAAAGAAAGAAAAATGTGCAAGTGAGCGTTTGAAACTGCTGCCGCTGCTTTTCTCTGAACTATCCCTAAACCTGAGAGCATTCCGGGTGGATTTCTGACACAAGCACACTCAAAGCACATGTGTGCAGCATGGCTGATTGTGTTGCTGTTTGTTTACATGAATGGGGATTGGAGTGTGTGTGTGTGTGTCTACGTGTGTGTGTGACTTGAAACTTACTCACTCCCCTGTCATCGGCTCAAACTCTGTACCTCATCCTCCTCTACCAGCCAGTGACGTCATCCCCGTCAAGGTCGTGACCTCCCCCGATCATCAGTATCCCCGCCTGAAGGGATTCCCTGGTCTGGCTTTACCTTCGCGATGACTGCGAAGTTTCCGTTGTATTTATTTGGACTCTGAAGGGGAGGGAAACCAGGAAGTGGACCAGACAGTGAGGATGAGACTCAACACAGACAAGAAACAACTGCTGACAGGCGAGGAGGAAAGGGGAGGTTTGCAGAGCATATGTGATCGTTCTCACACACACACACACACACACACACACACACACACACACACACACACACACACACACACACACACACACACACACACACACACACACACACACACACACACACACGCTGATGTGTATGTGATCTGTTATCAGAGAGTTACGGGTTGCAATGAGAGCAGCAGCTGCTTCCAAATCAGTGTGTGCGATGGCAAAAACAAAGGTGGGGGAACAACTGCTCGGGTTGATGATTTATAATATTCCAAAAACAACAACAGATGATGAGCTCCACGGATGCTGACATGGCAACACCAACGCCATGTTTTGACCATGTGGCAGATAAAGAAGCGGAGCGGCTGTGGCTGTGTGACCCGAGCCAAACCAAAGCTGAGGATCACCGCCAACGTCTCTTGACAGCCGGGATCGACTGCGCAGGCTTTGGTGGAGGAGAGGAATTGGTGCGGTATATTATTTGCCACTTCAAGACTGTGCCGAGGACATGCATGCTATATCTCAAATCCCTGCCTCTATACTTGCCCTCCTCTCCTGACACACACACACACACACACACACACACACACACACACTAACACACACACACGTGCACACACACTCTCACACAAAGATCTGGAGCCAATTGTTCTCTCATGCCACACAACACCCTCACCCCCGCATTCCCCTCTGCTGCGCTAAATGTCCTCTTGTGCTACAGGCTCCGTGGCTTTTAAACTTATAAGCCTGAACAGGGCAAGACCATTAAGAGCACATTCTGCATCCATTACCATGATTGCATGTGCGTGCGCTGTACACCAATAAACAGAGAAAGAGGCGGAGGACGGGGGGAGAGACGACGGAGCCCAAAACCGGGTTGAAACGGAGAGAAAGCCAAACGCGTTGACCTCTGGCGGGGACATCAGTGACCCTCGCTTTTTCGACTGACGAGCAGTTTTTTCTACCGCTCCCCCAAACGTGGCCCGCTGACTCACAGCTCCTGCAGGGCAGGTTCAGCTTCACTGAGCAGGGCGGACGTGGGATCAGATCTCAGGGTCCCTTCAGTTAGCGTGAGACCCACCAACAGGCTTTTTAAACCCCCGGCTCCATCACTGATGCACACAAGTCCACCAGGGAAGTAAGAGACGAGCTGTTCTTTTTTTCTTCTTCTTTTGACTCTGAACTGATCACAGATGAGCGAAGAGGATTCTTTTTCAATTTCACTGACGTATAAAATGCGTCTCGAGACGTACAGAATTTACACAACAGCTCATTTGGATTTCACCACGTTGTGCATTGCCATGGTCGTAGGCGCAGTCTTTTTCCCTCCTTCACATAGGATCAGCAAGATTTATTATGTTTTTCTGTTTCTTTACTTGCTTTGGCAGCGTTGTTGAGTCGTATATGTGTCCATCACCGTGTCTGGTACACATCTGCTGTTAAGCCTGATGCCCGTTTACGATTTCAGCCCAGCAATTTGCCAAACTTGGCTTTAAATTATGGTAATAAATCCTATTTACAAGTCCTCTTCGTTCAAAATGAGAGAGTGGCTGTATTTTCACCATACTGTTTTTGTCATGAATATATTGCTTGAGATATTAGGTGATGGGTAAAGCAGTTACCTTGCAGTCCTTTCTTTTGAACAAATCACAAATGTGAATCTCATGGTATTGTTAGAAGAGAAACCAGTGGGGGGTCACCAAAGGGATAATTTGTCCTTTGGGGACCATGAATGCCTGTATGGTAATCGAATAGCTGTTTAGATATCTCATTCTGGACCAAAGCAGCAGACTGACCTGACCTTGCCATCCTGAGAGCCATGCGGCTTGTGTGGCTAAAAATAAATCCTATCATAATCAAACCAAATTGAAATTCTCGAGTAATATTTCTTCAAGATGCTTCCCATGAAAACATGATTACTTCTAATTCAGTCAATTCATTTTTTGGAAAACAAGTTCCAGTACAGTTCATGGGCCCCTTTAATGTAACACAACAGTTTGTGTGCAATACTTAGGCCGAATGCAAAGACCCCAAAAAGACTCCAACACTAGACGCACCGATGCGTGTCCGGCTTGGAATCAACCAAGCGTCTCTGATTAGAAAGATCGTGAACTTTAGCCTTCAAGTTATTGGCACACAAAGGCGAAATGAAGTTGAAGTAACATCAGCAGGCTCAAATGTTAATACATCAACATATCCAGTTTGGGATTAATGGAGAAGAGCGGAGGTAAACACCGTCGGGCCATCATGTGATGTTGACGAGGATGCTGCTGCTGATGATGATGATGATGTAAACGATGATGGATCCCTCTATTAATAGACCTGGCAATACAGTGACCGCAGTCACAAAGGAGAACAGCAGCGCTATGGATGAGAGGCCCCATTATGTCCAAATGGAGGAGTCAGCCACTCTGTCAAGAGGGCACTTAACAAACAAACCTCATCTGACTGAGCCTGTCTTTCTTTTCCCCCTTGCTCTCCCTGCGCCTGCCCCGACACTTTTCTGCTGAGTGGGTGTTTGGAGGAGTTGTGAAGGTCAGGGTAGAAGACTGTGAAGTGAGGACTGAGCTCGGGGCCTTGACCTCTGATCGGCCCCGGCCGCCTTAGCTTTCTCTGAGTCACGGAGACGGAGGGACCGAAAGGGCCCCGCGTTGTGGAGGAGCAGGCGACACGTTGGCCGCGGCCCGGCTCTGACAAAAGGAGAGTTGTGCAGAGGTGGCGAGGCACAATGGGACGGTTTGAGAAGAGGAGGTGAGGAGCGCTCAATCCCCAACATAAGCACCTTATTGTGAAAGCCGGAGACAGAATCTACAGGGCGAGGGAATTAAAGGGATTTTCTCCCATGTGTAGGAATGGGTGACATTGTCAAAAATAAGTACTATTGCAGGACTTAGGCTGTCGAGAGGCCAGTGCAGAAACATTTATAAAAAGGACACCAGTGTGCAGAAAGATTTCTGTACACTGTAGGGCAGCTTATATGACACTGCACCAAGTTTTCTACATTTAGGGCACCCTCAAGGGCTTTTAATGATGTTTTCTCTACTGGAAGGGCATCCTCAAGGGCTTTTTTAAATGTGTTGTCCACTGAAAGGCCACCCTAAAGGGCTTTTTATTATGTTTTATCCACTGGACGCGCACCCTAAAGGGCTTTATTCTAAGTTGTATCCACTGGATGGGCACCCTAAAGGGCAATATATTATGTTTTCTCCACTGGAAGGACAGCCTGAAGGGCACTTTATCATGTGTATCTACAGTAGGGACACATAAGAGGGACTTTATCATGTTTACTCCACTGGAAGGGAACCCTAAAGGTCACTTTATTTCATTTTTTGTTTTCTACCATAGGGCAAAAAGGGCACTTTTGCCGCATTTCTTTCGAACATGTGCCCCCTTTACTGACTTGATTTTAGAATAAAGCCACCAAATGTCAAAAGTTCATTCTACCTATATGGGGGTCAGAAGAAAAAAAAAATCACTTTAATGAGAACCAAACACATTTTCCAGCACAATGAGATGTGGGAGACTGTGGACACATATTTCTACCTAATCTTATCTTATCTCTTCCCTTCAAGCAGATGTTCACATTGTGGTCAAACAAATTCTACACTCATGAATACTCCACCCTTAGTGATATACGTGCTTGTTCACACACGCACACACACACGCACACAGTCACACACTTTGCTTAATCTTACGGTAAACAGCTTCTTTCCACCCTCAGGCCTTGCCTTTCCCCAACTCACCCAGGAACCAGAGCAGGTAACACTCAGTTGCTTTTGGCACTCGTCCATGTGATCCCGACTGTTAAAACCGAGTCTGCTGCCAAGCAGCTTGTCCTGCCCTGGAACTCTTTGAAAGTTTGCCCAAAAAAGAATATGCATAAAGAAAAACAAACACAAATGCCTGGCGCAGATTTGGGGGCTTCTTTAGAAGAAGAAAAGAAAAGCAGAACTCAGAGGAGGGAATTTCTGTGCTTGAGTACACAGAACAACTCTAAATCTAAACAGACTAAACAAAGATGTGACTAATCAAGATGTGACTAAGACGTCGGCCACCTTTTCTTTTCCTTTTTTCTCTCGCAAAAGCTGAAATCTGATAACTGAAATGTCCAACTAATCACCACATGTCCTTGTTTAGAGACGAATCCGCCTCAAACATTCATGATGTGGTGTTCAACAGAGATTGTTCGGGACCCAAAAAAACACAACAATATCACATATGAATCTGTAACACCCACTGCATCTGTCTCAACGTTCACACGTTTGTCTCTCCCGCTGGTTGGGTGTTTTTGACTAACATTTGGCCGGATGGCACGGTGCCACCTCGCGAGTGTTCCTGTAAACACTCACCGCTGTGGACCCTATACTGGTGTGCTCTGCCAGGACGTCACTGGGGCTGTGGTCAGCCTCCACCGCAGCGCTGAATAAAACGTAAACCCGAGCAGAGCCGGGGCCGCAGCAGAAACAGGCAGCTGCACAGAGAATAGAATTTATAAGGGAGGTGGCAAAGTGGAGGCATAACACTGCCAGGAACTGTTGTTTTCCTCTGTTTATTCATATTCCCATGGATACTGACAAAAAGGCACGAAATTAAATCAGTCGCTCAAGAATACCAGAGAATTACTTGACATGAGGTCATCAGGCACGGAGACCCCTAGAAAGCGATGGTTTCAGACTTTCAGGTTGTGTCGCTGAAGATGGGGAACGGTTGTCTCCTCCTCTCTGTGACGTTTTTTAAGAAGACGTTGAGTAACTTCTCTCCTCACGGGATGTTCCCTTTAAGCCTTGACATGATAACAGGGTCTGTCTGAGCAAATATCTCTGTGTGTGCTTTTTACATCAAGTACATGTTGTCCCAGGGTACTTTGTTCAGCGCCGAAGGGAAAAGCTGTTGAAAGCTAGATCCAGCTCCCACCCCAAAAAAAAGGTGGGGCCGCACTTGTTTTGTAATATTTTCAAATGTGATGATGTTCTTGTGTAATTTGGGAGTTTGCCGGGTTACATTTTGTTATTTAGGGCCAGTGATTCCCAACCAGGAGTTTTTTTAAGTTTATATAATCAACTATATTTTAAAGTTACTCTGAGGAATGTAATGTCTCGATGTATACTGATGCCTTAATATGACCTTAACATAAGTAAAGTAAACCATCAGAGAGAAGATCAGCTATTTCTATTTCTATTTTGAATGCTTGTTGGGAGCACTACCGCGTTTGCCCACAGGGACCGCCAAAACCAACACAACATAAAAGTTCCTTAGTAGCTTTAACTATAGACGACCAGTAGAGAGAATGAACAGTAGAAATAGCTAAACATGATAGATGCATGTTTAAACATCCAGCTGCTGTTACTCTGAGTGGCATTGACAATTGAATAGTATGATTGTATAATGAATAGTGTTAAATAACATCCTGATTCATAAGAACATGTTTGTTGTCAGCCTCGAGCTCCTCTGATAGAGCTGTGTGGAGACGGCACACACATAAGGGTAAACCGCTGGATTCAGACTCGATGCTTATTTCTATATTTCATTACTCAGCGCATGTATTCTGTATTTATTGTTTCCAGCCGACAACTGTGAACAAGCCCTTTGTGGTTGATGTGTTTTCTGGTCATCCTTCAGGCGCAGCCGGAGGATTCAGCGCCTGCCGAAGCAAAGCATCCTACCTGACTAGTTTTGTCTGCGAGGCACTTGTGTGTCGCGTGGGCGTTGGAAGAATTACAAACAGGAGACAAAGGTTCCCTTCTTCCACAACTGAAACAGGTGCTCTTACTACCTGGAAAATAAAACCAAATGAAGGTTGTGTGTTGTTTTTGTTGTGGGAAACAGGCTTTATAGATCAAAAGGCTAAAATTACCGAACAAGAACCTTCCTGCTTGAGATAATTCACTGTGTTTGGCTCGTGGTTGGACAAAGTTTCCCATGCGCGATCAAAGCAGGGTTACTCCGGGCATCGTGCCCAGCATCAGCAGTACCTCGCAAACCTGTCAGGATACTGTGTGTGGGGGGGGGGGGGGGTACACACACACACACACACACACACACACACACACACACACACACACACACACACATAGCACACACATAGCACAGACGGAGTTTATTCAGGAGCTGCAGGACTGCTGCTGCTGGGATGAGGCCCCGGCTATGGGCGTGGCTTCCCGGTTCTCCCGGAGAAGGAAACCGGAACGTCATCGTGCCCATATAAGGCCTGAGGACTTCCTCCGCCGGACTGATCATAATAAACAGCAGTCCGGCGTTTCAGCATATCGGGACATAATTAATATCTAATGGAGGCCGACATCGCTGATACGCATTCAATGCAACATCCGTAAACATAGATGAACTCAAACAAATAATGACGTTTTTTTTTCTTGCTTTTTTACAATGTAACAACATGGCTGCAGCGAACTAATCTAACAGAGACATCTCACCTCTCCGCTTATCCAACGGGGCACTTATTCAAACTACAAGTCTGTCTATTTCTGCTCTCCGCTGCGAAGCCTCTCTCTCTCTCTCTCTCTCTCTCTCTCTCTCCCTCTCTCTATCATGCCTACAGGCTTGTTTACAGTCGCCTCTTCCCGGCAATAGCGTCACTCGCGGTGGGCGTGGCCACCGAGCAGCTCGGCCAATCGCGGCGCCGCTCAGCCCTGGCAGCGTGCGCGTGTGTACGCTATATAAAACGGCACGGTTCTGACCCGTCTCCACACACCTCAACAAGCGCCCGACACAGAAGGGATCGCAAAGACGAGTTCATAACTTTTTCTTTTCTTTTCCTCCGCGGGATTGCGAAGAAGAAAACACAAAATAAAAACAGCAAGCAGACACTGGAGGAAGACTTCTGACACAGAGCTGTTATTGGACCTTGGACTTTCACTCTTTCTTTTTGATTCATATTATTATTATTATTGGGACACTGTTGAGAGAGACGACGATTTGCCAGAGTTGTTGTGTGACACTGACATTTGTTGATTATCGAGTGTGTCTCTAAAAAAAAGAGAAAAGAAGCAGCTGGTAAGCTCACTTTTCCTCCCTACGACTTTATGTCTACAAAGATGGAGCAGCCCTTTTACCATGACGACTCTTTCATGTCGGCGTACGGCCAGTCGGACGCAGCCATGCACGACTACAAGCTGCTCAAGCAGAATATGAACATGAATTTGAACTTGACAGAGCCCTATCGCAGCCTGAAGTCCCAGCTGAGGGGAGAGATCGACCCGTACCAAGGGGGGCACCACCAGGACTTGGGGTCGCTGAAGCTCGCGTCGCCGGAGCTCGAGAGGCTCATCATCCAGAACGGCAACGGCGTGATCACCACCCCGACCCCGGGCCAGTACTTCTACAACCGGGGCATCACCGATGAGCAGGAGGGGTTCGCCGACGGCTTCGTGAAAGCCCTGGACGAGCTGCACAAGATCAACCAGATGCCGCCTCCCAACGTGTCGATCGGAGCCGGTGGAGTTACGTCGTGTTCGGCGGCGGCGGCAGCAGCAGCGGCGGCGGCTTCGAGCATCTTCGGCTCCGCCCTGCAGCCCGAGCCTCCCATCTACACGACTCTGAACGCCTACTGCCCGAACACGAGCCTCTCTTCCGCATCCAGCTACCCGACGGCCACCATCAGCTACCTGCCGCCGCACCAGCAGAGCCACCCGCAGAGCGCGACGCACGGCACGCAGTCCTTCCAGCACGCGCTGCCCGGCTCCGGGCTCCATCAGCACCGGCTCGTCGCGCTGAAAGAGGAACCCCAGACCGTCCCCGACTTGCTCAGCAGCGACGGCTCGCCTCCGATGTCCCCGATCGACATGGAGACCCAGGAGAGGATCAAGGCGGAGCGCAAGAGGCTGAGGAACCGGCTGGCGGCGACCAAGTGCCGGCGGCGCAAGCTGGAGCGCATCGCCCGGCTGGAGGATAAGGTGAAGGGTCTGAAGAACGACAACGTGGGGCTCTCCAACACGGCGTCGGTGCTCCGGGACCAGGTCGCGCAGCTCAAGCAGAAGGTCCTGACGCACGTGAGCAGCGGCTGTCAGCTGATGCTCACCAGCAAGTTGGAGGCGTTTTAAAAAAAACGACAGAGACTATACTGACTGACTGAGAAGTAATTAACACTGGAGTCGCGCTCGGCACGCGCAGCACCGGGAACCCGGGACACCGGGACACCGGGCTGCTGTGTCGGCAGCAGCGACAGCAGCACGGGGCCGACGGGACAAACTCTTGAGGCTACTTAGGGTGAAAAGACTACAAATGGTACTTTCCGGATGCTGGACATCGCTCAGAGCACCATTTGGACCCCTGACACCGGGGCAGCATCCAGACCGAGCAGACACTGAGCAGCGCGCGTGCACAGACAGGCCCCCGGGTCGGGGTTTACTAGAATGGTAGAAAGGTGGAATGATTATTGTATTTCTTTGTACTTTTTTTTTTTGAAAACTGATAATGTCATGCAATACTGCATTTATTCAATGTGTAAATTATTTTTGTGTGTGTCCGGTTGACCCGGGCTCACACAATGACGTCCAATGTTTACACTGTCTTTTTTTAAATTTGTGATGTGTATTTAAGTAAAGTGTCTCCAAATGAAACTGAAAATGGTGGACTTGAGCGTCTGTTTCTTTCTATATATCAGTCTAACACGCAACACATTTAAAGAGTGAGGAGATAGATGAGGAGTAATAAGGTTTCATTACTTCCACATTGTGACAATAACAGTTGCCATAGCTCCCTGACACACATTCAGGTTTTCACATTCAGCGTTTTTACGCAAAGAGCGTAGGCACGTAAGCATTTCCTTATTACGCACGGGCTTGCCCATATACGGGCATGCTGGTGAAGACTCCGTCACATGGGAGGGTTTCTGGGAACTCCCGCCCAGGTAATGCAAACTGGTTCCATCTCAATCCCTCTTTCTGTTGCATAGATAAGAGCTGCGGAATTTCCTTTTCGTATTATGAAACTTTACACTTTAATAAACGTGTCGTATAGAGATAAATACTTTGCTAAATGACAAGCAGGAAGTAAGCATTCAAAACACCGTTTTCACCATGAAACGTGATCAGTTATGAACGGGATACATTAATCACTGTAAAGCCTTAATTACATTCTCAAATACATTCGCAATCTGTCGGTGGCCCTCAGGCGTCAACGTCGCAGTACATATTTGAGGCGTCAGTATAGTAATAATAATAAATAAATAATTAAATAATGATTGGCAGGAGGGGAAGTGACAGTGGCTCCAGGAATTCCGGGGGCGTCTCGAGATGCCACGCCGCTTTGGCAGAGCAGGAGAGGCGCGAGTGGGCGTCCGGAGCGCGCGGCAGCATCTTGTGTGGATGGAGGGAGATGATGGCGCGCGCTGCCAAGGACAACATTCCTGTGGGACGCGTCAGAGGCCAAATATGTGCGGCACCAGGGGCTCAAAGGATGGATGGACGGAGAGAGATGGGGAAAGTCCCGCATTAGGTGTAAGTGAATGAGTCATTAAAGCACTCACGCTATTACCCAGGGGTCACTAAACGTTTTTTTCCCGGGGCCCCCAGACGCACATAACAATGATAATGCGAAGTGTGGGGGGGGGGGGGGGGGGGGGGAGGTGACGGGAGGGAGGGTTAATTGTGCACTAAGGGGACTTAGGGGACCATTTGGGAGCTTATAAACGGGGAAATATGTGAAGCCAATAAAGTGTGTGAAAAAAACAACAACATGGATGCTGTTGTGAAGTCGTGCGTCTCAGGAAAACTGAGGGGGTTTTCTGTGTGTGACGTTCAAGTACACAAGACAGGCGGCGTGGACCCAGAAAGGAAGATATCTCTCTCTCTCTCTCTCTCTCTCTCTCTCTCTCTCTCTCAGTAAACCACTTGAAAAGAGCACAGGAGGGAACCTCAAGCTGTTTTGGAGAGGTTTTAACCTCTCTTTTTTTCATCTAACACGTATTTAAATAATAATAATTTCCATCAATAACAACTCCCCTATATTATCTTTTCTGTCATGGATGTGGAAACTGAACCGGGCACGCCCACACAAGTTCTCCTTTTCATCAAGAAACCTAGATTTCAGGGGATGTACATTTTTGTTTTTGTATTTATCTCAGTGCCTATTTTTGCCTTGTTCAACAGTTCCAAATATGTATGATAATAAGAATGAATTGCAATGGCCCTGAAGTATAACCGAATGTTTTATATTCATAAATATATATGGAGTGTCATGAAAAACAACACCTCTCCTGCACTCACAACCATCAAGCAGAACAGCTCAAAGGAATACCTTTTAAATATCACTGCGGTGTTGAAGTCATCATTTACGCACACAGCAGGCCTACATATTATTATGCGCTCTCACACACACACACACACACACACACACACACACACACACACACACACACACACACACAAGCCAATTGAAGCCATACCGGTTCTCCACACGCCTCGGCCCACAACCCACACTGAGTGTCTGTGGGAACATCTGTGATGCGAGCGGTGACGTATGAAGAGCTCTGGGTGGGTTTGATTTTCCTCTCCACGAGCCCCCACAGCTCCCACAGACACGCACGAGCCCCGCTCTCCATATCGCTCATCCTCTCCCTCTCTCCGGTCTTCTGTTATTTTCTCGAGAAGCATGAATATTCCTCCCACCTTGCCGCGGCCATCTGAGGTTCTTGCAGAAGTTGGTTCACAAGTTGTAGACGGCTAATAGAGGACTGATTCGGGGAGGGAGGTTTTCTTTCAGCTATAGTTTGGGGAAAGTTTGCCGTAGTCATAAAAAGAAACATTTTAACCATATAAATGTGAAATTATTATCTTCTGTTGTGTGTATTGAGGCTGTGTAATGGGCCTATGCGTATGTGATTTCACTTTGATCATGTACAGTATCACAAGTGTGGGAAGCCTATGACATATAGGCCATATTATGATAGAAGTGGTTTACGCCTAAATAAGAACGGTATATTAATCATCCGTCCCATTAATGCAACACATTGTCATAATCGTGCCTCAACTGTCCCCGACATAATGCTGCCAGTAACAGTTATGGATTAATTACCCCGGCATTCACTGACAAAATGTCAGCTCAAAGAGACATGTACCAACAAGAGACCCAAAATGACCACAAAGAACATAAAACAACCACAAAGAGACCAAAACAACTACAAAGAGACACAACACAGCTGCAAAGAAAGACAAGAGATTCACAATGACTACAAAGAGACTCAAAACGACTAAAAAGAGACATAAAATGACTACAAAAAGACACAAAAAGACTACTAAGAGATGCAAAACAACTACAAAAAGACACAAAATGACTACAAAGATAAAACCAACATCAAAAAGAGGCTAAACAGCTTTATTGCTTTGTGTGTTCTTCCTGTAGGCCATTTGCATGTCTGTGCCCAGGAACCCATTGTATCATAATCTGCCCATAGTAACAGTAATGTATATATATATATATATATATATATATATATATATATATATATATATATATATATATATATATATATATATATATATATATACATTATATATATAGTGAATTGGCATGTGGCCTGGAAAGCAGGTTTTAGAGTCCCACAGTGTTGTCTGAAAAGTTTCTGTAGGCGAACATCGCCATCTAGTGGAATAACACTGCAACAGTCGTTAAAAACCATGAGCCGCAAACCGGAGCGCTTTAGTACCAATAATAGCTGTCCTACTCTGTATAGTCAGGTGAGATGATTCAAATTCAGATTATTCCTCATATTGTTTGAATATGAAACATTTCTCTTTAACAGGGAGTAATGCTGTACAATCTTCATAGATTTCCCTAATACATGGAGAGAGCATACATTTATTCACCTCACTACAAACACGCCTGTCTGCGCAGATCAGTTCACAATTCAGTATTTAATTTCACTAAGGGACTGTGTGAAATCTATCAGGGTGGAGATGTCAAAAAATAGGGAGGGTTATGTAATTTGTTTTTCTTTTGCTGAAAATGTGTAGTCGGCCCGAATTAAATAACTGAAAGGGCGGCCTGCCCACCTGCGTGCACTCATTTGTGCATCACCGGAGTCTTCCACAAGACTTGGAGCGCAAACAGCAGCAATGCTTGTGGTTTTTCTTCACAGCTGGGCACAATGATATTACTCTAAAAATTAGGAGGGGAAAACAATCAGCGCCACAATAAGCAACTAAGGGCTTGAACGCTAACTAAATATCTGTCATTTCAGCATGTCAAAGGATTCTTTTAGCACCCAAAATGATGATGGAATGGGAAGAGTTAGCTGTTAGCAAGCTAATACTTGCTATGTATTCAAGCTACTGTAGTTAGCTAAGGAATGGGAAGTTGGCTGTTAGCAAGCTAATATTCGCTACGCAAGCTACTGTAGTTAGCTAAGGAATGGGAAGAGTTAGCTGTAAGCAAGCTAATACTCGCTATGTATGCAAGTTACTGTAGTTAGCTAAGGCACTTGAAAACATAATGCTGCCCAGCTTTCTGATGTATCCACATTCCACAACATTGCAAGTTGTATACTCTTTGCTTTAGCGTAATTTACAGAAATACAGTTAGCCTAAAACTGACCTTTGCTTACTGCACACGTAGCGTTAAGCTACCGAGTGTCCGGATCCCATCGTTTCCCCATTCTTCACGCTGATGCCTCACATTTATTATTGCCTGTTCTCGGCTCTTTGGTTCTGCAGCTTTAAACAAAGTTAGGCCTCGGTTCTCTCCCACGTCGGTAGTCCATCCCACCACACAGCAGCCGCTAGGTATTGTTCCGTTGTTTGCTAGCTGATGATAAGCGATATGAAGGCAATTAATTGTTTCCCAGTGTGGGCGGGAGTTAAATGCGATCTGTCTTTAGAATACGTTTATATTCATAATGATAATCTTGGGGAGAGGCTTCTGAGGGGGTCCTAAAAGGACGCGCTGCCGGTGTTGCTGCTACTTTCATTGGAAAAGAGTTGGCAACGCTGGGCTGGGTTTTCGGTTGAATTTCTTTTTCTTTTTTTATCTAGCGTACTCTTTTGGTTTTTCAAGTTTACAAACTCTAGCTCTAATGCTGCGTTCACACCAAACCAAACACTTTTTCGCAAGACTTTATGTGGTTAATTTGCGTAATTCGCTTCATAAGAGTAAATGTGCCTCTTTTAGTTGGAGGGTCATTTTTATACAGTCCCTAAAGTTACTGTGTTGTATTTTCCTTACTATATTTGTATATATATATATATATATATATATATATATATATATATATATATATATATTGTATTGTATGAACTGTATTATCCAGTGGCGGTCGTACATTTTCTACATTTTCTGTGCCGTCTTACTACAGCTGAACAACCTAATTACCTCATTATGACGCCACAGCTACAGGTAATTATTTGTTTTGTGTAAACACCTCATATTCACATAACACTGCAACATTTGACAAGTGAAATCAAATGTTACATGAAGCGCAACACCTACAAATACACTAACTGCATAAATAAATGTGCGCATGGTGGGACGCTGCGTCATTAACGGACAATGCATGTGTCCACATCAACGTAATTAACACAATGACAAGAACAAATTCACAAGAACCAGTCACATTTATTTATAACACAACATGACAAAACAATACAGCAAAACTGTATTTCCCTATTCTGCTAGAAGCAGAGCAACAGAGGAAGACAAGAGCTGTGCAATGAAAAAATAAGCTAATAGGGAAAAATAATTATAATACATGTAGTGTATTTGTGAAAAAAAATGTAATTATAAAATAGCTATAACTTTGTGATTCTGTTTAGGCCAGCAGAGAAGGCTTAGCAGGCCCTGATAGCCCACCACTGGTATTATCCATCATGAGGTTTCCTCTTTGATGTGAAGGTAATCCACGGTTAGAGGATGGAACCCAACACAGACGCATGAGAGCGTGAGAGGGAATAAGTGAGAAAGAGAAAGACAAAGATAGAGAGTGTTCTGGAATTTGAAGGTCAGATTTTGGCCTTGTATCGACAAATTAAAACAATAACCTCTGCTTTGTTCCAACTACTTTCAAAAGATTGCCCTGTAAAAAGTCTGCAATGAGGCTGAAACACATTAAAAAGATAACCTCATTCTCTTCTGTGTTGCAATTTGTCTTATCACTGAGGGCGCTCACATTGTCATCACAGTCATCAGCTTATTAAATGAGTGCGTGTGCGGAGCGACACTCACTCGTGACCCCCTCTGTCCCGCTCTGCCATTGGCTGTGATGATGACTTTCATTCGGAGGACGCGTTATTAACTAACATCGTCAAAAGGCACAAGTTGGCTTAAAACAGCCACACACACACACACACACACACACACACACACACACACTGTGCCTCATTGTCTGTCCTTTTTAAAGAAAATTGTCAAACGGTGCGTGGCATTATCAGCATGACTCACAGCGTGTGTGTTCACGGCAATCTCACCTGCAGAGGGCACACACTGTTCCACTGAGAAACACATTACCCAGACTATTTATGTTATTTATGTGTCAAATCCCAGCATTACTCACTTTTAATGAGATTATTTTTAAAGACTATATATTGTTGGCTCATCATATTTTATCAACATATTAAACACATATATCACTTGTCCTGATAGGTCTATTTGCTGGATTCAGGGGACATGGATAGTCTTGCTGTCAGTTCAATTGCTGCAAAGCTGAGTCTCTGGAAGGACGTATATCCGTCCAAGCCCAAAAGGCTTTTGTTTTAAATCCGTCTAATTAAAACCGACTTTGACAGCGTTCAAAGTTGTTTATTTATTAATATAAGAGCTTCTGAATATCTCCCTTAAAGCAACGGTCGGGCGAGGGCGAGACTGAGTGACAGCTGGTAAACACACTTGTCGCGCTGTATCAGTAAAACCGGCGCTGACAGTCGCGAGAAGACGGTGCATCGACCTTCTCTGCTCCAGTAAACAGAGGTGGAGGCCATGTTGTTTAGAGACGCCATCACTGCAGTCAACTGTTTGATGCATCTGTACTGCTATTGGTTTGATTTCATGAGTTTCAAACAGGAAGAATATCAGCATACATTGTTGTTTATGGGTTTCTGATCCGTACTGTAGGCAGGGGTCATGGTGTTTGAAGAGAGGGTTACAGCTGCATTTCTAACCGAGGCTACTCCTTTTGCAAAAATCTCCACATCTACTGATGTTCTCTGTGTTTTTTAAGGGCCCAGCGGCAACATCTGTTGTTCTCCGGTTGATTAAGGAAAGACAACCATAAATTTGCGTCAAGGAGGACAACAAACATTTAGGATTATAAAGTGACCAAAGGGACATGTGTCGACCCAATACAATGAAGACCAGTGTGTACAAAGTAGTTATCAAGTAAGCCGAGAAGTGGAAATAATGAACTCAAAGTATCTGAAGCAGTTAAATATTGTTAGTTATTGATAAAGAGTTGATTGTTGGAAGGAAAATACATGTTGTAATAATGTCTACCTCTATAAAATCTATAGTGTTGAAGAAGATGAAGGGCTTGACAGCAAAGAAGTGTGACTCAGACTCAGGTTGGCATTTAGAAATGTTGTCTTTATTGAGAACGTAAAGCACAGCAAACACCCACCTCAGCAAGCTCACCGTAAATCTGACAGCTCAGTTTACCCTTTTATCTTTGATTTCTTTTTATTACAAAACATGTCCACCTAACAGTGCCTCGCTCTAAGAAATACACGCTGTAATTATAAAAGAAACATCCACGATACATTGGCGACATACAACGCGTTTGAATACCTTAATGGTATATATATGAACTCTGCGGATTTACTGTGGCGGGCAGATTATTAAACCTCCGCTCAGGTATTAAACCTCTCCACTGACGTTATCCGACCCAATTCAGGGCCAGCAATCTCTGCAAGAAAGCTACATTCATTATTATCAATACTCTGCGTGGCCTTTCTCGGCTATCGTGGACCTTAATGACATGTAGACATGCACGACACGGCATCACAACAGTGAGATCTGCTTTGAACAACTGACTAACGCACAGATTAAAAGTCACCTAGATGAGTGAGAAGAGGGAAGTATTCTGGTGATGGGTACGCGTCGTGTTGACAACGCTGCCGCGAAAAAAGTCCTCCGGTTACTGACGACGCGGTGGATTCCTGCACGAGACGCCGACGCTGTCAGGACTGGGGACAGCCTCGTGTCAAATTGTCAGCGATGTGTTTTTACAGAGCCTCGCGAGGCAGATAAAATACCTGACTTTTGAAATAAAAATATCCTCACTTTTGTGCAGCCATTGTGGGATATAGTCAAAATGTGTATTATTAGTCAGAGCCCTTGCAGAAATGAGGATGCTGCCCATATTGGTGATGTTTTCTTTTAAAATCCCGGCTCTTTCGGGCGTTCAAATAAATAACCAGGTGTTTATTGAGAGTGTTGCAAGCTAGTCAGTCTATCTTATACCAGATATAGTGTTTGGTTATTTAAAACCATAGAGATTACATGTAGAATGTGACGATAATGACAATGCCAGCTTAGGTCTGTGTGGTAAGGTTAGTTAGAAGAGCGAGGCTACAACTCCGCTTCAAGAGATAGTTTAGGATCTAGACATTGGTCTCTAAATACGTTGCCACCTATCACTGCGCTCTACAGGCCGCTCCCGCTGCCCTCCACGTCGTCCACCACGACCGAGCGCTTGCGCAGCACGGCGTTGCCCTTGCGGCCGCTCCTGGCCGGCAGGGGCAGCTTGGTGTGGCACGGGGCGCGGTACTGGGGCAGGCCGGCCTTGGTGGTATCCAGCTCCTCCGGGTCGTCCTGCTGGGCCCTGAGCGCGGCCATCACGTCCTTGTCCGAGGGACTGAGGGTCAGGCAGCCGCAGGGGCGGCCGCCGGGGCCCTCCGCTCCCACCTCGCCGGCCTCGCCCGCGTCCTCGGGCTCATCCTCCACGGTCATGAAGGCGTCGCCCCACAGGCTCTCGCAGAGGTCTTTGCCGTGCTGGTACATCTACACACACACACACACACACACACACACACACACACACACACACACACACACACACATGCAACATATTTAAAGTTAATAAAGAGGTTTCTACCTCCCCCTCTGATCACAATGTGCAAATACTCTACATTTGATATATCTGGTTTGCAACTTTATCATCGCAGGTCGTACACGGTGACCTCCTTCCACTTTTAGTCGTAGTTTTGTGTCACTCTGCAGTGTTTTGTGTCTCTTTGTAGCCATTTTGTGTCTCTGTGGTTGTTTTGCCGCCTTTTAGTAGTTGTTGCAAATCTCTTTGCGGTCTATTGTTTCTTTGCAGCTGTTTAGCATCTGGCTCTTTTGTTTCTCTTTGTGGTTGTTTTGCCTCTTCTCATAGTCGTTATAAATCTCTTCGTGGTCTCTTCGTCTATTTGTAGCTGTTTTTGGTCATTTTATGTTCTATGTGGTTATTTTGAGTCTCTTCCTGTGGTACATGTCTCTTTGAGTTGATATTTTGTAGATGAATCCCAGTGGGGCCTGACACTTCTGACACTTCTGACACTTCTGAAATGACCTGCTCGCTACAGTATCCCTTACATATTCAATTGGTATAGCTGGACATAGTGGAGTAAAAATCACAATATCCCAATATCCCCCCGCAATGCACTGGAGTAGAAGTATAAAGTAGCATGAATTGGAGAGACACTAATAATGAACCACAGATCATGATTAGAGTCCGGAGAGCTCTTTAGGAACGGCTAATGACTGGTCAAATTGGGCTCAGTACATCTGTTTTCAAACTGGTATTGAATTTTGGATTAAATCTCTCAACTTTTTCAACATTCATGAAGTATGGTCTTTCTTAGCTTGTATGCAATCATAGGAATAATTGATTTTGGCCTTTCAGGGCAGCGCCAGCCTTGAAAACAAACACCCTCTGCCAGGTGTCAGAGGCGGCGGCAGGCACCTGGCAGCTGCTCTCAGGAAACAGCTTTTGTCTGTCTCTCTCTCTCCTTCTCTCTCTCTCTCTCTCTCTCTCTCACTTCGCCTCACCTTGTCTCCACCAGCCTTGAGAGCAAGACACGATGACCTTGAAAAAGCTCACACTGGTATCTGAAAGAACTCATCTGTTACGGTAGAACGACGATTCTCATCGGAAGAGGTCACTTTCGGCACCTTTTGTGTTCGCTATCTGACAGGAAATGCATTACAGCGCTCAGTCTTTATGAAGTTACACTTTGGCGGCAAAAACTCCAATTACTGCTGACATCGGCTTTATGGTTTTCCGGAGCATGAAAAATTATACCCCTGCTGTAATACGGGGAGACGCGCGGATTAAAAAGGGATTGTGCATAACACAGCAAAAAATAAATAATCACAATTCAACATTTAAGCTGTTTAACGTAAATGGCGCACGCTTCAAAATAGTTGTGGGAACTAATTAGTGAAGTTCCCTAACCAACACTACGGCTCATTTTGGGCCCCACCTTATTCCACTGTATCTTATTTTCTTTCTTATTGCTTCCCTCACTGTTTGTTTGTCTCTCTTCTTCTCCCTGTTTTGTAGCACACCCCCACCCCAACGCCTGCTTCCTTTCATCCTGCTGTCGGTTGGGGGATTAAGACTAAGTCACACAGGGGGCTCAGAGAAGAAAAAGCTGTAATATATTTACCGTGGTCGAAGGACAAAGAGAATGGCGGCTGTTTCTCTCTCCCACATATACTCTCTCTCTGCCTGACACTGAGGTCTTATCGCAGCGACCTCATTATACACACAGGGCTGCACACACACACACACACACACACACACACACACACACCCTCACACACACACACACACACACACACATTTTTCTGTCCTTCCCCAGGCAGACGTGGTTTGCTGCCAAAGCTAATTCAGTACAAGCACAAGTGGCTCTAGACGACATGGTGTGATCGAATAAGTGAGATACAGGAATTTCCCGGGGCTCTATCTTGTCCTTGCCACCCCTATCTTATTCAATTATTTCCTTCTCTGTCCCAAAACTATACAACGTAACACCTGGTGTGAAAAGGAAAGCAAGAGAAAAAGAGTAAACGAGAGGATTTCAATCCGTGAAACTGACTGAAGATACATTTTTCTCATAGCAATCCTCTTTTGCAAAAATTCTTTTGGCCAGGGGTCAAGATCAGATTTAGAAAAAGGTCAGTTCCGTTATGTAACAGCAGCTGAATGGAAATGATCCAGATTTGAGAACAACAGCTATGAATGTACGAAATACACAAATATAAAATCTTCTTAAATTGTAACATGGAAGCCAGGCCAATATTCAACAGATTTATAAACAAAACACAATTGGTCGAGGTGATTTAAGTGTAATTGCAACCTTTAAGCTATGGATTAAAGACTTAACAGAATATTATTTTTGTGTTTTTTTCATTCCATTTAAAATTCACTTACAAGTTTCTTATATAACTTGTCTGTGTTTATGTAATAGATTATGTTTGATGTATACCTTTTATTGTATTGTGTGTCCAATAAAGAAGACCAACGTAATAACCTAACGCAACAACTGTAACAACTGTAATTAGCGTAAATAAATAACAACTACCACATCACAAACGTGACAGCGCTACGTAACAAAGCTAACGTAGCAACGCTAACGTAACGTAACAACGCTAACGTAATGACGCTAACGTAACAAGCGCAAAGTCAACGTTTACTCTTGGATTCACGAGCAACACGAACAGCGGCCTCCTGGGTGAAAGTCCTGTGTCTGCTTGCCCCATCCACCAGCCCTCCTATCCGCACTTCATACCGCGTAACTTTCAACATACCAACTGCTTGTTGTGCTACGTCACTTGTTCTGATCGAATGCAAAAACATCCACATTCAAGAAATGTACGATGCAAAAAGAAATTGCAGACGACTTGGTTGTTTATTTGTTACCTCTTTTAGTACTACTTATATGTACTTCTTCCCTGACTACATAAAAGTACCCCGTTAGGTATTTATTTGGTCCCCTGTACGTACACACTATTTACACAGTCATTTGCAAGCTGTAACATGATGAATGCCCTCCTCCTAAGACCGTTAATTCACTATATCTGATCCACAGATGCCGCTCTAGATGTGTTTTTGTGCCAGCGCCTGGCACAGAAACGGACATGGCCCCGCTCTTTGCAGATGTAACCTCATTCCCACAAAACCCGGAGCAGAGAGAGTGTCTAATGCCGAGATAAATCAGACCTTGGCCGGCAAATAATGTTACCAATGAGTACAAAGACGGAGTGAGACACAGAGTGCCAGAAGGAATGTTTTGCATGCAGTGGATGTGTGTGCATGCGTGTGTGCGCGCGTGTGTGTGTGTGTGTGTGTGTGTGTGTGTGTGTGTGTGTGTGTGTGTATGTGTGTGTGTGCCTATGTGTGTGTGCCTATGTGTGCCTATGATGCCTTTAAATGCATTAGCTTGTTTCTATGCAAATTGACACCTACTGCAGTAAGCATTTACAAATCCTCACTGCGCATATTTATTCTGCAATACACACACACACACACACACACACACACACACACACACACACACACACACGCAGACGCCTGCATTTCTTTCCTATTTACCAGGTGAATTTTCCAGGAACTAGGAATCCGTCGAGGATTTTAAAAGATGTTTCATGTGGATTTTCTCCGCTCACAGTGAATGTGTGGATTAAGCCATTTGAATGTAAAGCTTAAAAATCTCTAAATTCAGAGTTTCGAGAGGTTTTCGTCACAGAGATGCTCTGTGCATGTTCGCAGTTTTGCCGACAGAAAACAAGAGAAAACAAGAGAAGACAAAATGAAGCTTTACTGCTGTGGCCTCCCAAAAAAAAAAGAAATGTTGCAAGAGGCGGGTACTTGTTTGCAGTCTCTCTAAGAGGGGCCGATCTGTTGAATGTGCTGAATGCGGTTTCTTTGTATTCGGGAACTGTTTAAAACGCTCCGTTTTGAGAGCTACCTAAATTCATTGGGGCCTTTTTTTTTTGCGACATTAGTGGCGCACTACAGGAAAATGGGCCGATACAAACGCAAAAAACATCAACACCCTTTGAGGATACATTCTCTCTCTCTCTCACTACAAATCGGTCATTTCCAGTAATCACCCACAGAGCCTTACTAATAGGTCTGGTGTCTGGGGCGTTCTGTTCATTTGTGGTGGAGAGAGAGAGAGCGATAAGAGAGATAAAGTAGGAATGAAAGAGGAAAAATGGATGAATGCATGAATAAATGGATGGATGCATGATCAAGGCTCTAGTTGATCTTTGTTTAACAAACTGTGTTTATTAGCACAAATATAAAGTGAATTAAGCTAATGGGAACTTGGTATAAATACTAAAGATACAATACAAAATGGATGAATGAATGGATGCATGGGTGGATGAATGGATGGACAGATGCATGGATGGATGCATGAATGGATGGATGGATGCATGAATGGATTGATGCATGAATGAATGGATGGATAGATAGATAGATAGATAGATGCATGGATGAATGAAGGGATGGATGCATGGATGGGTGGATGATGCATGAATGGATTGATGCATGAATGAATGGATAAATAGATAGATAGATAGATAGATAGATAGATAGATAGATAGATAGATAGATAGATAGATAGATAGATAGATAGATAGATAGATAGATAGATAGATAGATGCATGGATGAATGAAGGGATAGATGCATGGATGGATGGATTGATGCATGAATGGATAGATAGATAGATAGATAGATAGATAGATAGATAGATAGATAGATAGATAGATAGATAGATAGATAGATAGATAGATAGATAGATAGATAGATAGATAGATAGATGCATGAATGAATGGATGATAGATAAATAGATGCATGGATGAATGAAGGGATAGCTGCATGAATGGGTGGATGGATGGATGAATGAATGGATAGATGGATATATGCATGAATTAATGGATGGATGTATAGATGGATGAATGAATGGCTAGATGCATAGAGGGCCATGGCATGTGGTGTGTGACGGTTAGTCACGCCGGCCCCTCGGTCACTCTGCCTCTTTTTAAATCTCCCAGCTGCCCGCTGAAGCAGGACCGAACCTTTTCACGCTTCAGCCCACAGCGCCGGCCCCTGAGCCGTTAACCCCTCGCAGATACTGACACCACAGTCAGTATCTGACCTTCTACCTGCAGCACACGGCTCCAATGACATGCCACGACGCGGCCCGTCAGCGGGATTTCAAACCTCTGACACTTTGCTTTCCTCAGCTAAGGCGAGACCGCACTCTGCTCATATAAAGCAGCAGTTTATGTTCCTAATAAAACTATAAGAGCTCGTTACAGCAGCCATTATATTGAAAGCTGCTTGACAGGGATAATTATCTGAATGGTGGCACGTTCGTCCTGCAGTATGATCACGGCCTTGATTTTGTTTAACATGCTAAGTTTGCTGGCATTACCGCCCATAATGCCGTGCTGCTATTGGGCTAAACATACTCAAAATGTCTGATTTCTACTGATGGTAAAAAAAAAAGAAAAACAACAATACAAAGCCCCGGGTTTATGTAAGCAGACAATCACAGATGTGCCAGATCGCAGCCTACCTGCTGATACTGAACACATGTTCCAGTGCAGTTGTGTCCCCTGGGGTCTTTGGCCCAGTTACGAGCACACGTCATGTCCATCCTGCAGGCATCGAACCTGAAGGAAAAAAGTGGGTAAATTCAACTTTAATTCTCTCATTTGAATATGTCCTCATGTTGTGTACCAGAAAGCTCAGGAATCCCCTGACCATGAACGGCGTTCATTGGACTCACGGTACGCTAAGCCGGATAGTCATCTCGCTCTTAACAGCATTATAGGTGAAGGAGGAGAGTGGGGGGATTTTGGCAGACTCACCAATTACGGCAGAAGCTGTGGCAGAGCGGCACGGCCTGGATGTAGGAGCGGCGGTGGGGGTGAGGCCAGCGCGCGGCATCGGGGGAGCAGCGGTAAAAACACGACACGCGCTTCAGGAAGCCCTCGCACCTGAGGGGAGAGAGAGGAGCAGGTAGTAAGAACAGGATAGAATTAAACCTGGATATTGGTATTGTTACGCTGTCTAATATCTCGTGTGTGTGTGTGTGTGTGTGTGTGTGTGTGTGTGTGTGTGTGTGTGTGTGTGTGTGTGTGTGTGTGTGTGTGTTGTTCGAGTGTTATGTGCATGTTGCGTTATTCATTTCACAGACATATATTACATCTCAAAGTTGGAAGTTGGAAGACTGTTGTGGGTTTAAATATTTCACTCAATAAATATTTTTTCACTGAAGCTACTCAAACCTGCAATAACTGATTTATGGATTTATGGGAACTTTATATTTAAAACATAAACATTGTCTATTTACACATCTATCAGATAGACAGCAAGAATAGCATTTATTTGCTGTCGTTTTTCCCGGCCACCTCAAATGTTACTCTTCTGTTCGCTCTCCTTTTAGCTCTGTTTTGGGTCTCCACCAACCACCAAATATCAGGTCCCTTGACAGCTAAATGCCCCACGGCGTTTACTAATTACTTTAGTTGCTAACGTTGTCTGGCTCAGGCTATACAAAGCTCAGATTTCTAGAACCTTTTTCGTAAAAAAGATGAGACTCCAATAGTAGCTGCCGGCAGTAAAACAAACACAACAAGCTGAAAGAAGATATATTTATCCGCAGAGCTGAGGTGAACTCCAGATTAGGCCTGTCATGGTAATTACGTTATCAATTTATCGTACGATATACGAATATGACCTTGATAAATTTAACGTGATCGAATTATCGTAAGAAAAACGGACATGACCCCGTTTATATTTACGTTCGTGACTTATTGTATGACGTATGGACAAAACGTGAATACTTTTTACAATATCAATATTGGCTTTTTTCACGATACATGGACTTGATTATTTTTACGTTATCGGCTTATTGTGTGATATGGACATGACCTCAATCATTTGCTCTATGGGTATCTACTGGGTGATGCTTACTCAGAGCTCAGGGAACCACACTTGTCCCATGGCTCGTTCTTATTGACGTCAGAGGGCACGTGGGAGATATCCTGGATGGCGTCTTCTGTGCAGCAGCTATCTGTGAGCAGGGAGGAAACATGTCACCTCGAGAGTCACCTCGACATTTGTTTCCCGTCACAATGTGGTCTTTACACCATTTCCACATGACTGTGCTTAAAACAAACGCCACTTACTGTCGGCGTACAGCCCGCACTCGCTCAGCAGCGGCTCCGGGCCGGGCGCGGCCTTGTGCTTCCCGTCCTGGAGACACACGCCCTCCGAGCGGGCGCCGCCAATCAGCGCGGCCGCCAAGTAAGCGCAAAGCAATAGCAGAGGGCGAGAGGTGACACCCATCTCTACAGCCACAAACAGGTCTGTGGGGGAGGAGGGAGGGGAGAGAGTTCAGCACTTTGGACAGCGGCAGACAAAGGGCAACATAGGGTGCATCCCAAGTCTCTTAACTGCATCCCCATTCCCCTCACTTGCGTCTTAGTCCCTCCCACCAGGGACGCATGGAGTGACGCAAGGAAACCAAGCGAGGAGAGAGGACCCGACAATTAAGAGAATTGGGATGCACCCAGTCGTACCTGGATCTCAAGCAATCAAAGACAACAACGCACACACAGTATAATGCATATATATATATATATATATATATATATATATATATATATATATATATATATATATATATATATAACACGTTGGGAGTAAACATCCCTAATCACAGCTATTCTCACGCGGCTATAGCTCCAGCCCTCGGTGGCATATGTGTGTGACTTCGACACCCCGCGTGGGCCGTTAAGCGCCGCGTGGGCTCCGCATGTGGTGACCTAGTAGACAGGTTGAGCTTAATTAGGTGAGACGGAGGCACTGCGCTGAGATGGATGACATGCGTAGTTGTTTAATCTGGCAAGCGGCTGGCCGATGTGTAGCCCACACAACACGAATTAGACAAATCTGTTGGACGTGGCCGCATGGCCCGGATTTTGAGATATGCAGTAAAAGAAAATAAGAAAATAAAAAAACGGTAAAAAATTTGAGAAACTTTGGCGCATTAGTTTACTCTCACCTTCCAGTTTTAACTGTATAGATTATAGCCTACACCCTTTAATAAAAACATTATTATATATATTTTTTGTTCGTCACAGTTTTTTAACAATATTCTACCAATAAAAAGTATTGGTATTGTGTTAATGAGCAGCTAACCTGATCTTAAAGATAAAAGAAAAGAAAAAGCAATGCATCGCCAAAAATGTAGGTATCGACATCTCTGTGCAGAATATATGAAAAGTATAACGTGCAGACAGCAGCCTGAATATCAACATGTCAGGAACATCTTTACAAAAGCTGCAACTTTAAATCACGCATTTGGGGAGAAAAACAAATCCAGTTTCTCCTCTGGACTCTGGTGGTGCTCATTAGTGAGTTTACACTGACCTCCAGACACTTTAAGATATTTTTGAGGTTTTGTTTCATCTGCTGTAGAAGAGCATATTCGTAATTTAACGCACGTAATGTTGCTGTGATATCGATTCCGTCTGGTTTTTACTCTCTCCGCCTCACACAGCGCAGCTTCGGATCATCGGTGGCGTGTTTCTGGTGTTACCTTGTCGGGGGTGAAGGATGCTCCGTCCGGGTTAGTTCCTCCTGCTTCTGTGCGTCTCTGTCGGTCAGTGTTTCCCCTGCGTCTCTCCGGTGTGTTGCTGTGGATCCAGCGTCTGTACGTGGAGCTCAGGTCTCCTCCTCTCTCTCTCTCTCTCTCTCTCTCTCTCTCTCTCTCTCTCTCTCTCTCTCTCTCTCTCTCTCTCTCTCTCTCTCTCTGCTGGCTGTGATCTCTGCTTCCTGGGGGCCGCTGCTCGCCACTTTGTCACCGGTTTATATGAAGGACATTTCAGTCCCTTCCACCAAGCTCACCCCCTCCCTCTACCCCATGCTGGGAAGTCCTATCTCTCTCTCTCTCTCTCTCTCTCTCTCTCTCTCTCTCTCTCTCTCTCTCTCTCTCTCTCCTTCCCTCCCTCCCTTGCACACACACAGAGAAAAGACTCCCTCCTTCCTAATCTCCCAATGAGATGTTTACCAAATCCTCCTTGTTGACAGCCTTCTTTCCGTCAGAGTTAGCAATGTTGTGGATGGAAATAACAAAATAAAAATAATAAAACAGACCCTATGCTCTATTATTTTATGGCTCAAGGGCTGTGTTGTCCTTGATGCTGAGAGGATCATTCTTAGTTGGTGCTGAGTCACACCTGCTCCCCTTCTGTATCCACATTTCCACCCAGTGAGGTCAGGGCTTTCGCCAGATGACAGGGTTACAGGAGGGTATTGCTGAGATTTAATACTGCGTGATGTGCTGAGGACGTGGAACACAAATCTCCGGAGAACAAAACACCGCGAGCGCACGGCGAAGTTGCTGCGCGTTGCAAAACCCTCCCTGTTCTCATAAAGACATCAGAGTTTAGGTCAGCCTCCTTTTCTGGATGCACGTGTTGTTGTTTATTGTTGTTGTTGTTGTTGTTTTTTGCCACCTGGTGACCTTGGCGGCAATGCTACCAAAAGGTGTAATCCCTAAAAGCACGCTGGTAATTATGGACATTTGATGGAAAACATTTGTTTGTTTACGGTGGTGCTGAGGTAGGCTACGTGGTCTGAAGGGTGTTGTGTGGAAACATGGGTTTGGCCAGCCTCTGTGTTTTTCCACCATGCGTATTACAGCTCCTGCCTTTTAATCTCACCTCCCGTTGGACCTGGTGTACCAGCCTAATCCCTGGCTGGGTGCATCTCTCTCTCCCTCTCCCTCTCTCCCTCTCTCTCTCTCTACCTCCCTCCCTCCCTCCCTCCCCTGAGTGACCTCCCAAGGCTTTTGGCCACGGAACGGCAGATGGAGAGTGTCTTGTGGCCTAGATACGTCCACCTAAAGCCAAGGCTTGGAAATTGGTGGCATGCCTTCGACATGATTGGTTTTGGCAACAAAACCATGCAGGGACAGGAAGGAACCATGACAGACTGGCCATCACATAAACAACCAGATTGAGTGCAGATGAAATGGTCTCAGCGGAGATTCATACAGGAATTCAATACTGAATACTTCAAGGACGACATGAAAGTGCTCTCCGGCCATGTTGTCCACCGGACGGTTTCATAACTGCTGGGGGTTGTCACTGCAGAGCACTTTATTTCTAGGGGTGAGAGCAAAAAAACAGCTCTCCATCTGGTAATTAGAGGAGGAATAACGATATCCTTTGTGTGAGAGCGATTCAGGGAACAGAGAGAGAGAGGACAAAGCAGCCCATCGCTACTCTGTGTCCCCTTGTTGTCGTTCTCATTTAACAGGGTTGGGTCATTGCCTGCGCTTGGGCCTTAGGCTGGCCCACAGTTGGCAAACAGTGTCACCCATCCTTGTCGCCTCACTAACTGACAGACATTCATTTACTCCAGTTTTTTAATTTTTTTAATTTGTTGTTCCAGTGACCTATTTCTCCATGGTGGCAGACGCTTAAACTATCTGCATTAAGTTTGGTAAAAAAGAAAGATAGAAAAGGTGAAGTGGAGAATCTGTCCAAAAAAAAGTTTCCTGTAAACGGATAGCTCAACTTGTTATTCAGCTAACCTTTTAATTAAGTTAAAGTTATTTTGTCAGTTGAGTCACTAAATGCTGTGAAACTGATCTTTACTAAAGTGCGTGAAAACTAGCTGACAAGTGAGCATGAAAAAGTTAACTAAAAGTAATGGAGACACGGTTAGTTAGCTAAAAGTAATGGATACACAGTTAGTTAGCTAAAAGTAACGGATACACAGTTAGTTAGCTAAAAGTAACGGATACACAGTTAGTTAGCTAAAAGTAATGGGTATGCAGTTAGTTAACTAAAAGTAATGGAGACACGGTTAGTTAGCTAAAAGTAATGGATACACAGTTAGTTAGCTAAAAGTAACGGATACACAGTTAGTTAGCTAAAAGTAATGGATATGCAGTTAGTTAGCTAAAAGTAATGGAGACACGGTTAGTTAGCTAAAAGTAACGGATACACAGTTAGTTAACTAAAAGTAATGGATACACAGTTAGCTAAAAGTAACGGATATGCAGTTAGTTAGCTAAAAGTAATGGATATGCAGTTAGTTAACTAAAAGTAATGGAGACACGGTTAGTTAGCTAAAAGTAACGGATACACAGTTAGTTAACTAAAAGTAATGGATATGCAGTTAGTTAACTAAAAGTAATGGAGACACGGTTAGTTAGCTAAAAGTAATGGATACACAGTTAGTTAGCTAAAAGTAACGGATACACAGTTAGTTAGCTAAAAGTAATGGATATGCAGTTAGTTAGCTAAAAGTAATGGAGACACGGTTAGTTAGCTAAAAGTAACGGATACACAGTTAGTTAACTAAAAGTAATGGATACACAGTTAGCTAAAAGTAACGGATACACAGTTAGTTAGCTAAAAGTAATGGATACACAGTTAGTTAACTCAAAGTAACGGATACACAGTTAGTTAGCTAAAAGTAATGGATACACAGTTAGTTAACTAAAAGTAATGGATACACAGTTAGCTAAAAGTAACGGATACACAGTTAGTTAGCTAAAAGTAATGGATACACAGTTAGTTAACTCAAAGTAACGGATACACAGTTAGTTAGCTAAAAGTAATGGATACACAGTTAGTTAGCTAAAAGTAATGGAGACACAGTTAGCTAAAAGTAACAGATACACAGTTAGTTAGCTAAAAGTAATGGATACACAGTTAGTTAACTCAAAGGAACGGATACACAGTTAGTTAGCTAAAAGTAATGGATACACAGTTAGTTAGCTAAAAGTAATGGATATGCACTTAGTTAGCTAAAAGTAACACAGTTAGTTAGCTAAAAGTAATGAATACACAGTTAGTTAGCTAAAAGTAATGAATACATAGTTAGTTAGCTAAAAGTAATGAATACGCAGTTAGTTAACTAAAAGTAATGGATATACAGTTAGTTAGCTAAAAGTACTGGATATGCAGTTGAAATATGAGTTAACCGTTAGCTAAATTGAAGTTTGATAAATGTAACGGATACATAGTTAAAAGGTTTGCTAAAAGTAAAAGATAAACCGTTAGTTATAGCTAAACGTAACAAATAATCAGTTGAAATAGTATAGTAATAGTATTGACTGAAAGGTGGAACCTTCCAGCTTCTGCCTCGTCAAGTCCGTTAGTTGTGTTGAAGGCAGACTTGGAACATGACAGATGGTGCTGGAGGATTTTGGGGCAGTGGTGTTTTGCATGAACATGTTGCTGAAAGTCAGAGAGACTTCAGGATATTCTTCTTTTGCCTCATCATGAGTAAGCCCTATTCAGAGGATATTGGAGATAATGGCATTGTCCTTTAGGCCTGGGTGGAAACATGGAAAAATCTATGTTATCTGGCCATTTGGAAAATGATACTGCATCTTATCTCAGCCAGCCATACTTTTTATTAGGCTACTTTGTAAGGAACCAGTAGAAGCGTCCCTCAAAGGAAGGTAAAATTCATTGACCTTTCAGTTAATATAAATGTCACTGGTAAAATACCAAATTGTTGATGTTGCTATTTAAGGGTTTTGCTAATAAGAATTGTTTCAAATGTCACCAATAGTCTGAGGTTTGCAGATGGAACAAATTTAGCTAGTGTACATATGTCTACCTGGACTGGCCTGCTCTTCCCCTTTAAATCTTTATTTTGGATCTTAAAATGTACTACTGTGACATTTTTGGTCTGGGTGTTAGATAAAAAAGCAAATCATTCAAAATCAGAAATCTGCACCCGAGAATATATTTCACCATTTATTCAAAAACAGTGTTTCGATCCAACATGGATCCAACAGTCATTTTTCTTTACAATCAGCTGACAAACATTCAAGTAATATGACATGACATTTAGAATGGAGACATCTACAATCCAGTCACACAGGCATCTTAAAGATAAAAAAAACATTTATGACAAAGATATATATATTTTTAATCCAAGGACATTGACAAATATTCATATATCACGTGTCAATCACTCATCTTTAATTTCCATGATGTCTAATGCATTGGATTGTGTTTAATATTGTCATTGCACATCTTGTTGAGCTTGAGGACATCCAATCCTTGTTGCAAATCAAAAAAAGTAGTGATGAAGTCCCAGTTCTCCACCCTGTGGTGACAAGGCACCACTGCATACGAAGTATTTATGCCCATTCATTATTTAACATCTACAGCCAGATCTCCTATTTCAAGCCAGACTTACTCACAACCAGAAAACCTGAAAAAAATTATTAGATTTGACTTTCTTCACATGCATCACAGCATAAAGTTGAGTTGAGTTAAAGTGACCCGCTTGAGTTGTTCATTTGGGCTCTCTTTTTTTTGAGAGAGAAGAGGTTCAGATCTTTGAATCTTTGATGAGGCCGCTGTTGCTAGTTGCCGTTCAGTCTCAATCTTCGTTCCTGGATGTTTTTCCCAAAGTTCATAGCCAGGGTAGCAACAGCGTATGTGGACAGGACCATGATGGTGCTCCCCACAAACTGCGACGAGGCTCCCCGCCTCGCCGCAAACCTCCATCCTCGCCTCTGCAAGCGAGCGTCCGCTGCCTCCACTGTCTGAACGGTGGGCTCCATGGCTGCTGCTCGGACGGACCCGCTCCTTCAGCTCCTGGAAGGATCGGTGCTCCCGTCTGTCTCTGTTCGGCGTCCTGGTTGGCTTCTCCCCGCATGCTTCCTTTATCTACTCGGCCTTGTTCCCACACGTCAAATCCTCAGACTCAGCTGGGTGCCAGACTGCGTCAACAACACGTGTGGGAGATTGACGGAGTTAACGAGGACTCCTGCCAGCAGGGCAAACTGTCCAGACGGTGCTCAATAATAGAACGAGCAGAAGTCATTCAGTCCGACCTTCCTCCTATTTCAGGACCAAGGTCAGCACCAATCAGAGCATAAAACCCTGAATACAGTCGATCCTTTAAGAACCTATCACCACCTAATCTGGCTACCCATCTGACAGGCTGCTAAAGCTACAGAATGAACCCTGTTGCACTTTTTAAGTTGTGACACATGTTGTTGTAATGTCTTGATTACCTCAAACCTGAAGGAGCCACATGTAGGACTCTGCTGACGTATCTTAAGGCCCCAGAAAGTAGCGTGTGCTTCTGTTTATAGAGGGTAATTATCTATGTTTTTGTTTAGCTTAGTTTCAAAGGACTTACTGAATAGAATGAATACATTCCCCCCCAAAAGTCTAATGACTTTATGTTATTCTTTTAAAAACTCGCTTAACCAATCAGTTGAGTTCATAATAGTAAAGATTGTAATTCTGCTTCCCATGTACTCAAAACTACAGAACCCTTCAAAATGTGTTTAATTTGATTAAATTCAGAAAGATCAGTACCCGATGAGGAGCCACCAAATTTCTGAATCTAATGCAATACATTTTCTGATTATAAGTTATTATGAATGTAAAATGAATGTTATTTCACTGTATATTTTTTTATTTTTTCCATTTATCTTTGTTATTATTTATTTGGGACATTTTAAGATGTGTTCAATGAAATTTCACTCGCTCAGGTAAATCAAGGGTGACACTTACAGTGGTAATAAGGATTCCCCAAATATTAGGACAATAGTTGTGGACCACTTCCTGTGACCCTCTGGTTAAAGTTTGTGTCCAGATTGAAGTGAACAGGAAATAGTCAGACTGAATAGAAGCCACCAATGGTTTGTAGATTAATTTTATTATATGAAAAAAAAGAATGAGTGTTCTACGTAAAATGTTTTATTTATTGGGTTTTAGACATTGTTCTTGTGGAATAAAAAATATATATTTTGTTCACACTCATGCGGAAAACCCTGCAAATCGAGTACTTCATGACAAATGGACATCTTCTCCGTGGCAAAAGAGATGCAAATGTATTTTAGGGAACAGATCAACCGTTTGGTAGAGGCTTCAAATTGAAAAACCCATTGGTTCATATGTATATGTGGAAAATATGTAGATAAAATTCAGTTTGTGGGAAGAAGAAACCCGACTTCTAAAGCAGCCGCTTCTCTACATTGTTGACTTCCCCATCTTCTCTCTCATATCCAGATTATTACTCTGTGGGATGCAGCCTGTTGTTTATCGTTTCTCATTTCCTCTGCTCACATATAAGAAGGAAATCACTGGCAAGAAAAATGAAACACTACGCATAAAGGGAGAGTCTCTGAGTCATGAGCAGACTGCATTTTGACATTAAGGAGGGGGATAAAGGGCCGCAGACAAGAGAGCCAGCTTAAAGCTTGAGCTGTTTGGGTGCACCTTTGGGAAGACGTATTTCACGACAGGCGCTCAGACAGATTCATGTTTGTATTACAAGCCCGGGCTCAGGCGGCTGTAGATGGATGGCAGAAGAATGTCCCGGAAAAACATCTGTGTTTGTCCCATAACTCAGACAAACTTCCCTCTCTCTCTTTCTTTCTCTCCCTCTCTCTGCAACACTCCTGTTTCTCAGGTCTGTCTGCAGCATCTAGTCACCCCACGTCACGTTTGTTTTTGGAATTATAAATAATCCAAACGTTCGCAGTCACATCGAATAACACGTGGTTGTTTGCTCGGTAGGTTTTAAAAGACTCAAGTGTCACAAACCAGTGACGGCTGCTTTTTGGGTTTTGTTGTGTACTCTTACAGGACTCTTTGCGTCATCGAAATAGGCTTAGCCGTGTGTGTGTGTGTGTGTGTGTGTGTGTGTGTGTGTGTGTGTGTGTGTGTGTGTGTGTGTGTGTATGTGTGTGTGTGTGTGTGTGTGTGTGTGTGTAGGTAGGTAGGTCTTTTCATGAATGATTTAAGGGGCTAGAAACCCTGGCAGGGCCTTTGCCTATATGCTGCTTTGAAGCTACAACCAATTACAATTCACATCAAACACAAAAACAAACACACATAAATAAAAAAATAAAGAAATCTGCTTTGACTTTAATCAGTTCATCGACTCGCTTTCTTAAAGCCGGTTACTCCGTTAACATCTGCTTCGCTTCCTGCTCTCTCTTTGTCTCCCGTTCTTTCTCCCTGCTGCTTTAATAATGAATAATAAGAACAAAGTTCCTGTCGTTTCTTCTGCCTCCTTTCTTCTCTCCCCTGCTTCTTTCTTTCCGCTCCTCCGCAGATCAACTGATAACGCTCAAAGGAAACGGCTCAAACTCGCTCGGCGTCAGTGTTGATCACATTTCCCTAAAAACAAGAAGACCAACTCTAAAAACACATATCAGACTGCGCAGGCTATTCTTTTATGAAATAAAGCATCTCAGCTGTAACATCCTTGAAGAAATTGTTTCCCATCAGTGTAGTAATTATCTAGTTTCCAATGGCATTCTAGTTTGGATTGTGTTCTAATCTCAGCACTAATGAAGCCCTTTTTCAAAGTTTTACAACAATGTTTACATGAGATTAGTTGCAAACAAGGTTTTCCCCCATGTTCCTCTGGACTTCAGTGCCGTTTGCTGGACTGACTATAACTGTGTGGGACTATTGGATATGTAAACTATCCATGGATGTATACGGGGTTCCACAGGGTTCAATTCTCGGTCCTGTTTTATTTAATCTCCACACGCATTCGCCAGGTTATATTATTCATTACCAGTGTTCTTCCATTACAGTTAACAAAAGGATTCAGTGTTACCAGATTAATGACTGCATGTCAAAGTCAATAATTGCATTCGATACCTCGCAACATATTTAGGCAAAACATTAGTGCCAATACTGTCAATTAAAACCCAATATCAGGTCAGGCGTCTTGGAGTAGTCATGAACTCTGACTTTAGGCAACCACATCAACCCTTTTATCGTCTTAAGGATGGAACAGGAGACTGGCCGAGACTCTTTGTCTTACTTATATCAGTATTGCCTCAACATGCTCATACTTTCTTGTTATTTATTCTTTTCAAGTTTAAAAAAAAGGGTCTGAAAAGCTTGAATTGTGCTATACAAATAAATTTGCCCAGCCTTGCCGAACAGAGCAGGGCCTATTCTCGTTGCACTTTTCGGAGGTTATTTCTTCTTTACGTGTCTGGATGTGCTGTCCTAGTGTGCACATGTTTGTGGTTGTAGCATGTGTGTGTCTGTGTGTGTTTGTTGATGTTCATTTGTGTGTTTTGGCCAGAGGGAAGGCAGCAATCCTCTTATTTATCAGGAGCAGCCGTGTGTGATGCGGTGCTGAGGAAGGTTTAGGGGTGTCCTGCTGGGCCGGATCCTTAAAGCTGACAGCATGGGAGCGGAGCCTCTCGATTCAGAAATGGACATTGGTGATCACCGGGATTAACCACAACGGCCCGCTGCTGCTGTCTCGCCTTCTTATCGGCGAGGTGTGTAATCAAAGATGAAATTTTTTTTGATCCGCTGCTGTTCTACATGTAAACTGTGTTTTGAAAGAAACAACAAAAATGCATTTTATCTTTGCTATTTGCCACAGCGTCCGACACCTCGACTGCACTGATCGGTGTCTGTGTTTTAAATCTGACCTCTGATCGTTTTACAGAGTAAGTGGCTGCAGATTAGGTCCAGTGCTCACTCTAATTGATCTCACGCAGGGAGAAACGTGCACTTTCTGATGAGTGGGAAAATGGACCAAACAAATGCTCCGACATCCTCTTAGCGCAGTGGTTCTCAAACTGTGGGGCGCGACCCTCTAGTGGGGCACGGAGGTATTACAGGTGGGGCGCGGGGGGAGATGCAGATTCTTTTTGTTTTACTTTTTTTTGTTTTTTATAATCCTTTATTAATCCCACAGTGGGGAAATTATTCTCTGCATTTTACCATCCCTAGTAATGAAGGAACAGTGTGCTGCTGTGAAGCTCTGGGGCTTCAGTGTCTTGCTCAAGGACACTTCAACATGAAACTATGGAGACCAGGGATGAACCGCTACCTTGTGGTTTCAGGACTCTCCCCATGAACATGATAACTTTACATAGTACAAAAGTACAAAGTACACGGACATAAAACATCATTAATAAATACATGGAGAAATGCTTGTACTTTCATGGAAATTTTTACGTTAACAGGTTACGATGCGCATGCACGACTCAACGATTGTTGGCGTTTTCTAAAAGCCTCCGTGAGATCTCCGTGAGGTCTTTTAGAGGAAAGCAGCTCACTGCAGCCACTAATACTGATACAACCTGATGGCTCACACATCTGCACTCATTCTGTTTTGCACAGGTTGAACGTTATTGTTTTTATCTTGAAAATATATTCAGTGCAAAACAGGTTATTTGAGCCACAATAGGTACTTTTTTTACTAAATATTAGTTATTTTTTGCACAGATAGAACTTTATTTGCATTGTTCTAACAAAGTGATTGTACATGTCATTAGTTTCTGTCTGATAGAGCACGGATGGAGGAGTCACAAAAAGTTGGACCATTTTGTTACAATGTTGTCGGGGCAGTGGGGCCCGAAAATGTTTGTTCCTCCAAAGTGGGGCGTGACAGAGAAAGTTTGAGAACCACTGTCTTAGCGTCACAATTTAGGAGCTTTTCCCATCAGGCATGAATTAAATCAACCAGGAAAAAATATCCCTCACAATTATCTATAATTCAGATTTTCAGTTTATTTATTTGGTTAATTCCACGTTATTGTCTCATACAGTTAAGAGACTGACTTTTTTTCCCTGCCAGGTGGATGATTAATTTTCATATTTCAGAATGAGATCAAATTATACACACAATTTAAATGAATCCTCCCTTTGCTGGCGCACACAAGCAGGGTCACACTGTGCAGGGTCATGCAACGCCTCTGCTGCACTGTCAACTTTCACCACAAGGAGGCGTAGTGGTGATTAATTGGAGGCGAGAGAAGTTACCTTCAGAAAATCAGAGAGCTTCACATTCATGCGTATTAATATTGTAAGAGACCCAGACAACTGCAGCAAAAATACAGACTGCAAAAAGCAAAAAGAGGCTTATAATAATGTCACCTAATCCACCGTTTTAGCCATAACAGTGACACACACGCACACACACACACACACACACACACACACACACACACACACACACACCACACACACACACACACACACTACACGTACACACACTCATTGTTTTACGCTCATTGTTCCTTGCAAGACGTCAGGTGCTGTTTTGCTCGTGCTGTGTCCGTTTCCTGGTGATCCTCTAGAGGTCTCTCTCAACACAGGCATCGTGTGTGTGTCTGTGTGTTTACATGTGCACTCAGTCCACACACACGCACACACTCGCACCCACCCACCCCCACACACACACACACACACACAGACACACACACACACACACACACACACACACACACACACAGACGTGTGCAAACTCACATTTGGAAAAGAGGTCTGTTTGTGCCGGGTGTTTGGCATGGAGTGGATGACTCAGTTGGTGTTGTTGAAGCCGTTAAATAATAGGAACAGAAGCTTTAAGGAGCCTTTGGATATTTTTCTCCTTCACACTCCAATGTACAGGATTTGTAGTCCGGGACCATCGAGCCCCAATGAGCCGACGGAGGCTTGAAAAAGGAAAAACCATTGATGTTGGACTCTGTGCCTGAGGATCTCACCTGGTTATAAGAGTGCACATTAACCTTGACATGCCGTTGCTATTCAAAGTATGTTCACCCTCAGAGACCTGCATTGGCACAGTGTTATCTTTTTTAGGGAGGGACAGGAGGGATCTTTAGGGGGAGGCAGCAGGTCAGCAGTATACTCCACTTAGAAGTGGAAGACATCATCTGAAAGGCGGTAACCTTAAGATTGATCTGAGATGCAGCTCACGTGTGTCAGGTTTTTCTCCTGGGACTCATGAGTAGAACCATAGATCCTCTAGATTCATATCATACCAAAATCATTACTCTACTTAGAAAGCCAAGCCAGCTCAGGTAACAGCCTCTTAAAGACAGTAATGTTGTCTCAGAATGTTGATGTAACGGTGCTTTTCCTTTTTATGTGGATAGCATCGGGCTTGGAGATTAGACTATGTTTGAGGGTAGCAAGGAGGAGTCCATTTATTGAACTGATAAGTCTGTACTTTCTTTGAAACATAATTTGTGTCTTATGGTTTTTACACAAAAAAAATGCTTGCATTTTTAGATTTTCCACATCACACTTTCTGTAAGTTTCATGGTGGACCTCAATTGGTTTCTATAGTTTGCGTACACTTGTTAAACTCAAATCAAAGCTGAGCACTGAGAAAGCTCCTTCGGCGGGTGGACGTGAGAACAGCCTTCAGTCAAACTGCACATGCATAATTCTGCACAGTGAAACTCACACATGCACATCTCTTTTGTATTAGGCTCCAGCAATAATAAGAGTGTCCCACCAGTGCTTAAACTAGCCTGTTTTGTGTATTTCCTATTATACTGTATGTACTTATAACATACAACACATACTGCAGTTAGTTTTGATGTTTTGTGCTGACCCGGTACACTGAGGATCGGCAGCTGTACAGTTGTTTTTCAGTGCTCCCATCTGCTCCTATTCTCACTGTGTGTGTGTGTATGTGTGTGTGTGTGTGTGTGTGTGTGTGTGTGTGTGTGTGTGTGTGTGTGTGTGTGTGTGTGTGTGTGTGTGTGTGTACACCAACACCAATACCACTTACACCAACACCACATGTGCTATTTAATTAAGCAAAGTCATGGGACGATAAACATTAATAAAATAAAAAACCTTCATCTCATAGACCAGACAATCCCTAAAAATGACTGAAACCGTTGAGGGTTTCTGGTGACAGCAGGGAGAGACTTCTGGGAAGTCGGACAGCGATGTGAGTGCGTGGGCGTTTCAGTTGCATAATGGGACCTGAATGGGAAATGGATGTCAAAGTGTGTCTGAGCACCAATCCCCATCTTTAGCAGGCATGTTGTGATGTTTCACTGCTTTTTGTTTCCAAGAACTCCTGAGGGAATGGTACACACATATTAGTATATATACAGGTGGTGGCCATGTTGAGAGCGAGCCTTCCAAACTTATAGGCCTCAATTAAAAGAAGAACTCACATTACTTGTGCCATTTGCTATATATTTCTTTGGGTGACATAGTCAGGAGTTATAAAAAAATTGTATGATTATTCTACATAAATATACTATTTAAAAAACGACTCAATTAAATTAATAATTTCGTATTGTCTTTGGTATTTTTACCATTTACATGCCATGATGCTTGCCGGGTAATATATGTGGATGTTAATGTCCGGTCTCTTTTTGATTAATTGAAATGTCGACACGATGAGAGCTGTGAGACTGAACCGAAACAGTAAAACAGAGCTAAAAGACGCCATAAAGCCCCGTAGCCTCCAGCAATTATTTTAACTACAGGGGTAGTTAGGATGGTTTGTCCTTGAGTTTGTTCCAAACAAAAACTGAGCAGCTGTTACTCTCCAAACTCAAAGGGATTAAAACAAAAAAAGATTATGTAAGAGGATGTGAAAGCAGCATCGCGCCTGTGTTCAGCAGCCGCTCCATAATGACCACATTATAAAAATTCGATGAAGTGTGGCTCCCCCGGCCAGCCTTCCCACCTGTGCTGGGCTTTGTGCAGCGAGCTGCAGATAGCCGGTGCATGCCGGAGCAGGAATCAATAGCCTGCCCTGCCTGCCACGTGTCCACCGGCTCCACTGCGGCACAGGCGACGCTCCGAGACTTTGACAGCTGAGAGGAGAGTGACGGACCTTTGTGTGCATGAGTGGGAGGGGGCCTGTCTGTTCATCAGGGTTTTACTCAGCTACAGAACAAAGTACTGCCATCAGCACTGAGACGATCTGGCTCTCCGACTGCCAGCCAGGCGGCCCTGACAGCTCCATTTAATCTAACAAATAACAGCCTGCTTACTGGGGCTTTTTTGTTCTGACTAGATTTGTGCGTCTCTGAACACATTCTGCCGCGCCGAGGGAAAGGTTTCTGATGTCACTGTTTAGACACTTGCAATATCTATAGTCGTTTGTTTCGTCAGCCACAATCAATCAACCAATATGAATTGTTTTTCCATCCTTTATCCCCAAAGAATGAATATGATGTGAACATTTGCTTCACCTTGATCCGTGTCCGTTTGTCCCTTGATTCCTGTCCTCTGCTGCTGCAGCTACTGTTGGTGGTGCTAGAGGACAAGTCAGCATCACCAGTCAGTGGGATTCATCCTCTGAGGACCATGAATGTCAACGTTGCAATCCGTCCAACGGTTGTTGAGACATTTAAGTCTGGACCAAAGTGGCAGGCTGGCAGATAGGCCGCCGCTAACGTTACAGTCATTTGTAGAGGTAAAGGTTAGAACAGAATGAAGCCCAAAGGGACACTTTGTTTATCAGTCAAGCCTTTTCCTGACGAAGCAAAAGTTGTTTTTCAGTAATTTGAACGCGGACCAACAGCCTTCCTGCAGCCTTCCTGCCTTCTTCCTGCCCATTTCCTTTCAGAGTCGGTCAGCATGGGCCGGCTTTGGACACTCTGTTGCAGATCTCTCGCTGTGCCTGGCACCGTCTAGGTCGTGGCTGTGTGGGCAGGCTCAGACCATATGTTACATAAAAACTGTGTGAAAGTCCTAATCCCAAGCAAGACATTATGCAATGACTTTGCCAAAGGGCCAACCGCGCCGTCAATCATCGAAGCAATGTCGTGGGTGGAAACATCGTGTTGCCCAGTGTGGCCTTCTTGGTTTTTTTCTTTTTTTCCCTGGCCTCAGGTTTTTGTTCTGTTTGTTTCCCTGTCGATATGTGTTTCCACCTCACGTTAACCTGGACCTAGTTTCGCATATCCACACCTATCTGCGCTGTGTCAGCGCTAAAGAAAGATCATGCTCCACACATTGTAATTCTGGTGTGGGAAATCAGAGGCAAACACTATACTGGGGGGAAACAAACTTTGACCAGGAAATGACTGGTTTTGGACAGTTTTTTTGACATTGTTCATTGTACATATCAAACAAAAGTATACCATGTTCATGTTGAGCTTAAGAGGTGCTGGTAGGCCGATTGTGTTACTTTAAGACAGAGCCAGGCTAACTGTTTCACAGTTTCCGTTTGTTTATGCTAAGCTAACCACCTGCTGGCTGTAGCATCACATGCCTATTTACTGAATACTTGCACATAGTTAGCTTATTAGAGAGAAATCGTGATAGTCATTTATTCAAGCTAATCAGTTATACACGAAGCTTCCTAAATAATGTCATTTATAGGCTACACTTTCAAGAGGCTACAGCCTAGCCTCCATTTACTATGAATGGTGTTTCTGTCATCATGTTTCCTTTTGCTGACACGTTCAACATCTGCATTTCACTTTAGGGCCTTTTATGCATTTAGCAAGGAGCCTCGGCTGTAGTGTTAGCATTAGCATTAGCCCACAACCCCTCAGGAAGACCCGGAAAGGTGTTTCAATTAACGTTTACTGCAACGCTGTGGATCACTGTGGACCCGGTGTCGCTGTCCGTGGTGCTGAACCTTGTCTCCAACCGGCTTCCGTAGAAACATTCACAACATCCAAGGTGTCGCCTAAAAAAAAATTGTTTTTTTAGCTTTAACGTCCTAAATGGGAGCTTGAACTACCCGCGCCATATTCATGATATAAAAGCGGCAATATTATTTGAAGTGTGAGCCGTGAGGAGGAGGAGGAGGAGGAAGAGGAGGAGGAGGAGCGAGAGGGAATCCCAGGAAGAGATGAGGGGGGTTTACAAATATCGCGTTGCTGCTGTCGCCAGTTCCAGAGGACGTGCAGGTGGTCGAGCAACGGACAGGTGAAGGGAGAAGCGGACGAAGGGTTCGACCTGGCGTGCGTGTGTCCGCGGCGCGAGGGAGGGACGCGCTGTCCTCGCGCTCCCCGGTGACGCTCACGGGAGCAGAACAAGGCGAGTCAGCCAGTCGAAGCAACAACTACACGGCGCCACACACACACACACACACACACACACACATTGGAGTGTGTAAAACCATCGCCCGCTCGTATTGTGTTGTTTTTAACACGCTGTCCTTTTGTGGGGCCAACGCGCGCGCAGGAAGGAGACTCGCGGTTTTTCTTTCCTTTCGGGACAGTCTCGCGCAGCAACAGAAGAACTTGGCTCGTCCGGCGGTCCCTCGGTTCTCTCGCCCGGGCCTCCCGGTCGCTCCGGTCCGCGCTGGGCGGCATCAAAGCGCCCTCTGTGCGCAATGTCAAGGATGCTGCGAGAGGGAGAGACCGCGGAGACGGCGGCATGACGGGCAGCCCACGAGACGCAGGACACGGGGTTTATTGGGGAACCAGACGGAATGGGACAGCTTGACACCCGTGTGTTATCCTGGGCTTCTTCGACGTGACACCGTGTGTGTCTCCGTGTGTGTGTGTCTCTTTGGTGCGCCAGGACGCAGCTGCTGCAGCTGCTGTGCGGTTCGGGTGTGACCCGGTGGATGCCGCAGCCCTACCGGGTTAGGACACATCTCCTCGTGAGGCTGCGTGGGGGTTAGGGAGGGGAACCCCCCCACGCCGCTGCTCGCTCCGACATGGATGACTCGGGGATAATCCGGCGCCGGAGGCTGCAGGTGAGGCTGGGCATCGACATCCTGTGATGCGTCTCTTACTCTACGAGCACAATAATGTTCCTATTGTTTCCAGCCGTGGGCCAAACACAACCACACACACACACACACACACACACACACACACACACACACACACACACACACACACACACACACACACAGAGACACCATCCCAAACACGCAAAGAGTCCACTGGCTTAAATACACATTTCACATGGAAAGTTACTGTGACATGGCTAAAAATGTCAATATAAATCCAAGTAGGACCGATCAATATACCAGCAGGCCTCAGTAGATGCCATGACAGTACTTCCTTATCACATTGCAGTTATTTTCACAATGAATTCATTGATTTTCTTCACTATTCGGTTGGTTATTTGGTCAGAAAAACATCAGGAAATAGTGATAAGTGAGCCCTCGGTGATGTCACCAAAAAGCTTTTCCTTTGTTGGACCAAACAGTCCAAACACAGAACATATTCACTTTGCTATAATGCTACACTGGGAAAACTACTGGAGAAGCTGGAGCGCATAAATGTTCAGCATTTTATAATAATAATGTACTTGAGTGATAATAAAAACAACAATTGCAGTGTGACAGTAAGATAATACAGCAATGGTGTTCTTGCGCTGTGTCTGGGGGTCACGCAGTGCGTCTCAGCTGGTGAGCGTCCTCACAACGAAGTGGCCCCATAGTTTGAGTTTTTATTATGAATAAATACAAGACACCGCATGTGTCCTCCTGACATCACCACAAAGCTCACGTTAGGATCGTTTCCTATCAGGCCGAGCTGACACAGTCTCCTTCACCAAATGCTGGTAATGAGTCGTCACTCATGCATACAGATATGACGCGTGCAAACAACGGCGCTCATCCATTATGAAGCAGCCGGCCTAACCACGGGTCACACACTCCCCAAACCCTCCTCCATCTTTGTGTGATTCAGTCGAGTGAACTGAGCGGGGATGAGCAGCCTGCAGGGCCGGACGGAGAGAGCAGCCCGGCCCGCAAGTGTGTGTGTGTGTGTGTGTGTGCATTTGTATTCTTGAAAATTGGTGGTCATGTTGCTGGGAAAAAAAGGTAGAATTGTCAGCGAGGGCTCTCAGTTGCAGCTCGGAGGTCTAATTGACACCCCCCCATTACTGTGAAGAGATGTGTAGAGAGAGAGAGAGATTGTGTGTGTGAAGGATTACAGTGAGGTGTGCAGCTCACTGCTCTGCCGCTGTGATGTATGACAGGAGATGCGAGGGAATTAATCATCGAAGAGTCAGACTCGCTATACGTCCCTGGCATTTTATAGATATAGGGTGTGTGTGTGTGTGTGTGTGTGTGTGTGTGTGTGATTGGCTCTGTGTGTCCCGCTCAAAGGCCTTGTTGTCACTCCCCTGGGCCTCATCTCTCTCTCTCTCCTCTCTCTCTCTCTCTCTCTCTCTCTCTCTCTCTCTCTCTCTCTCTCTCTCTCTCTCTCAATCATTCTCTCAGCACCATATGGTGACACCCCACCGCTCCCTTGCAGTTGGGGTCAGGGGTCACAACCATGATGCATTGCTTCAACTTGACTCACGTGAAATGAGCATCTTTGTGCCTGCTGCACGTTGCGTCATCCATTTGGCTCGCTGGCACACATATTCACACAAAGCACATGTTTAGAAAAGACAAGAATTTAATTTGGCTTGTCGTCTATATGAAAAGACACACACTTTTCGTCCAAGAAGATGATGAACTATAATGATTATGCAGCTATTGTGTCGTTATTTTAAAAGAGTATCGGTTAATGTTTGGGCATATTTGTAGAAACCGTGTCTATAAGCTACTGGATATGCTACTGACACAAGTAAACCCTTTTATAACAAGCCCAGTGTAAGCTAACAACTGTTAGCAATTTAAGCTGTCTGTCCCTTAAAAACATGTGGGAGGACCCCGTCAAGGTTCCACCTGGACAATGGAAGCTAGTTAGCCTAGCATTGCTAGCATTAGCACAAATTCTTACACAACGCTGGTTTTTGTTTGGTTTTACTTGAACACTCACTCGGTGTCGTGTTCGATCCACATTAAACAAAGGGGCGGGTCTAGCTAGCATTAGCTGTTTTTCTCTCTTAGGTCCAGATGTGGTGATGGCGAATGACCGGAAGCTCACATAAATCTAGTTCTGTGACCATGAAACTACACGTTACCCGTTATTTGAATTAAAACATGGAGTAACGGAGTACCATAAAAGATTGTCAAATTCAAGATGAGCCTAGTCGACTCCTCACAACGTCGGCCCACTACCTCGTCCCACTGAGAGTTTGTTTCACACCCCCTAGCTGCCAAAAATCATAACGATTCTAAGTACCATTTTGATCATATACTGTGTACACAAATCAAAACAAACAAAACATTTAGATTTTCAGCAAAAAAATTACATTTCAATGTCAGTTAGGCTTCAACATTTCCTCATCAGTCATTGTTATCACAGGCCTGACGTTTGCATAATCAAATAGAACATAAGATAAATGGTGGCACAAACATAAGCAGCAGGCCATCAACGTATGCGTGACACTCATCAGCCCCGTTCCCTTCTTCCATCTGTCAAACCCAAAGCACTGAGTCAGACTCTGTCAGACGCTGGAGATGATGGCTGGCCCTGTCACCGTCTCTTGGCAGCGGGACAGTCCTTGATTGATCCCCATTGTCGGTCTCCGGGCCGCCGCCCCTCCATTTTTCTTCTGCAGCGTGCCCAACCCACAAAATGATTGGACTGGCCGGCCCATCCCGACAGGGCTGCAGTTTGCTTTATAGGCATGCAGCTCAGCTTAATGCCTTTCATATTGTGACTGGGGCCTTTTCTCCCTTTTTGTTCTTTTAGTGCGAGAAAGATGGCTTGAAGGACACAACAGCCAAGGGCCTTTTTGTAGGTTCGTCATATTGCAGGAAAATACTAAGCAGGAGACGGCATTCACTTTAAGTCTCCGTTATGTTTTACTGCATCGTTTAGCCCCTGGATGGAGGGATGGAGGATTGACTCGCTGGTTAGCTGACTTCACCTTGCAGAACGGCTAAAAAATAGCCGTTCAAATGTATTATGATTCATCTGAATCATGATACATTTGAACGGTTGAACTAACTGGTTACCGTCTACTGGCCAAGTAAACAAAATCTACAAAAACAAATGCAGATAAGATTTATGAAAATGACAGATTTCAACGTCCTTCTCATTTCTGCACACCATAAAGGTTGAGTGTATTAACAAATGATTAATCTGGAGTGACTCAACACGAGGCAACCACAAACACACACACACACACACACACACACACACACACACACGCATAATAATATACACCGTATGAGTGCTGCACTCGACCCATTAACGAGGTTATTTGTTGTCAAAGAGAACCTGCTTTGACAGAAAGAGGCCGTCTGCAGGTTCGTCACAAACAAGAAGAAGCCCAATCTGTGTCTGTAAACACGGAGTAATCCTAAAGTAGTCTCCCCGAGAGGAAGAAGCGAAACCTGGATAAAAAGACATTAAAAGAAAAAGAGCTTCCTGTCAGAAACGGGAGCAAATATAGAGCGGAGCTGTTTGGCTTCCTAATCTGTGATCGGTGGGCATGTCATGTGTGTGACAGAGCCTCCCATCTGTTGTCAGTCACCCTTCACCGACCGCCAGACTTCATCAATGGGACATCGGGGAGAGCTCTAAACGCGGCGGCGACGCGTACCGTGCAATGAGCAACGAGCAATAAGCAATAAGCGCTGGATTCTGACACACTAATTACACCACAGGGGAATTAATTGAGCCGCAGAGAATTTCTGGGGCTTCAGGAGCTGAATGTGGAGCGGGGATGATAGTTCCTTGATGACATATTGTCTGCTTATTCTTCACTGTGAGTCACTAATGCATGATGGGAAGCGGAGCGCTGGGCCGGTGGTCTCCGCTGACAGCGTCGAGATTGGACCGGGGAAATGAGCCCATCCCTTCCTCACCTTTTGGCAAATTAAAGTGGAATTGGGGATTATCAGGGTACATTCAGGGAGGCAGTGTGTGACACTGATTACTGAGAGTTATAACAAAGTGAGGGTGACAGAGGACTACTTTAATGGAATTTCTGCCGGGTTAATGAAGGCCGTGTCACCTGAGGATTGATTCATTAAGTGACCTGCCGCAGCACAGGGATATAGGCTTGACTCCAAGGGAAGACAGACGCATCATATTCATAGTGCTTGCTTATTATTTCAGGCACCAGTGGACTGTTGTTTAATGTGCCGACTAGCTCCTTTTTTTATTGTCTAGACATGACTGGACATTAAATAGTCCCGCAGAGGGACATGAGCCAGACAGTGAGCAGATATTCACAGGCCTGAACGCGGATATAAGATGTATAGCAGTCGGCTCCAGCAGGGGTTCTCAACCTTTTGTAACTTTAGGTTCACTTTTAAATTCGTAAAACCTTTCCACGGACCACCTTCCCCACAAAAAGGAGAAAAAACAAGCTGGACTGTAAATATGTTTAACGCCACTGTCGGCTGTAATGACCAACATAAATATTCTGTTTCCCCCTCACCCTGCCCACATTTAATGCATTCTGGGTCATATTTATTCACCACGCCCATCGGGCGCGTTTACCGGCACAGGGTTTGTCTCCCACGTGACTCCACGATCCATCTCACTGCATCCGAGGGGAAAGTTGGCTAGCTAGCTAATGGCGGCAAAACACGCTTGCCTCTAACCCGATGTTGTGTGGTGACATTCAAACGTCAACATTTTAATTTGACATTTGTTCTTGAGCACATTTAGATATAGAAGTAACCACAAATTGTCATTTTCAATTGAATCTAACCATTTGGAAGGAGCTCCATTAGATGGCATTCTGAGGCCCGAGATTAGCTGGTTTAATGCATTTAGATCTTCTTTTTGTACTTCATTGACTATTTATGCAAAACACTGAACTTCAACACTTCCTGAAGACATCCTAAATGTAAATACTCTTTACACATGCTGTTGGCCCATAGATGCCACTGAGGACACTTTGTATTTTTCTGTTTGAGCACTTTTGATCGTTATCATCCCGATCAGAAAATGAATGTTATTCAACCAAATATAATGGCAACGTTTCCAATAGCTGTGAAGACATTTCACTCAACCACAAATGTCTACCTCATGGTGGCGCTAGAGATAAAGCGTAACGGTGGCGGCCTAATGCATAGTTGTTGAGACATTGCCATTGCTAAAAAAAAGTACTTCCAATTAAATTAATTTTGAGTGATTGCAATACTTTTAGATTCAATATATTTGAGTTAGACTTTTGGAGCCAAGGATTTACTATTCAATAATTAAAAGGAGTTTGATCTTGGCAGTGGAGAGCGGGTTTTTAAAAAACATTTTATTAAAAAAAATGTTGTACATGAAAATGTGACATGACCTGTGTTATGTTCCCGCCGGGCTGCAGCTGCTCCGTGATACTCGGTGAGGGCTTGTTTGAACGGGTAACCTCCTCATCAGCAGCTCAGTAGCCCTTCCTGAGGCCTCTCTCACTCTTATAAGTCATCTTCCCCTCGGCTCTGACGGCTCAGGGTCAATTAGCCTGATCAATGAAGGACAAAGTGAGGAGGGATCAATGGGTTGAATATTCAGTTGTCCTTGTAAGGAGGGATTTGTCTCCGTTAACAACCTAAACCCCGGAGACAAGCAGTGGAATAGCAGTGTAGCTTGTGACCGGCTTATGAAGATTATTGTTTTTCTATTCTTCTTACGTTTGGTGTATTGTGGTGCCTCACTACTCAGCTTTCTGAGTGTCGTCCGTGGTGACTGACAACATAAAAAAAACACTGCTTTGTTGGAGGTTTGTCCTTGTAACACAGAGCCTTCAGGCGGCCACACTTTAATACATATTGTGTGCTTCAGTGGAGACTAGCAGCAGGTCCACTCACTCACACACACACATGCTAACCCACACACGTACATGCTAACTCACACACACACATGCTCACTCATTCACACACACGTACATGCTAACTCACACACACACATGCTCACTCATTCACACACACGTACATGCTAACTCACACACACACATGCTCACTCATTCACACACACGTACATGCTAACTCACACACACACATGCTCACTCATTCACACACACGTACATGCTAACTCACACACACACATGCTCACTCACTCACACACACACATGCTCACTCACTCACACACACATACATGCTCACTCACTCACACACACATACATGCTCACTCCCTCACACACACATACATGCTAGCTCACACACACACATACATGCTAACTCACACACACACATGCTCACTCATTCACACACACGTACATGCTAACTCACACACACACATGCTCACTCACTCACACACACACATGCTCACTCACTCACACACACATACATGCTCACTCACTCACACACACATACATGCTCACTCCCTCACACACACATACATGCTAGCTCACACACACACATACATGCTAACTCACACACACACATGCTCACTCACTCACACACACATACATGCTCACTCACTCACACACACACATGCTCACTCACTCACACACACACATGCTCACTCACTCACACACACATACATGCTAGCTCACACACACACACACATACATGCTCACTCCCTCACACACACGCACATGCTAGCTCACACACACACACATCTTTATCTGAAGGTTAACCTTATAATTGCATTGACTGTGGTTAGAAGATGGTCGATGCGACGCTAACGGCAACTTAACGACGTTACCCTGCGTGTGACAGGAGAAGGTGAGAGGCGGCTAATGCATTAATTGCATCTGCTGCTGTCTACTCAAAACAGCATTTACTATGACACACACACACACACATACATACATGCACATGCACACACAGACACTCAAGGAGCTGGAGGCAAGAATACTTAGGCTCAAGGGGAAGGCTGTGGGCATGATTCATCTCTCTCTCTCTCTCTCTGCTCCACCCTTGTTTACACCCTCTGCCCCCTCCCTCCCTCCCTCCCTCTCCCTCCATCTCAGCGTGGAGGGTTTTGTAAAGAGCCAGGCTGTGCCGGCATGAGATCTGGCTCCGCTCAAACTCTGTTTTCATTTCGGTGCAGTGAGTGTCGGCTGCCGCTGCTCAATGTTCTCCGTCCATCTGGACAGATAGAAGAGAGAGAGGGAGGGCGGTGCCCTGGCTCAAATGGTAGAACATGGCAGAAATAAACAGCCGGGCTGCTTTAAAAACATATCGTACATCGTGTACATACCAGTTTGCATTTTTAAAGTAAGTTCTAGTCTCGTTTATTTCCTCGTTAGTCGGGATTACCAGCTGGGAAACTTCTTCACCCCAGGTCTCCAAAAGCCCGGGTTCAGACCCTCCACTAAGCCCCGCCCCCCATCGCTGCTCGTCCAGCTTTTCACTACTTGGAGCCCACACTGTCACTAACTGCACTCCCTGCATACATATCATCTAATTTATGGAAGAAGAAAAAAAAGGCTTCTTTCGTTTTTTTTTTTGTCAAATCCCAACATCCCGTTTCAAGTAAAAACATCCAAATTAACCTTTTGAAAACCCACCTATTTTTAGGCCTCTGCTCTAAAATTGCATACCCAAACTAAAAAAGGTATATCTCTGCAACCACTAGGGCTATTTGAATAATGTTGGTGTTATAATAAAATAGTATAATGTGAGTTGTGTGTAAATATCAGTCTATATGTTACTGGTTATGAGTAAATGAAGAAGTGAATTATACAGTTTTTATAGCAATATCTGCCATAGAGCCACAGTTTTCAAATGCTCTCAAAAGTCTGTTTACTCGTGGTCCAAATGGCATGTTTGACTTTATTGCTCACGAGAAAGTGTAAATATGATTTTCTTTTTCTGTACCTGATCTCCCTCTTTTTTTTCTTCTTCTTTGTCTTTCTTCCAGAAGGATTTGCCCCTGCCTCGCAAGAACAGCAGGTGAGTGTTACCCTCGTTCACCCCTCCCCCTGAGAGAGAGAGAGAGAGAGAGAGAGAGAGAGGCAATCACACCAAGGGAAGCTGCTGAGCATGATTTACATGTTGTGCTTTGAACCGCTCTGAGGATGCTTCAGCGGTGCTTGTGGTGTGGAGTGCGTCGTGCTTGTGTGAATGACAAGGGGGTCGGCTGGAGGGATGCTGGGAGTCTGTCGGAGTCTGATTAAAGCCAGCCGGGGGCTCTGGAGGCCGTCCACGGCGCTGAAAGCCATTCTGCCTTTCCCAGTCGCTCCGTTACTCGTCTTTATCTCCCCGCTTTTCTTCTTATTGCTCTGGTTATTAATCTGTTTCTATTCCGCTCTCGTTTCCACCCCTCTGCCTTTTGGCTCTGCTCCACATAACCCTGTTTTCTAAATCCCTCTCTGGCTTCCCTTTCTATCTCCCTCTTACACACTGGTTGTTAGTTTATCAGTATATTGGCAATCGGCTTTAGTCAACACACGGGCAACGGAAGTATAGAAAATAAAGTACAGAACCAGACACAAAGCTGAAAAACAGTCAAAAACAAGAACAACAAAGCAAAGAGCACAATGCAGTTAGACAGTTGATCACACAGTAAGTCAAACACAGCGTAGTTAAATCACCCTCAGCAAAAGAAAGACTCAGAAGAATTTAAAAGGCTACGACAGAGCTTTCACTTTAGTGGGAAATATTGTACTTTATTTATTTGAGAACTGTAGTTTCTAGTTACTTTGCAGATTGAGATTTGAAATAAAAACACATTATTTATCTATTTTTTTAGATTAAGAACAGTATAAATAGTTAATAGTAGCTTCACCTTCATCCTCTACCTTTTCAAATCAGTGATGATGATCCAATAATCCAGTATATGGTAATGTCACACTGGGGCTGCAAAATGAATACTTTTGATACTTCAAGTACAATTTTCTGTCAATACGTTTGGTAGAATTTTGGCCAGAAACAGGACAAGTTTCTCATGACTTTTAGAAAGGCGATCAATGTAATCAATAAGGAAATCAATGAATACAAGTTGTATTAATATTTATAATGTGTTCATTAGTGAATTTTCTTTGGACAGAGCCAGGCTCGCTGTTTCACCCTGTTTCCAGTCTTTATGCTAAGCTAAGCTAACCAGCTGCTGGCAGCAGCTTCATATTTAGTGTACAGTCATGAGAGTGTTATCAATCTCTTCATCTAAAGCTCGGCAAGAAAGTGAATAAGCGTTGTGTCATCCTGTATGGCGTATAGGTTATTATGAAGAGGGCATTAATAAAACCAATAGCATGTTAACGCTTCTCTTAAGGTTGCTTTTATTATAATGTATTTGCACCACTGTGTGTGTGTGTGTGTGTGTGTGTGTGTGTGTGTGTGTGTGTGTGTGTGTGTGTGTGTGTGTGAGAGAGAGAGAGAGTGGTCACAGCCCACTACCTCTGTCTCCCCATTCCATCTCCCCCCAAGTCATCACGGGTAATCACACACGAAATGAAGCAGCTCTTCGTTGTGCCCCTCCTCTTCATCTCACTTTCGTCTTTCACTCTCCAACAATACTTTCCGTTTCTCCCATCATCTCTCTCTCTCTCTCTCTCTCTCTCTCTCTCTCTCTCTCTCACTCCCTTGAGACAGCTTCCGTTTGGACTCGGCCCGTCTCTATCTCGCTCCGCAGGACGCTATGAGCCCACCATCCATTATAGATGAGTACAGTGGAGTTGGGTGTGTGTGTGTGTGTGTGTGTGTGTGTGTGTGCGCGCGTGCACATAGCCTACATCGTCATCAGTTAGGCTTTTTTTTGAATGTTTTGACTCCATTCGACGTCTGCGTTGCAGTTATGCAACAGTCCACATGACCTTGTCCCTAAGTCACGTCTTCTCTCTCTCCCTTGCCGCATCTCTCTCCGTGTCCGTAGGCTGCGGTTGGAAAGCTTTTAACTCCACGCCGGGTCGCCTTTCAGCGCGCAGACATCGAGAGCAAAGAAAACCGCCACGAACAAGTCACAAAATTACACTCTGTACCAAAACGACCGCCTTTTGTTGTTCCTCTCTAAAGGACAGACCCACCCTATCACCCTCCATCCCTCCCTTCATCTCTCTCTCCCTCCCTTCCTCTCTCTCTCCCTCCCTTCCTCTCTCTCCCACTCCCTCTCCTCTCCTCTCCTCCCCCTCTCCTCTCCTCTTGCCCACACTTGCCCAGACATCGGCGCACCTCTAAAGCTTGCGGGAGCTGCAGTGTGCGTTGTATCGCGATGAAATCTTCCCAGAGACCCGCTGCTTTCTGACCGCTCTCCCCTCATCGCTCGTCTTGCTTTGCCGCTTTCCTCGGAGTCCCGCCTCGATACCCGGCAGCATGTTTCGACGCACTAAAAGGTACTAAGAGTAGTGATGCTTTGGCTCCTCCGAGGTGTGAGGTGTGGTAGCGCTTCCTGTTCATGCATCTCTCTCCCTCCCTCTCTTTCCCTCAGTCCTCTCTCTCTGTTAGTCTACAGTGCCGTGTGCATTACAAAGCGGCTCGTATTGACAGTGTCGCTTTGTGCCGAACGTGGTTTCAGATGTCGGCTCTGTTCTGCTGAATGTGCGGAATGTGGGGAATCCGAGTGATTTTTTGTGTGTAATACTTAGAAGGCT